>BLBF01000026.1:19853769-19893441 GCA_015471245.1 Laticauda colubrina
TAGAATAGAATAGAATAGAATAGAATAGAATAGAATAGAATAGAATAGAATACTTTATTGGCCATGTGTAATTTGACACATGAGGAATTTGTCTTGGTGTAAATACTTTCAGTATATATAAAGAAAAGGTGCATTCGTTAAGAATCAAGAATCGTAACATACAACATTTAATGATAGTCATAGGGTACAATCAACAATCAAATCATGCTAGGAAACAGTCAATATAAATTGTATATTTATATAAGCAACAAAGTTGCTTATATTGTCCTATAATCACAAGGGGATGGATGATAAGGAATGATGAGAAGATTAAGAATAATAGTAGTGTACATTTTGTAAATAGTTGAACAGTGTTGAGGGAATTATTTGTTTAGCAGAGTGATGGCTTTCGGGGAAAAACTTCTTGTGTCTAGTTGTTCTGGTGTGCTATATAGCGTCATTTTGAGGGAAGGAGTTGAAACAGTTTATGTCTGGAATGTGAAGGGTCTGTAAATATTTTCACAGCCCTCTTTTTGACTCGTGCAGTATACAGGTCCTCAACTGAAGGCAGGTGGGCAGTAATTGTTTTTTCTGCAGTCCTAATTATCCACTGAAGTCTGTGTCTGTCCTGTTGGGTTGCAGAACCAAACCAGATATTTATAGAGTTGCAGATGATAGACTCAATAATTCCTCTGTAGAACTGTATTAGCAGCTCCTTCGGCAGTTTGAGCTTTTGAGTTGGCACAGAAAGAACATTCTTTGTTGTGCTTTTTTGATAATGTTTTTGATGTTAGGTGTCCATTTTAGGTCATGTGATATAGTAGAACCTATAAATTTGAAGGTCTCTACTGTTGATACTATGTTGTCTAGTATTGTAAGAGGTGGTAGTATGGGAGGGTTTCTTCTAAAGTCTACCACCATTTCTACGATTTTGAGTTTGTTCAGTTCCAGATTGTTCCGGTTACACCATGAGGCAAGTTGTATAACCTCCTGTCTGTATGCAGATTCATCATTGTCTTGAATGAGACTAATCACTGCTGTGTCATCAACAAACTTCACTATTTTAACAGATGGATCATTTGAGATATTGTCATTGGTATATAGGGAGAAGAGAAGTGGAGAAAGCACACAGCCTTGGGGGGGGGGGCTGTGCTGATTGTACAGGTATCGGATGTGATTCTGCCTCACTTTACCTGCTGCTTCCTGTCTGTTAGGAAGCTTATGATCCAATTACAATGTTGGGTTGCAGAGTACTTTGTGATTTATTGCTGGTCAATCTCTATAAATAATAACAATACTTTGTTGTCATTGTACATACATACATAGCATACATAAACAAAATTCACATAACACCCAGGGACCAGACTCAACATGTACTTATTAAAAGTTGCTATGTAATAAAAAGATAATTGTATTATGATTATGGTCATGATTTATCACTTGTTGATTGTATGTACACTAAGAGCTTATGAATCGGAGACAAATTCCTTATGTGTACAATCACACTTGGCCAATGAAGTTTTCTCAATTCTATTATTTGTATTAAAAGGAAGAAGTCTTGTAAACTGCATTGAGCAATTAAAAAAGTAAATAAATGCAGTAAATAAATAGAAGAAAGAAGAGATTGTAGTTGTACAGCTTCTAAATTGTATATTGTATGCAGAGATTCCATGGGTCATTTTTTTTTGTTTCAGCAATTAATAACTGATACAAATTTAGACACTCAAATTTCTGAATCATGAGTTATGACTTAATATTATATTAAACCCAACATATTCTACAAACTATAGTTATAAATCATGGTGTAGCACACAAATATAATTGCTTTGCTCTTTTTTTCTTTTTCTTTTTTATTTAGTTATTTTATTTGGTTTGTCAATTGCTTACATGATAATAGGTATAAGTAAAAACATAGTTATGAATGCATGGATACATATAAGAAAACTAAAAGAAATGATAGGACAATAGGCACATTGGTGCACTTATGCATGGCACCTACAGACCTCTTAGGAAAGGGTTGAGGTCAATAGTAGAAAGTCTAAGGTTAAAGTTTTTGGAGTTTGGGGAAGTAACCACTGAGTCAGGAAGAGTATTCCAGACATTGACCACTCTATTTCCTGCAATCAGGTTTTATGCGATTAACCTTGAGTTTGTATCTATTGTTTGCTCTTGTATTGTTATGGTTGAAGCTGAAGTATTCATTGACAGGTAGAACATTGCAATGTATGATTTTATACATAACTTAGATAGGACCAAAGGCAGTGTAGTTCTAGGTTTTCTAGGTCTAGATTTTCAAGTCTGGTGGCATAAGGTATTCTGCAATGAGTAGAGGAGTGGAGAACTCTTCTTGTGAAATATTTCTGGACTTTCTCAACTGTGTTAATATCAGATACGAAATGTGGGTTCCAGACTGATGAGCTGTATTCGAGTATTGGTTTAACAAATGTTTTGTATGCTCCAGTTAGTAATGTAATTTTACCAGATAAAAAGCTACGTGAGATTAGGTTAACACTCTGAATGCCTTTTTGGCTATGTAGTTCCAGTGGGCTCTAGCACTTAGATTATTAAAGATGAGTATTCCAAGCTCCTTGACAGAGTTTGGATCATCAACAAGGTCTTGACTATTCAGCCTGTATTTTATTTTCTTTTTCTTTCTTTTTTTTGCCAATATGTACAGTATGTTGAGGTAATTCCCCATGAAGAGAATTAGCACATACGGGAGACGTATTTGAGAGGAGTGTTTGAATAATACACATACAGCACATAGATACACTGTACAGTAAATGTAATTCTGTACATAGTAAAGACAAACATGAGAATTCAGCCTCCATTGTTGATAAACTTAGATGTTTCTGTCTGATAGATCTCCAATCAATGCTTTTCCCAGTAATAAAACAGTACCCGATGTAGATTTTCGTGTATTTATGTCTATAGCAAAATTTGCATCAGTATATGCAGTCAAATTCAGTTCATCTTTAGGCTCCAAATACAATGCATAATCCATTGTTTGTTTCAGGTATCTTATCACGTTTAGCAGCTTGCCAATACCTTTCAGTCAGCTCAGCGTTAAATCTTGCTAATTGATTAACACTGTATGCAATATCTGGCCTTGAACAATTACTGAGATAAGATAAACTACCAATCAAGGACTGATAAATGTTCTTATCAAAAACAGGACTTTGAACATCACAATGGCTAAACTCCTGGCTCATTGCTGTCTTAGCTGGCTTACAAAGTTCCATTTTAAAAAAAATTAGTAATTGGTTAATTTTATCTGCCTGTGAGATTTTGTATCCTCCCCTAGTTCTATCTATCTTTAAACCAAGATATTGTTTGATTTCTCCTAACTGTTTTATCTTAAATTTATTTTCCAATAGTGAAATTATCTCAGTAGCTTCTTGTTCAGTTTTGGTGATTAATGCTATATCATCAGTAAATAATAGCAACAATGAAATTACACCATTACTTTCTCTTTTAAACAAACATGGATCACCCATGCCAGCTACAAAGCCTATCTTAGTTAATTCTTTAGCTATACATTGGTTCCACTCATATCCTGATTGCTTCAAACCATAGACTCTTTTTCAATTTCCAGCAATCAGTTGTTTTATCAGTATTATCATTTTTGAGACCTAAAGGTTGCAGCAGATATGCTGTCTCTACATTCAAATGATTTACAATGTATTTCTCCTTAGCTGCCCACACTAATGCTGCCCTTAATATAGTAGCCTTCAGACTAGGTGCAAACACCTCATCATAGTCATTTGCAATCTGATTGAACCCTTGTGCTACTAACCTGGCTTTATGGGTAACAGTCCCATCCACACCTGTCTTTAGTTTATAAATCCATTTACATCCTATGGCATGTTTACCTGGCGGTAACTTAACATTTTCATATACTTCCAGTCTTTTTAAAGATTCCAGTTCCTTATCCAATGCTTTCTGCCAAGCAACTTGATCCTTAGCAGAATACAATTTTAGTTCACTATAGTTACTTGGAACTGTATTCACTTGGCATACAACACTAGCCTGATATCTATCAGGTGGTCGTGTTACTTGGGTTGAACGTCTTGGTAATAGAGGGCTTATTGATGGACTTTCTTGAGCCACCTGCTCCTGTTCTTCTACCTCCTCCTGTACCTGTTGTCCTACTTCCTCCTGTGCTTCCTCTTCCTCTTTAATGGCTATTTGGAGTTTACTGATTTTATCATTAGGGACTATTTGGGTGTCAATAATATCATTGCTGGATTCCTGTTCCAGTTTATCCCACCCAACGTGCTATAGAAATTTTGCACTAGCACTACAGTAAACATGAGCTGTGCCTTGATCCCAAAATCTAAACAATCTATGGTTGGCCTTGTAACCCACAAAAAATAATTTCTTAGCTCTATGTTGCCCTTTCAGTCTTACTTGTGAGGGAACATGCACCCATGTTGGAGTTCCAAATGTGTGTAGGTAACTTAAATTTGGTTTTCTGCCATGCCAACGAATGAATGGCAATTCTCCATTTAAACAATGTATTTACGACATTGTTAAAAACATGGTTGCTACACATTATGGCCTCACCCCACAGTGTTTCAGGTAAACCTGAATCAGATAACATAGTGTGAGCCATGGCTTGTAATGTTTGCCGTCTTCATTCTATAAACAAGTTATGTTGTGGTCTGTAAGGTGCAGAACGTTTATGCTAAACACCAGCCAATTTCAACATAGTTTGAAATCTTTTGTTAATAAATTCAGTCCCATTATCAATTACTGTTAAGCCTGGGTTCCCCAACCAGGGTTAGGTAGACAAGCTAAACAGAATGTGCAGCGTTAGTCAGATAGGCACACAGATAAATGAGTGAGCTAAGCTTGTATGTTTATTAACATACAGTAAAAATAACAGATACGCTTGTGCTATCAAGAATATATTTTATTCCAGTATAAGTTTATAGCATAGTCAAAAACAGTCCAATATTCATTTACCATGTAGTCAGTCCATTCAGGGATATTCAGTTAGCAAAGTCCATGTAGAATATCCTATTGTCAGTTCACATAAATCAGTCCGTTGTTGTCTCTCCCGTTCGAGCAATGCAGTCTTGCTTCCAAGCAGTAATCAGGGATCATCAAATCCAGAGAGAGAGCGAGCAAGCTGTAGCCTTGCTACTTTTATATGGTTTTCATAACCACACCCACAATTGCTATTTTACATTTTAAAGCTGCATACACTAACTATGATTCATAGTTAGTATTTCACCTAAAACAGTTAGGGTGAACAATGTTATCCCTAACAATTACTAAAGTAATTACTTTACTTTTCATTTTTCTCTCAACAAACCTTAGCCAGTTAAAGAAATGTTGGAATGTTTCTGTTTTGGTTTTCATAAGATAGCAGAAACCGTATTGTGAGTAATGGTCCATGATACTCAAAATATAACAGGCACCTCCTAAACTTGGTTTCTTAGGCCCAATTATGTCAGCAAACACAACCTCTAAAGGTTCTTTGGTCTTAACCCCATTATGTGTGTTTGCAGGAGTAATCTTACTTTTTTCTTGGCTACAAGCATTACAATTTAAATACTTGCTACAGGGTTTCAATTTTATTCCCTCTGACAATTCAACAGTTTGTTTGAGCATTTTGAAATTAATGTGTCCTAGACATCGATGTAGCAAATGTATACATTCATCATGTGGCTTAACATTGTTGTAAACTGAATTAGCCATCTGCAATTGGTCATCATGTATTACATATAAATCATTCTTTAAAGTAGCAGTAACAGCTTTACCCTCTGTATTATACAGTTATCTCCTCTAAAGGTTACTACATAACCAAGATTAACTAAAGCCCTTACTGATAGCAAATGAAATTTCAGTTTAGGTACATATAACATAGTTAAATGTTCATTTATATAAGAACAATATGCAGTACCTTCACCTGATGCGTTAATCTTCCATTTGCCAATGATACATGTTGTTTAGTCGTGGACATCTTTACAAACCTTTTTCTATCTTTAGTAATGCATTGTGATGCTCCACTATCAACAACCCACAAATCATTGTTTACAGTTGAATTGCAAAACATAGCTAAATTAACATTCTTCTTTGCCTTCTGATGTTTACTAGTATTCTGTTGTTTTCCTTTCTTACAGAATTTAGCTATATGTCCCCTAGCCCCACAAGAAAAACATTTCCTAACAGTATAGGCAGTTGGAGACAAATTCTCTTCTTGTGGTTGTTCCTTCCCCAGTTGGTCTCTATCCAGCCGTCTTCTTGCTTCTTCCAGCAATCTTCCGGTTATGTCAGTCAATGTCAGTTTATCTCTGGGCAGTACTTCCAGTGAAGATACATAATCATAACTTTCATCCAATGAGGAAAGAATGATATAAACTTGATGCAGCTCTGAAAATTTCAGTTCTTTTTCATGTAGCCCTTGAAAAGTTCTTTTCATGAAGTTTAAATGAGCTAACATATCTCCATCTTTCAGAAAACGTGCTCTAAACAGTTTACGTGTAAGATGTATATGTGCACTTACACTGTCACGAACATAAATCCTCTTCAAATTCTCCCAACACTTCGTAGCAGACTCTTCTCCATGAATATGGACTAGCTGCTGGTCACTCAGTGTTAGTCCAATTATACAGAGAGCTCGTTCGTTGTTCTGTTAAAGTCAGCAAGCTTCTTGGAATCATCTTCATTATTTGGAGCCGAAGCATTTACATCTGGTGGGTCTTGAACTACATTCCATAAACCTTCTCTACGTAGAAGTAGACTGCACTTCATAGACCAGGAAATATAATTTGTTCCATCTAGCTGGGTTATCGGTGATAGGCTTATTGAAGTGTCTTGTGCCATCTTTACCAGGATAGTAACCCACAATTAAACAGTAAACAGCTGTCTGTATACAGTACTGTGCATGCACACTAACTCTCAGTTATCTGTATCTAATATGGTCTGGGCCCATAACCAGTGTTGAGGTAATTCCCCGTTAGGAGAACAGGAAGACGTATTTGAGAGAGTGTTTGAATAATACACATACAGCACACAGATACACTGTACAGTAAATGTAGGTTTTTACTTCCAGAAACATTAAGCAAAGTCCAAAATAGGCAGTCCAAAATCATTCACAGGTAAAAAATCAGTCAGTTTTCATCCAGGGATAATCCAAATATCAAATTCCAATGTCAAAAACAGTTCGGTATCAGACTTACATTAAATTCAGTAATATCAGTCAATTAGAAGAAATGGAGCAACAGCAATACTTTCCAACAGAAGGAAACAGAGATACATTCACACTCTCTTCTGAGACTCAGACTAAATAACCCAGGTTTCTGGCTCCATCTTATGGCCGTTTGAGAAACCACACCTAATTACAGTTTTGCATTTTTTTTAAAGATACAGTTTTAAAATGTTTATCCTGGTTTGTATATTTCTAACCCAAATAGCTGTTAGGTGACTCATATTCCTAACACAGTAGGACACAGCATTTATTTGTTGAGATTTGAAGTTGCCATTTGTTCTATGTGTTTCAGTTTCACTTCATTCCCTTGGTTTCATGACAATCAAGCATACCGATTTTTCAGAGTTTTTTCCCCCTTTTTTGGCAACTTAAACTGTATTCCTCAGGATATACTGTATTATATCTTGTATTATCTCCAACCACCATAATAATTGTCATTTTTAGCCCATCATATCTTGGCACCAGATTCGGAAAAACTACTGTAGCATTTGTGTCTGGAGCCAATATCACCAAACTTTCAGATGAATAATTAAGAATCTGCTGCCTTGCAAATTTTAAAAGTGGAGGCATGATGAGATACTTACATGTCTACCTTCCCCATAAAGGAGTTGTTTTTAGAAACAGTTGGAAGAAGTGTCCCAGTGATCATTAGTGCCACTGAATGTGCAGCCATCAAGAGCATTCTGAAATTATTCATTATATTTTGGAGACAAGTATAATTCACAAACTCATATTTGTCTGATAGAAACCAAACACAGATCTATGTTAAACTTTGAATGTATTAGTTTAGTTTATTGTCATTGCACCATGTACAACAAAATTAAAACCATCTTCAATGTATATTATAACTATAAAAATAACACACATTCCTCACATTCTATACATTGAATTGAAAACTCCTGATATTGCATTAATATTGCATTGTACAATAGAATTCAGTAGAGTTACTGCCCTTATTATGTATAAAAGGATGGAGGATTAATTATTTAATCCCTTTAATTAATTATTTCTGTTTCCAAGATTCATTTGAGGACCCCATGAATTACCAAAACAGTACTGTAGAAAATGGATTTTAAAACATGTTTGTTAGATTAATGAATATGAACGAGTTCACTTTACAGACCAGATGATATAAGAATGCCTTTGTTCTTTGTGCAATCTGATTTAATTTACTCATCTTAAGAAACAGGTACCATTTCTTTTGGAATACAAGTGCTGAGTTACTTTGCATACTCCTAGCACCAGCAAAACAGCAACCACCTTCTTCCACCTTAAAAATAAACTAGCATATGAAGTCTCAGAGGTTTATTTAAACAACAACTTACTCCCCTATAACTCATCACTAAGATTCAAATTCAGGAAGCCTACACTGACTCTTGCACAACATCTGCCCAACACCTTTAACATCTATTCTCAGTGGAAAACCAAAAGGATCATTGCATACCCAGACATAGGACGACAAATGAATGACTCCACAAAAAAGGTACTGGACTTTGAACTACCATATCAATGGACAACCCTGAATAGGATTCACATCTCATATAATGTCTATATAAATGGAGCACCATAACCTTCCCTCATGTGACTGTAGGGTCCCATGTCCAATTATAGAGCAGATCATGATTGATTGTAAGTTGAAGGCATATACCGGCCCAGTATTTTTTCATATACAGAATGGTGCACTTCAATGGTTAGATGCCCTAGCATATTGGTATTTAAACATAGATCTTTTTAAAATTTATATTTTTTGTATTTTATTAATCTAGGTCAGGGGTGTCAAACTCGATTTCATTAAGGGCTGCATCAGGGTTGTGTTTGACCTTGGCGGGCCAGGGTGAGCATAGCCAGCTCGATGACACTCATGTTGGCACCTGTGGTGGCCCAAGCACTCTGCCAGGGAAAACGGGTTCCCAAGCTCTGTTTTCAGCTGCCATGGTCTCCTGCAACTCTCTGCCAATGAAAACAGAGCTCGCCAAGCTCTGTTTTCACTGGCAGAGGATTGCAGGAAGCTGTGGCAGCTGCAAATGGAGCTCAGGAGCCTGTTTCACTGGCAGAAGCACTGTGGGCCAGCCCTTCACTGTTTCCAAGGTGGCCCTGAGGTCCAGATCTAAGGACCCCATGGGCTGGATCCGGCCCCCAGGCCTTGAGTTTGACACCCCTGATTTAGGTGAAAGGTTATTATATAGCTAGTCCATGTATATATGAAATGCTAAATAAATAAATCTGTTGAATTTATGTTTTCACTTCCTAGAAATAAATTTTGAAGTTTTATTAATAGAAACAGTAAATAGACAGCAAATATGTGGAGAAAAACTTGGAATTAGTAAGCCTTGTTATACTTTGTGTATGTATGTAAGTCACTAGCAGTGGTGCAGTTCTGAGTAGATCCACATCAAATGGCAGTACAATGTAGTTAACTAACCTTTCTACGATTCTTAATAATCCATAATTTTGGAGTTACTGTACTGATATTCTTGCACTCTCTCAGAGTCTGAACATCTCATTAAGTACCATAATACTTTAGCAAGTTATTAGGAAGCAGTATTGTGGCTATTACTGAAAAGCATCTATAGTTGTCACATTACTATTATCACTTGGTATTTCTTAGCACATCAAGCGATGAAAACTCTTTTGTGCCTAATTGTTCTTGTCATAAAGGGTTGTTCATGAACTTGTAAATGTTTGATGAACTTCAGTTGACCATTTTGTGACTGCCTCCAGATCCTCATGACATGCTGTTTTTGGCTAAAGATATATGTGACCATGCATCAAATGATGGCACGAAGTCCAATGAGGGTAAGGAATTTGTTCTTTGAAAATCCCTGTTTGGCAATTTTTTTCCTTGAATGAACACACTTGAAATGATACATCATTTTATGACAGGCTTTGGAAACTTGCATCCTCTATGAAATTCTGAAGAATAAATTTATTCAAATGCAATTAACAAGAAAGTGGTAAAGGGATTTGTTTCTAACTCATCCTTATTCTCTTGGTGGAGGTAAATCTGTATGAAAGTGAATTCAAGGTCATCCATTGGATTCATATTTTATTGAGAAAAGTAATTATAGGCACCTTGTGAGGGGAATATCTGGTCACTTTTTGTTTGCCAACTATATGGCTACCAATATGTAAGTTTCCCCTTCAACTCAACTTGCTTTTCTCCTTGAGAAATAAAAGAAAGAAGAAATTATTTTTATTTTAAAAGGAAGGAGTTTTAAGGATAAATTTTTGGGGAAAAAATAGCTTGGTGTTTGTCCCCTCTTCCAGATCCACTGTTTTGAAAATGAAAGTTTATTTCAAAATTCAGATAGAGGAATATTTAACCAAGAATTATACATATTTAGATATATAATGAAGTTATTTAAAAAAGGCAAATCTAATGTCTTGGTATATCACTATGCTCAGAGATATCCTCTTTTACAACTTGCAAAATCAAATATCGGGAAAAATTATGTGACTCTGAAAAGAAATAATTAAATTGCTATCTAACCTTAACATCATGTAGTTGTGTTTTTTATTTTTTATTTTTTTATTCTCAATAAATGTCTTTCTCTGATGGCCATGTTTTGGATCACTTGATTTTGAAGAATACTGAGAGGCAGCCAGTGTGTTTAATTACAATTTTTATATTGTCAATGCACATGTTCACTGTGCCTTATAATTTAAAAACAATGTATTTGCCTGAGACACAGAAGTCTGATTGATGGGTTAATACTCTGTATGTTTTGTGAAATTTACAAATCACTACAATGTAGGCATTCTTAAGCAACTTCAATTATCTTTATTAAAGTAAAAACTGTAGAGAAGGAAACTGTCTTAAAACCTAAGATTTTGACAACTGTCATTTTTCTTAAAAAGCTAAAGGATGAAAGACTTGACTGGAATGTAACTTAATATCTTTTCAATTAAATGGCACTAGCATGTTGAATATGAAAGTGTTAAACAAAGCCATGATCAGTGATTAGTCATAGAAAACATTATTCACATTCTGGAGTTCTCCAAACCAGATCTTCCTGCAAGTAGAGTCTCTTTTCCCAATACTAGGAACTAGGCCAAGTTTTGGTGGTTGAGCAAAGATTTGAGGCCCGCAACAGCTCTTCGATTTTCAGCATCTCTGCATGTTTCCAGTGGGCCTGGAAAAAATTCCAGACAGCCATTGCTAGGGAGTGTGGATAATTGTGAGGTTGGTATACTAATGGCAGTAGAAATGTTTGGCATGTGTACTTTGAAAAATAGAGCTCCTATTCTTCCTAATTCAGACTCTCAGATTCAAGATTATCCAATAGATGTTTCACATAAGTCAGGGGTCCCCAACCTCTGGGTCGCAGACTGATACTGGTTCTGCAAGGAACCATGCTGTGCAAGCAGTGGGCAAGCATAAGAACCAGGGGTGGGTTGCTATCAGTTCTCCCCAGTTCGGGCAAACCGGTAGCTAATTTTATCATTTTTAATAACTGGTTCGGTGAACTGATAAATCCCACCCCTGGCTGGCCCCGCCCATCCTGCCCCTCCCAGGACTCCCCACGTGGCCCATTTTGGATGCGAAGTAAGTACAGGGTTTACACGGAAGCTCAGGGAGGGCAAAAAATTAGCCCCCCAGAGGCTCTGGAGGCCTTCCTGGGTGCCCATTTTTGCCTTCCTGGAGTCTCAAGGAAAACCTCTGGAGCCCGGGGAGGGTGAAAAATGGGCCTCCCAGAAGTTCTGGAAGGCTGGAAACGGGCCCATTTTTCGCTTCTGGAGGGCCCTGGAGCCCAGGAAGGCCATTTTTGGCCTTCAGAGGCTCGAGCAAAACCTCTGGAGCCCAGGGAGGACGAAAATGGTTCCCATGCTAGGGTGCAAGAGGCTGACTAGGCCATGCCCACTCAGCAACATGGCAGAAAACTGGTTGCTAAAATTTTTGAAGTCCAGTCCTGATGGGAACCCTCATTTGCGCAGGTTCATGAGCTAGGTTGTGCACAAGAAATCATCCCTTTACCCCCTGCTGCTGCCTTGGCTGCTTCTGATGATCCAGGAAGACAGAAATGTTGGAGATCACTGACATAAGCGAATAGACATTAACACTAAAATATTAACAATATGAATTATATCTCTCAGCATCATTTTTTTCAGTTTACTGGTGCTTCTTCTTTATAATTGCTTTTGTTTCAAGAAATTACAACCTTTGTAAAGGATCATTTTCCATATGGAGATTTTGGTACTCCAATCCAACATTCCTTAATTTCAGTCCTTAAAATATTCTGCTGCCCCCTGACAGATGCTTATTTATTGTATTTACTTATTTATTTTAAAATTGTACACGTGTAATATCTAAATCCTCCTCTTCTGTTTGTGAAGACTTAAAATGTGCTTCTTTTGTCATTTTGTTCATTGGTTCCTTTTTCAAGGTGACCTACCTTTAGTCTATAGCAAAATAAAAATCTGGTAAATCTGAAAAATACTCTGAAATTACATAGCTGCAGTTATCTGAATCAGCATTGGAATAATAACACTTGTTAAAAATGCTGTGTAATATTTATAAAGACTAGGCATGCTGTTGAAATTACTTGAGAGAAATTATTTGAGCACAGAAACTTTCTGCTCTTCACTGAAGGATTCTGACCATTCATGAAAATCTGAAAAAAATCACCTGTTAAAGCAATGTCTTCTTTTTCTCCAATTCACATGGAAATCTGGAAAAGTGTCCCCTGATAATAGCAATAAATAGTGTATTTGCATTCATCCAGGGTCTAAAAAAGAGTAAGCCAGCTTCTAATAGAATCCAGGTTTACTTTTGTATTAATTTGTTTCTCTAATTGATCTGTACCACTTGTAATTTTTATAAATCAGTCATAAAACTCTAAAACTCACAATTTGTTTTCTTGCCTTTAACATCATAAAGGATTTGACCAATATTTTTAATGGGCAAATGATCAAGAAGCAGAAGCTCTGTTCTGCTGCTCTCGCTGAAAAATGAGAAGGTTGATAACGTTTTTGACCGATGGAACTCCGATAATGAATTTTAGTTCTTAGTTAAATGTACCGTATTTGCTAGAGGTATTCAGACAACTTCATTTAGATGGGTGAGATATTATGGAGTACATATAGGATATACATTCTTCAGTATGTTACTCTTAATTAGTCTTAGAATTAGACTTAGAATAACTTTACTGTCACTTTGAATGTACACTGATCAGCATACATTAAAATGAAATTTCATTGCACACAGTTCTCAAAGAGTCACCACCTCCAATATATAATACATAAACATGACTAAATAAATAAATAAATGCATATACCCACATATATTATATGACACAGAGAAACAACACAGTCTAGGTTGTACATGGCGAGAAAAACGAATCTTGCAGTTTTGCCAGATGGGTGGCATAGGGAACAAAGCTGTTACAGAATCTGGTAGTCCTGCTAGAAATACTTTGAAACCTCCTCCCAGAGGGGAGAAGCATAAACAGACTGTGAAGTAGGTGTGTGGGGTCTTTAACAATGCTTTGAACTCTAAGCACATAGCACTTATCAGCAGTATAATGAATAATGGGAAGTGAGCTTCCTAAAAGCTTCTCAGCTGTCCTTACCAATCTCTGTATGGACTTTCTATCTGAGGCCATGAAACACTATAGCCACCAAAAAACACAGTGATGCAGTTTGTTAACATTCTCAACCATGCCTCTGTAAAAAATGGCCAAGACACAAGGAGAAAGATGTGCTGTTAGTTGGTAAAAAAATTGCCTTTTTACTTTATTTTTCAGGATGGGAGATGCACCTAGATAGTTTCATAAATAAATTAGATATAGACACTTCTAATTTCCTACAAAGTTTTAGTAGAATTTT
The DNA here is from genome assembly GCA_015471245.1 of Laticauda colubrina. Taxonomy (NCBI): domain Eukaryota; kingdom Metazoa; phylum Chordata; class Lepidosauria; order Squamata; family Elapidae; genus Laticauda; species Laticauda colubrina. The sequence goes on from BLBF01000026.1 coordinate 19,867,793, forward strand.
TGCTCATTAGAAGTGAAAGAATAACTTATACAATCTATAGTCTAGTTGTTTTTCCTCTCTCACAAAAGGCATTTGAAAGAACAAGAGTCCAAACTTCTCTAGACTGCTCATCAGCCAGATAATGATTTCCAGGTTTCTCCTAAGAACTAAGAGTTAAAAATTGATCTCATTGGAAGATATTATTAACAATTCTTTGTCCCAAACACTTTCTCTGCTGCTTCTTTAAGAGATAAGTTACAGCAGTTAATTTTTGATGGGGCTCTGCGTAAGTAGGATATAAGAACTCTCTATGTCAGTCCTGGAATCATGCTATTAATAATACAGCTATTGTTTTCTTTTGTGATTCTTTTATGGGCTCCTATTTCTGAGACTGGCACATTTTATAGCTGTTTAGTCACTTAAGAATACACACACATGCGCACACTGCAAACAAGATTTGACATTTGATAACATTATTTCGGAAGAAGAGGATTTGAGCTGGCTGCAAAGTTTTTGTAGGCTGAGAAGATAATTGAGGCAGACTAGGCTCAAATTCCATGAAGTCTTTGAAATCTTTTGTTACGCCGTTGCTATCAATACACCTGCAAGTCAAGTTAGTATATAATAAAGTGGGTACTACAAGAAAGCAATTTTAATAGCTCCTTACACTAGCTTCATCTGTTATCCCACTTGGAGACATTATATAAAGACCCAACTCTCTGGAGAAGGCTCTAATGCTGTATGGTCCAGTGTGATTTGATGCTTTATTTCTGGACTGTATTTACAGCTTTGATCTTTCATTTGATTTCTTCACTTTCAGTTGTCATTTTGACATTTCCATTCCTCACAGAAGTCATGGGCTTCATTTTTTTTTATATTTAAGAGGAGAACCAATTTCTCACTTTCTTTTTTAATCCATTTCATCAGGGATTGTGGAGGTGGCTGTGGCTTGAGTGCTGGTCTGAGGCACCATTGCGATGCTTGGCCCCGAGGGAACAACAGGGGATGGTGTGTTCAGGAAGCTGTCCGAGAGCTGACTCAGTCCCGTGAGGTTGAGAAGCCCTTCATCAAGGACTTGAGATGTCAGGCCCAATATTGATGACAGATTGCTCGTTGACGGGCTTGGCTGTGGGGTGGAGGAAGGAGGAGTGTAGTGGGGCTGTCTGGTCTGCAGCTGGGTGAGGAGTGGTGTCTGTGGCGTGTGATGAACCTGGGCCTGGTCTGGGAAGGTCTGTTTTTGCTTTGGGAAGTCCTGGTAGTCATAGCCTTGGTAGGTGAGGGGTTCTTGAAAGCTGTGGAAAGGCTGTGACATCACCTGGGGTGGAGGAGCAGACCTGGACTGGGTAGGAGCAGCTTCAGCTGGGCCTTGAGGGTGGTGCAGAAGTGCTGTGATCTTCTGCTTCATCACCTGTTACTGGGCCTCGGTCAGGTCCCTGAGGGTGTGGCTCACTTAGATGATGAAGGACTTCCGGTCCAAGGATGGTATGTCGCTGTGGACCAGCTGAGAGACAAGTTCTGTGCTGGTCTTCATTGTGTCCCTGATCTCCAACAGCACATTGTGGTCCTGGCCCTCCAGTCTGCCTCTCTGCCTGCATCCTCTGGAGCTGGAGGTGGGGGTGGCTGCTGCTTCTTCCTCCATTTGTGACAGCAGGGCGTCATCCTCCACGGGATCCTCCAAGTCTGCCGGCATGGGGAGTGCAGCTGTCGGGGGGGGGTCTCTGCCGTGGGGCCCTCTGAAGACACCTGCCTGGACAGGGTAGCTGGCTCCTGGCTGGAAGAGGACTGGCTGTCTGTGGGCTGTCTGAGGGAGAGGGGTGTCAGAGGGGCTGCTCCTCAGTGGTGGATCTCACCCTCCAGGAAACTGCACTTGGCCATGACGTACATCTCCCAGTCAGTGAGCTTGAGGGCGGCCTGCCTGGATTTCTTGAGGTGTAGCTTGCCATACCAGGTGTGCATGTACTTCCACCATCCTAGGAGTACTTCTGCAGCATACCCCAGGCTCTCTGCCTTGTCTCTCCAAGCTGCCTGCTTCTTCTTGGTGTCCCGATACAGTCTGTGGCCCTTTCTCCAGAGGTACTCATTCTCCCTCAGCCATTCCAGCACCTCATCCTCATGCTCCTCAGAAACGGTGTACTGTTTCCTCTCTCCCTTCTCCTTCCCTTGCCTCTTCCTCCCTCTGGCAGGGCCTTCAGCAGGGCCTTCAGGGGCTTGAGCAGCAGGGCCTTCAGGGGCTTGAGCAGCAGGGCCTTCAGCAGCAGGGCTTTGAGGGCCTTGGGGCTGGTCCACCACAGCACCAGCAGCAGCAGCAGCACCACCAGCAGGTTCAGAGTCAGTGCCAGGGGATGGGATGCTGGTTCTGTTCTTCTTGCCAGGGCTGGAGCGAGTGGGCACCGGCTTCCTCTTCTTGCCTGACTGACGAACCATGGTGTTCCTGCTAGATGTATGTGGCAGCACGTCTTTCCCCTGTATGCTGACTGCATGTGTGCTGCATCCTTTTATATCCCCGGAGCTGACGCAATTCATACTCCCCGCATGCGCAGTGAACACTTTGCATCCGATATACATCCACGCGGCATCCCCTTTGTTTCCTATAGGCGTCTATGATGCATCCGCTTCATCTGCTATGCATCCGCCCCTTTCACTATGCGTCTGCTTTGAAATTCTCCCCTGGAACCCCCTCGGAGGTGTCATCCGCTTCCATCCACTTTCATCTGCTAGGCTTCCTATGAACATCCGTTTAACATCCCCGCTACATACTACCCACGTCCGTTCTTTTCCGTTCTGTTTATGCAAATTTTCACCACTTTTTGGAGCGGATGTCAACGGATGGAGACACTCCTGAAATTTTACTTGTCCACTGTGTCCTTTATGCATACGTTTTGCATTCGTCGGCCAGTGGGACCGGGCCTTTAGGGCCTGGTTGAAAAATGCCAAAGCTTTTCAAGACAGTGAGAAGCTTTTGAGAGTATGTTTTCAGCACATTCATAAAATTATTACCATAATGGAATGGCTAATCATAAAATACACATCTTTATTAGAAAACAAAACAGTAAGATTGCTGCCCACAAATAGTTGCAATCTTCCAGGATATCATTCTATCATTGAGCTACCATATTCATGTTTTTTCTAGGCAAGTAGATATTCCTTCAAATACTACAGTGAGCTGGAATATAATTTGTTTTTCCAAGAGGTAGTGAAGGTGCTTAAGGCTTTCAGTGAATTTCAGAATTATGTAAAAATGTCCCAGTCCTAGTGTGATTCTCTAATAAATGGCATATAAATTCTGCTTGCAAGACCAGAAACATCCATAGACTTAGGTGGCTTTTTAAAGTCAAACAACAGTGATATTCAGACTGTTTGTCCACCCTGTTTCCTTTTTAGCAGGCTTATTTTGTGATTTTTTAATTAGATCAGGAGTGTTCTAAAAGGTAGTGAATAGAAATCACTTATGCACTAGCTAACCAAGAACAATGCACTCTTTCTATTTACTGAGAGAATGTTGGAAAGAAAATCTCTTTTATGAGTAGCTAGGCAATATTGATGGCTAGTGGAGAAAATTTTAAAACCTTTTTGGGTTGCTAAAAATTGTCTCCCAAACCCGACTTTAGATTTCCAAAATTTGTAGAGGACCAGCTTATTTAGCTTTTGTTTCAAAGAGGCTTATGAGAAGAAGTCTAGTAATCGTCAGATAGTCCACTGCAGTGCCTTCAGAACTTCCTACAGGCAAAGCTCAGATTTGTTTCAATGTGTTGGAAACAGTGTCAGCAAAGATTTGGGTTTGTTTGTTTTTTAAATAATTTCAAAAATAATTGCTACAAATAGTTGACTTATCAGTAATTCTCATCCTTTTTTTTTCTTTTCTTTTTCCTTTCTCCAAATGTACATACTTAATGTAGCAAGGCTTTAGTCAGACAACTCAGAAAAATAAGATAAACATCAAACAGGTTTGTCTGTTTCAGTTGTGGGTTTTTTTAACCACATGGGTTCTAATCACATGGAGGATGTGTGATATATTAGACTATTTAACATTTAAGAGTTTAAAGCATGGGGAAAGACACGTACAAAATATTACAATATGATTTGAGCTCCAGTTGGTTTTATGACAGCATCTCATCTCTTTATTCCATTCTCAAATACTTAAAGAGAGCCAGGACCATTTGCTATCTTGGCAGGAAACTATTAGAGATTGGGAAGTTGACAAAATAATAACAATTTCAAATCATTTCCACATTTTTTCCAAGACTCCCTTCATGGATGTCAAGCTCAGCTTAAAGAAGATTTGACCAAGAATTTTCTGGGGCTACTTAATTTAGCTGCATCAAGAGACAATACCAGGAAGACCTTATATGTGCTCAGAAGTTAAGCAGGGCTAAATGTGGTTGTTTTAACACATAAAGTACCAAGAAATTCAAGGCTAATTTAGGAATTTGAAATTATAGAAAAATGCAATGGTGAATATTTTTTTTCTTCCATTCAATTGTGTCCAGTTCTCAGAGATTCCTTGGACAGGTCCCTGCAGTTTTCTTGGCAAGGTTTTCAGAGGTGATTTGCCTCTGAAATTGACTGGCCTAAGATCATCTCCCTCAGGGATGTCAAACTTAATTTCACTGAGGGCTACATCAGGGTTGACCACATTGTGGTTCACCTCGGGAGGCCGGGTGGGTGTGGCCAGCTTGATTCCACTCACTGGGCATGGCTGACTGGATGTCCATTTTCTTTTAGGCTTCTGGACTGCCACTGGGTGGGTGTTGCCAGCTAAGTGGGCATGGTCAGCTTGACGCCACTCCCCAAGCTGCTGGAATTTGCACTGGATAGACTGAACCAAAGTGATGTGAGTAGACTGGGCTGAAGTGACATGGGCTAGCCCCTTACATTTTCCAGGATGGGCCGGATCTGACCACATTGCGGGCCCAGAGTTTTACACCCTGATCTGGTTGGATTTGCACCCAAGAGAGACCAAGAAGTCATGGTCTCCTAGTTTCTAACCTGGTGCCTTAAATGCTACACCAAACTGGCTTATCCATTCCATTCCATTATTATTTTATTGCCAAAAATCTCTATTTGAACCTAGCTATGAATTCAGCTTAGCTCAAATCACCAGAATGTGGTAAGACATCATCATCTTCCTTTGTCCCCTTCTAGTCACAGGAAAACATGCTTTTGTTTCCAACCCCACATTAAACCAAAGCCTGTTTTCACAACACTAAAATATAACTTAGCATAACTTTGACCATATTTCATTTGTTTATTTTAAGAAAAATAACCACTGAAGACAAATTCTTCCCAAGAGCTGTGAGAGGATTTAGAATTCCTGGAGAGCCTGCACCACATACCATGAGGAAAATGCACATGTCTAATAAAACCTTTGCTTTTGATCTGATTATTCTGTCAACATCTAAAGGTAAGATATACTAATTATATTTGTCCATATAAACAAACCTAGAATTATTCTGGTTGAAAGGCCTGTTTTAGGCATCTCTCATATCAGCCAGGTAATAGCATTTGGTTGATCTCAGAAAGTTAAACATCATTGAATCTGAATGGTACCTAAGTTAGAGATCACAAGAGAATATCAAGACCGTAAGCTGATAAAACCTAACTGAAGAAAATAATGGTGAATCTTAACAGATTCAAATTGACCATCATTTCCTCTGCTTTCCTCTTTATATTCATTGGGAAAGAAATTGATGTGTAGCCTAACAAATGTGTATTTTACCTAAACAGTATAAGTCCTTCTCATGCATTTCAGCTACCCATGTAACCTGCCACATAGGTTGAAACATGATGAAACACACCTGATGTCAAAATTTATTATATTCTATGTTGCTATCTTCATAGCTTTCCAGTTTTCAAGTATTGTTTTACTCCAGAGGAATGATGGATTTATTGAAAATGCTTAGATGAGGATGTCTGCAAATTAATGCACACACACACACACGTAATGAAAATGTCAATTTGGGGATGAATGGATATTTTTGTTGCTCTAGGACTATATATTTGGATGCTTTAGGACAAGGGTGTCAAGCTCACGTCATCACGGCAGCATCACGTGACATATTGGGATGCATCCAGCCCCTGGGTTGGGAGTTTGAAAGCCCTGCTCTAGGATAAATAACTCATGCCTTGATTACCATCCAGAGAGATTATGATGATGCACAATATGAGAAAGTCCTTAGAGATAACCTGGAAGCTGTTCCGTAATGTATAAACAAGATTATTGGAAAGTCAATCCTACCACTGCATGGCAACATCTGCTCTGAAGCTACTACATTAAACCTCTTGGTCACATAGAAAAATTTATAAGTTCTCACACTAAGTTGCATCAGACACTGTTGCCTGAACTGAATTTTCTTGTCCAGTGAGCACCCATTAGGAAGGCCTGTTAAAAAAATTAGGACTCTGTAAAGAACACAACAGGCTTTCTCTATGGGAACAGTCATAGTTTAGAACTCTGTACCTCTAAAAAACCATAAATATACTTTGTTTTTAGGAGAACTTTTAAGACATTTAACACATCTTTACTAAGCTTTTAATCCTTGATGAGTTTCATTGCTATCCATCTTATGGACTTCAGTTGCTTGACATTGCTTTTATTATTACTGTTTTTAAATATTTTAGATTAGCTCTATTGTTGTATTTATAATTTCTGTGCCTTTTTAATAGCCAGCTGGAGAGAAAGGACTGATTGATTTGTGTACTTAGAATCCCAAAGTTATATGGCAGAAATAAATTTATATCCCACTTTAAATTGCTTTGGACAAATTGGGAAGTGAAAGATGTATTTTGTGGAAGTGTCTTATCCATTCTCACTGTAGATGATGGCTAATAGAGAAAACCGAAAAGGAGATGTATCAGATTTAGCAAAATAGCCAAAACATATATATATCGTGAGCTAGAAGCTTTGAACAGTAAGCTGTTAAATGTCTTTCTTTTTTGACAGCTGAGTAATCTTGGAATGGAACGCAAGTACTGAGGTGAGATAAATATTGTAATAATACCCTGGCAGAATGTTTGGCTTCTCCTTCTCTTCATGATTTTTTTTTTTTTAAAGGAATTAACTTTTAAAGAGATAACTTGGCATTCCTTGTGTGAAGGTAAAATGACAGGACCTACAGGTTGGTTTCCTGCATCAAATAATTCATGTTTATTTAACAGCCCTGTAAAAGTCAGTTGGTTACTCATGCCAGAACGATCATCCAGGAAATTATATATATCCCAAGGACACAAAACTGGTATTATTGTGAAACATTGGATCAAGCAAAACCAATCAGATGTAGCACACATTAAGATAATGAGCTGCAAAGAGAAACTCTTCATTTTTAAATACACACCCTAATGTATAAAAGCTTTTTACACTTCTTCAAAATGTGTGTTTCTTATCAGCACCATAAATCATGACAAAAAAAATCATAGAGAGCCATAAATGCTTGGCCTTCTCAAGAAGTTTAGTATAAGGTGGTCTTATAAATCTTTAATGAAATAATAGACAGGAACAGCTTCTTGGCATTATTATTAATTTGTAATATGTACATATTTATCTCCCCTGTACCTTACATAATTCCAGGTAAGTTGTAATAGGTAGCAATATAATTTTAGCCTAAATACAAAACAGCAGCAGGATAACCTATCATTCCTGATTCTGTCTATTGGTTCAGCTCAGAGGTCTTCAAACTTGGCAACTTTAAGACTTGTGGACTTCATAACTGGCTGGAGAATTCTGGGAGTTGAAATCCACAAGTCTTAAAGTTGCCAAGTTTGGAGACCTCTGGTCCAGCTAGACCAGTCTCAACTTTGACAGCTTGAGGAATGTAGACTTCAACTCCCAAAATTTCCCAGCCAGCCAAATGCTGGTTGAGGAATTCTAGAAATTGAATTCACATGTCTTCAAGTTTCTAAGGTTGAGAAACACCAAAGTTTTATCCTTCACACTGGTTGATAGCAGCTCTTCAAAACACATTTCTTACCTGCAGTGATATTATTGGCAATGATGAGTTCTTTATATTAACTTTCATGTCTTCTTCAAATGAGTCTTCAGTCCTTAGGCACCTACTGGGTTAAAATACTAGATAGCCCTGTACTAGAACTTTTGCTTGCTGATGGTGAGATTCAGCTGATTGGAATGTGAAAAAGTCTTTTCTTGGTGCCATGATTACATGATTGAGTGCTATATTCTGAACACTCACTTGGCCCTTTCTGTCAGTTCTGCATTACTGCTGTCAATGATTAATTATTGTTGTTACAATATTGGACTTCATTATTATTGGTTCCATTGGAACACTATCTTTTCTTCATCACTGAAAAAAAGGGGAGCAAAGATGTCCTAAAAATGGTGGCAAAATGTTGCATATTCTACCACAGAATATCCATTTATCCTTATTATAAATTAATAAAGAAACTTTCTTTAATGCTATATCATGGAGAGCAAAATTGTCTCTAAGTAAAGTATTCAAATAAATGCATTCATTTTCAAAGAACACAAGTTTAGTTGACATGAGACCAAGGATTATGTACATTCTCTACTATATGTAAGAATCTGAGGTCAGCATTCTTTTCATTAGCAGCCTCTTGATCAATCACTTTTCCATCATTTCAGAATTGCAAATACTGCAGTATAATCTGCTAGCATTGATGTCCCAAAGGTGCTTTTTCAAGAGACAACTGGACTTTCTTGTTTTCCTTTGAAGATGCTTTGCTTCTCATCCAAGCACTGACTGGATGGTGCAGAATGGAAGGATTTATGCTTCTTGCAGACAGTTGGTCATTATAGCATTATAGCACCAGTAGCATTGATGTTACAAATGTTAAGGTGACCTTTCTGACCACCTTAGTACTACATTAACAAGATTTACTACATGATACTACATTAACAAGATTTTTTTAAGGCACCATCTAATTCCAGAATTCAAATTTCTCTTTCCAGAGCTTCAAGATGTAATAGTTTACAGTTTTTTCCTCAATACCAAGAAGTAAAGCTCTGCCTTAGTTGATAACTTGGACATTACCAATCACACAACTATATATTTTTTCCAGAAAGACTCTGAAGACATATATACCTCAGCTACATAGCCATTTATTTACAAACTGCTCCAATCACAAGACTCTACACAGTGTATAAAAAAGCCAGAAAAGCAGATATAATCCAAAAATGAAATGATCACAATCAACTGATTAGCACCAGTGGCACAGCGGAATAAAAATGTTTCTATTACCTTGTGGAATTCAAGAAAAAAACACTACATATCCTTCCAGGGAAAGCTATTATAGAACATTGGGGCCACCACATACATCAAGTCTGCCATCTGATTAATGTCTCATCTTCTTCCTCATGAGATAAATCTCTCAGCAGACTCACTTGATATATTTGGACCAGCTGGACAGGATCAATTGAAAAATGCAGATATAATCCATTAATATGCTTCAATAGATCTTTGTAGGCAATAATTTTGAATTGGGCACAGAAGCTTATTAGGAACCAGTGCAGGAATGAAATCAATGTTATCTTGCAATGGTTGAGTTGTGCACCAGCTGTCTGTCTATCAAGCTTCCACATTGTCTGGCTATCAAGCTTCCACATTATCTTCAAAAGCCACCTCATGTACACTACAGTACATTTGTTTGATGGTTCAGTTATTAAAAACATTTCCATGCTATCGCAGTCAAATTGACTCTTGGCCCACCTAGAAAATACTATTTACAATAAAACGTATCTAATATACAAGCACAACAACACAGCAACAATTCACAGAAGAAGCTAAAAAGCTGGCAACATCAAATCAAACCGAATCAAATCAGATTGTCTAAAATAGGTTGGTCTTCAAGAGGTTTTGAATGACCAGAAAAGAGGAAGCTAGCCTGAACGAGAGGAGGCCATTCTGTCCGTTAGCAACAGGAAAACATTGCCTCCTTGCTTCCCTGAATCTCCTGAGAGTGTAGGTTTTGTAGAAGTTTCTTCCTGGTCGATCTAATCAGGCCAAAACCAGTTAGTGAAGACAGTCGTGTAGTATCTGTGTACCAAATCCTTTAAACTGGGCCCAGAAACTAATTGGTAACCAATGCAGGGTCAATAAAACTGGTTTTAGATATTCTCAACATCATGTTTCCCAAACTATGGGAAGACAGAAATGGTTGAGCTACTGCATTTTGAACACCTGTAGTTTCTGAACAATATTTAAGGGCATCCCCATATAAAGTGCCTTAAAGCAGTCAAGAGTGATGGTAATAATGGAATGGGTTTGAGTTATCTGTGTGCCAAGAAAACGCCTATCATGTGAGGAATAAACTTGTTTTTGGCCCTTTTAGATGTAATTTCATTTCCTCCTCAGCTGCGGTTGCTGATTTTGGGGACATTAAAAAATAAATATTGATACAAAACTGTAAAAGATTAGAAAAAATGGACTGTAGAGCAAGTTTAGGTTAATAATATAAGGAAAATGTGAGGATTTTCTGCTTTTTTTTACCATATTCATATCAATTTTCCTTCTTATCTGTACACAAGTGACATGGTGGTTGGTCAAAAAAGTTGTGCTCTCATTCACCTTCATGGTGTTCTTCAGTTACAAAATATATTGCCTCTGCTCCATGCAGGAAAAAATTACTTTTTTTCCTTATAATTCATCCCAACCGAACAGTGAAATTCAACTCTTCCTGTTATTCCCTTGTATATTACCTTTTAGCTTCAATTTAATTGTCCAAATTAAATTAAGTCCATAGTCACAAAACATCACCAATCCTGCAAAGATAATGGTACTTTGCAGACAACTCACAGCCTGCATAATGTTTTAATGCACAATTAATTTAATAGCTCCCCCTGAAGAAATTAGAAACCAGCATTGCCATTCAAGCAGCTATAATATCTCAATTATAAACAAGGCAAAGCTGATAGAATGGTAGATGGAGGTGGCGGTTTCATTCAGTCATGGTTTAATGATGCTCATAAATACTGTAATAAAGTCAATGTGTCTGGCTTTTATGTAAATTGCCACCCAGGTTCTTTTCTGCCCTTAGCTTGAATTACATAACACTTTTTATAAGTATGTTAGATTATTCTGCAGGAGAATGTGGGAAATACCATGTGGTTAATATTGCCCATGTCCCCAATTAAATGTCAAGAATTAAGTATGTCATCTGTCCAAGGAAATTTCATATAGAGATTTGCAAATTGTTTTTCCTGGCTCACAACAATTTCTCAGCTGGTCTCGGGCAAAGATAGGATAGAAAGACTTGAGCTGCAGCTGTAATATATTCATTTTTGCCATATAAGCAGTGACATTTCTGCTTCTTACTATATTTGTCTCCCTGTCAGAATATCACAATATGATTACACTTCTGTATGGTCCTGTATTGTTATAGTACAAAATTGTAACCCCATATCAGAATTTTGGATATAAAACAAAATAATCTAACATTTGGCTCCACACAATTCATAAAGTTCATCCATAATAATAATATTTTTTAAAAAACCTGCTTATATAGCAGTCTGGGAAAAAAGGTCTAATCTTCCTTATTTCTTGCAATTAATCTCAGCTTGATTTGGTATTGAAAGGAATGAAAAAGTATCTCCTTGTCTAGAACCCCACATATTTCTAGAGTTTTGACTGAAAGAACATGTGTTGCAGCAATGACTATTTACTTGAGATTATGGTAAAAAGAACACTTAAGAAACGTAAGCTCTTTATAAATGTCAACTGAAGCCCAGCACAGCATTCAGCATGATGAAGCCTATTCAGATCACGATTCTTAAGCTTAAATCTTAAAATATACAGTTGGGAAATATATGCCTGAGGAAATAGCCTCATCAGTAATTTTTAGAGAACCATTGCAGCCAATATATGTCTATTAGAATTAATGTTTCCAGAGTTATTGCTTCACTTAAATTGATTACCCTTTTTATATCAACAGGACACATCACAAACCAATCCAAAACTATGAAAAATAAAAGTTTTTTAATACTTTTATCATTTTTTTTTTATATTATGTTGCTGTAAATGGAGTTTTCTTCAAACTTATATATTCTCTGTAGCAGTCTCTCTCTGTCTCTCTCTCTCTCCCTCTCTCTCTCATTTTTTTTCTTTCCTTTTGAGAGAAAGGGAGAGAGAGGAAGAAGAATGGAGAGAGGCAGTATTTATGAGTGCACAGCAGCATTTCTTCTATATTCAAAACAACTAAACTTGGGAGTCCTTGAAATCTTTTTCTGTGCCTCTTCCAAACCATTTATTTCTGTCTTACAGTGACTAAAAGTTAGTGGCACTTTGTTTTGCCGTATTAGGTATAAAATATCATTCTAAAAACACTTTCACTAACCTTTAAAAAGACAAAAGTAATCCATCCTCAATTCAACCCATTTTCCATCATCCTTCCTCTGCTATCATCTTCATTCCAAAGCACAGTAACACGATGAACAATCTTCATCATGTTGAACAATGATCAAAGGAAAATTAACCAAATGGCCCTGCAGTATCTTACAGTATCTCTTCAAACAATACTTGAGGAAGAAGAAAATAGTCTGTGATAGAAATATATGAATTTTAATTCAAAAGATTTAAAAATTGGTTGAGCAGTTGAAGAACTAACTTCCCATTTCTGCAAGAGAAAGCTTAATGAAGAAGTACAATTTAAGAAATACTGTTGATTTTATGATATCTTTTGGTTGTATCCTTCACCCTCCCAAAAAAAATCCAATATATAAAACAAGTGAAACTAAGTTCTGTTAAAGCCTTATTCCCATCAGTAAAAGAAGTAAGAACATCAGGGCATTGATATTGATGTCAATGTATTGGATAACCTAAAGCAGAGGTGGTATTCAGCAAGTTCTGACCAGTTCTGGAGAACCAGTAGCGGAAATTTTGAGTAGTTCGGAAAACCAGAAAATACCACCTCTGACTGGAGATTTTACACTATCGTTCCCCTGCCATGCCCACCAAGCCATGCCCACAGAACCGATAGTAACAAAATTTGAATCCCACCACTGGCCTAAAGGCAAGATAGATTGACACCTATGTGCATGGGTGTTGTGTATTCTTTGAACTGAATCCATTCTTTAACATTCATGTATAATCCAGATTCAGCAGACATACTTAATACCTATCCATACTTACAGTGTTTGCATATAATGAGAAATGCTTAGTATATTGTTTTGTATAAAGTTTCTGTGTTGGTTCATGGTTTATAAATGTGTCATGCACATCTGAACAACTGAGTAAAACATAATTAGATTAAACAAAAATACCATATCATTTTAATAGGTTGTGGATATCAAAAAACTATTTTGACAATTATGAAGACAATAATCAAAAGAAGAAAAGATAGATAAGTTATTATGCAGATGCATCTAGGTGCATACCTAGATGCCATTAATTAATCATTGACTTTAGGCATGTTTAAATACTAGCATTTATTTTTAAAAAAGAATCTATGCCAATTAAATATAGATGAAAGATTCAGATGTGCATCTTTTAGATATATCTCAATTTGTGTCTTTGGGACATTTTCTCACCTCATAAAAGGTGATTTAAAAATCCACCCACTGCATGTAACATACTCTTTCTTAGATCACATACAGGATGAGAGTCAGTAAAGCCCCTGTCCCACTGCACTAACAGATGCAAAGAGGATGTAAAACGTTAAAAAAAGCTTGCCATCCGTTGGAAAATGCTATGCATCCGTTGTGTACTCACTGCATACGTGTTTCATACGCTCTATCTGTCAAGCATCCGTCCACTGCGATTTCATCCACACAAGAAGTTTTGAGCTGCACAAAACTTTGTGAACGGATGAACTTTCCACTGTGTACGATGTAAATCCGCGACATCCAAGCAACAAACGTTCTATGTCCGTTTATCATCCGTTAAATGTCCGCTGTATCCTCTCTGCATCCTCTGGGCATCCTCGCAACTCACATCCGCTGCAGCTGAAAATGGAAAGAGGGAGGAAACAAAAGGTGCACGGAACATTTACACAGCGTTAGTAGCATGGAAATAGAAAGGATGCGCAGTGAACGGTTTGCATCCGATAAAACATCTGCTAGGCTTCCTATGAACATCCGTTTAACATCCCCGCTACATACTACCCACGTCCATTCTTTTCCGTTCTGTTTATGCAAATTTTCACCACTTTTTGGAGTGGCTGACAATGGATGGAGCCACCCCCGAAACTTTGCTCATCCGCTGTGTCCTTTATGCATACGTTTTGCGTCCGTCGGCCAGTGGGACCTAGCCTTTAGATCTGAATAAATTATCATAAATATTGTGTGACACAACACTGCATTCCTTAAATATAAATGTTTTCTACTTATTTATTTGCATACTTCCACAAATATACCTACAACTTAAAAAGAGTAGCTTACATGAAAATACTTTATTGCTGCTTTTATGAGTTCGAAGCATGATAAATCATTTTAGAAACAGCTTTGATGCATTTAAACTGTCACAAGAAGTTTCCAGAAAATAATGCTCAACAGAAAATATTTTGACAACTCAACAGACACTGAACCAAATATATCTATGTGACTTTAGCATCTGCTCTTCACATTGGTTTGATCATTTTAAGGAAAGACATTTCTCCAAAAATGAAGTCCATTATTTATCTTACATGAGCATATGGTGCTCATGTAACTCACTAGAAATTTAAGTGTTCCTATTGTGCTATGATTGTAGAAGCAGGACAACCAAATATGGAAGCAATTCATGCCTCTTTTTTACTTTTTCAGAAGCCAATCTTTTTCAGTTCATTGCTATTAGAAGCAGCAACCCATATCCTTATTGGGATTTATTCCCATCTAGAAAATAGTTAACAGTCTGCCTATTGAAAGAAGAGCCTAATATAGTTGAGGTGTATCAGAGCTGAATTATAACACCTTCATCTTGAATTGCCCACATATTACAACACAAAGATGACATTCTTAGCTGAGCTTATATCTTATTCACTCCAATAGAAGCCCATTAAATGGAATTAAAATTTAGTTGATCCTCTGAAAAGTCAGGGAAGATATTAATTAAAAAAGTATACATTCTTATTTAGTTAAATAATTTGTATGCATATCTTTAGAAAATATAAAATTGCATATAGTTTTCATATAGCAAGATCAAGGCATAATTTAAAGAGTGTATTATTTAATACTGCCAGCATATACCATGATATGTACTACTAGTTTCATTCAGATTGTTATGTCCATCCCCTCTGCACTGTAGTGCATAGCAATAAATCTGTGATCTTTGGAGCTTCTATAGAACTGTACATGTGAAAGGACTTTAAAAATCTGTTTCAGTTTATAAACATGTAGCTTTTGTTATTGTTTTTTTATTTATGTAAATTGAAATTGATTTTTTCTTTTAATGACCCTGGAATCTCTTGCACTGGGGTGGAGTCGGGACAACTGCATGGAGTTCAAGCATTTACTAGCCAGATGCCCTTCCTGACACCTATACGGAGTTTGCAGAACTTATTCATTGTGCCCAGAGAAATATCCGCCACTACCTAAGATCGAACTCAAGCCTCCTAGAGCTCCACCTCTAGACCACCATGCCCTCATAATTTAAAATTGATGACAAGTAAGATATTACTATATTACTATTACAACTCTAACTCCAAAGTAAATCATTAGTTATATTTGTAGAGGGGTTCATTTATATTTTTAGAGGTTTACATTTGATAGTGTTGTAATATGATAATATTGAAACATAACTTTTACTTTTTCTAAAGTAAATTCATAATTTGTCCAACTGAAAAACTACATTGAGGATATTCCTTTTTTCTTATTTAAAAAAGCATCATTTTGATCAAAGAAATGTAACTTACCATATTGACATTCTAAATGCTGTATTTTAGAAAGTTATATGGTTAGAAGAAAAAAATCTTGCCAATAACCAGAGTAGGTCTAAGGTATTTTTGCTAAAAACATTGGCTTGACTGAACAGGCAAATCGCAATTACAACTGGGGGAAAAAACTGCTCAGTTGTTCCAACAACTGTAATGGCATGTATCAAAAACCATCAATTTACTTTTATTGTGCTTCTTTCCAAAGTACTATGCCTTAAGGCCCTGTCACACTGCCCAACGGATGCAAAACGTTAACAACGGACGAGAAAAATGTTCCATCCATTGTTATCTGCTCTAAGAAGAGGCAAAAATTTGCATAACTGGAGCGGATAACACGAAAAGGAACGGACGCGGGGAGGATGCAGGGCGGATGGAAAGCGGATGCGGAACGGAAGCCCAGCGGATGGAAGCGGATGAGAGCGGATGGCACATCCGCTAGGCTTCCGGGGGACCTCAGCAAAGCAGACACGGAACGGATACAGCGGATACAGAACGGATGCCGAACGGATGAAGCGGATGCAAAGCGGATGCACAGCGGAAGCCAAGAGGATGCCAAGCGTTAATTGCGCATGCGGGGAGGATGCATTGCATCAGCCCCACGGATATAACGGAAGCAGCTCGGAAGCAGGTCGCCATTCAGAGGAAAGACCTGCTGTCGGACGGATTGACTGCCTTGCCTGCCCTGCCTGCATGTCTGCCTGCAAGCCTTGCTGCCAGCCTTGCTGCCAGCCTGCCTGCCCACCTTGTTGCCAGCCTCCCTGCAAGCCATGCTGTCTGCCTGCCTGCCAGCCTTGGTGGCTGCCTGCCTGCCAGCCTTGGTTCATGTCTGCCTGCCAGCCTTGGTGACTGCCTGCCTGCCAGCTTTCCTGCCAGCCTTGGTGCCTGCCTCCCTGCCAGCCTTCCTGCCTTCCTGCCTGCCAGCCTTGGTGCCTGCCTGCCTACCTTCCTGCCAGCCTTGGTGCCTGCCTCCATGCCAGCCTTCCTGCAAGCCTTGGTGCCTACCTCCCTGCCAGCCTTGGTTCCTGCCAGCCTCCCTGTCAGCCAGCAACCCCACAACCATGCGGAAGCACAGCAAGCCTCAGCCATCTGCTGCCAGCCCTTGCAAGAGGGACAGGGCTACCATCCCGCCCCCTGGCCCTCACTCTGGTTCTGCTGGGGCTTCTGCAGCACGAGCTCGCTTTTCTGGGGCTGGGGCTTCTGCTGCTTCTGCTTCTGGAGAAGCTGATGACAAGCACTCCAGCACCAGCCACCTCCACAGCACCTGGACCCTTCACCCCTGAGACTGAGTGACCAAGAGGAGTGCCAGAGACTCATTTTTGTCTTATAGCTTCTTGTTAATCAAGTCTATTTTTGATTCATATACTTGCTTCATTTCTTTTTTTTAATAAAGTCTTGGTGGAAACTTTTAGAAATGGTTTAAGCCTTTGCATGCTTGTGGGATGGGTTAAGATAGCAGTGGGATGGGCAGGGATACCTGTGGGATGGGCAGGAATACCTTTGGGATGGGTAATAGCTGTGGGATAGATAAACCTCCAGTGCAAGCATAGTGGGATTCTATGGTCCACCCTCCCAGGTGCCACACCTTTGGCCCTTTATTATCAATAACAATTTATTCATTGATCCACACATTTGAACATAAACACAACTCTTTATTAAATGCCCTGTTCATTGTAGGGCCACCCAACATACATGGCACAATCTCATCAGTGTGATGAGACAGGCTGAAGGAAGCATCCATTAAGCATCTATCATCCTGTCTTGCCACTCCACTGCTCCAGCTGGGGAGCTGCACCAGTGTCTCAGGAGGTTGCGCTGCTTCTTCCCTTCATGTGAGGCTTTGTTGGGGCCTTGCATATCCTGAGTGTCTATCAGGTTTCGCCCTTGCCTCCATTCCCAGGCTCCATGTCCCCATTGCCTTGCTGGAGGTCCATGAGCCTGTTCTGCAAGACTGGGTAGCGAGTGCGCATGAGATTGTGCAGGATGCAGCAAGCTTCCATGATCCTCCTCACGGTCTCTGAGCGATGCTACATGGTGATGAGAAGTACCTGGAACTTGTTGGCCAGGATGCCAAAGGCGTTCTCCACCACCCGCCTTGCCCTGGACAGCCTGTACTTGAAGATCCTCTCTTCACGGGTGAGGTATTTGGAGGTGTAGGGCTTCATGAGGAAGGTTGTGAGGGAGAATGCGTCATCCCCCACAATGAAGTAGGGCACATCTTGCGTGTCGTTGGGCAGGGGGTCTGGATCTGGGAAGCCCATGATGAGGTTGTGTTCCAGCCTACCCTTGAGGTCACTTGTGTTGTATACCTGGGCATCTGAACATGACCCGTTGCCTGAAGCATCGATGTACATGAACTTGTAGTCAGCATCGACCATGGGGAAGAGGATGATGCTGAAGAAGCCCTTGTAGTTGTGATAAGAGGACCCTGAGTTGGCTGGCGCTTTGCAGGCCACGTGCTTGCCATCTATGGCTCCAACGGTGTGTGGGAAGTTCCACCTCTGATACCACTGCTCTGCAACTTTCTTCCATCCTTCTTCAGTGGAGGGGCACTGGAGGAGCCCCTCCAGGTATTCTTCGATGATGGCCTGCACCACTTCTCTGACCACAATGCTGATGGTGTTGTGTGGCACCCTCCATCCGTACTGCATGCTCCTGTAGGTGGTCCCGGAGGCCAGGTGGCACAGAGTGAGTCCCACCTTGAGCCCAGGTTCCAGGATGGGCCGGAAGTTGGTGCTCTGATTGGTCAACCTGGGTGTCAGCCGCTGCACAACTTCATCAAACATGGCTGGAGGCATCCTCATGAAGTTCTGGAATGCCCGAGTGTCTTCGTTCCTGAGCTCCACCATCAGCTTGTTGTACAGTCCGTCCTCTGCTCTTCTGGCGAACCATCTTCGTACCCAGACGCTTCTTGGCTGCCTCTTTTTCTTTCCGTAGTAGAGTTCACAGAGCCTGTAGATGGCTTCGCACTGTTACAGAAGGATGGTGGCTGCCAAAAGGACTGTGGTGGACATGACTGGATGCTGTGGAAGAGCAAGAGTCAGATGAAGACTGCAGAGGTCTGCACCGCTGGGCTGCTGTTCTGAAAGTGAGATGCAGATGAGTTGCTCCCCCTTTTTATAGGAAATATAGGTTTTCCGCTAGGCATCCTCTAGGCATCCTCTAGGCATCCTCTTGACATCCTTAATATCCGAGATAGGTCCCCTCTGCGAACGTTTTTTTCATTTTACATGCTTTGTTTCTGTGCTGCATCCGCTAGCATCCGTTCTGCATCCGTTCTGCGTCCGTTCCGCTTCCTCCCTGCATCCGAGCAGATGCGAGTTGCGCGGATGTGGAACGGATGCCTAGCGGATATAGCGGATGCGTAACGAATGCGTAACGGATGCCTAGCGGATGCCTAGCGGATGCAGAACGGACGAACTGGATACATTTTCCGTGCAAAAGTTTTAGGCAGCCCAAAACTTTTGGAGCAGATGAAACGTCCATAAACGGATGCTGGACGGATAGAGAGGAAGCAAAACGGAGGCAGTGAGTACAGAACGGATACATCGCGTTAACCAACGGATGGCAAACTTTTTTGTCCGTTTTACATCCTCTTTGCATCCATTGGTGCAGTGTGACATGGGCTTTAATAAACATTATTTTTGTAAAAAATTATCATATCTATAAATGGTATAGTTTGAATGTTGCAAACTTTAATAAAATTGCAATTTTAGTAAAATTGCAATGACTTTAATTACAATTAAATTTATTTTTTTACACATATATATATCTGCTGTTCAGCTTCCTTTGGGCATTATCCTACGTCATTGTAGTGCTTTTAAAGTTGTAGCAACGTTTCAGCAGAATCTCATCTGCCATCATCAGGCTTCTGTACTGAGTTCATACAGAAGCCTGATGATGGCAGATGAGATTCTACTGAAACGTTGCTACAACTTTAAAAGCACAACTACAATGACATGGGATAATACCCGAAGGAAGCTGAACAGCACACATGTAAGTACCCGTGAAAACTTAAGAAAACACACACACACACACACACATATATATATTTGACATGTATGTTCCTCTTGGCTTCTAAGCACTCAGAAAGGATTTTACAAAATGACCATTAGAGCATTAGTATTTCCTATATTATTATTATTAACACACTCTGATGCTAAGGAGTTCTACTACTCCTCATCACCTGAAAAGAAATCTGTTCCAAATGCAAAGCACAAACAGAGGAGTTTCAGTTTCAGAGCACCAAGCAGTTTTAGTAAACGAACAGGCTCCTTGCTATCTCTGTCTTGCTCACACAGCAAATACTGTTTCCAAACAGCCCTCACCTCTCTCACACACTGACAGGACACTAGCCAGATGAATACTAATGGATGCTGGTAGGAAGAGGCAGATATTTTTCCCCCTTATTTTGCTCCCCACAAACTACATCCGACCACATAGTTTCATATGTGGTCAGGTGCCATATTGTTGAACTCTGGTATATTGTGAGAAATTCAGGAAGAAATCACATGTTAGTAAGAAATGGAGTAAGTTGAAATTGAGCTAAATTATTTGGTTATAAAATTTGCTTATAAAATGTGACAGGTTGGCCCCTGTTTTGGTTCTATCAAGCTATACTGGGAACAGCTGAAGATCTACTCATTCGAAGGCAATGAAAAAGAGGATTTTCCATCACAGTCCTCACCACCTGGATAGCTTATTGGGGAGATTATCATGCCAGCAATGTGATTGCCATCTGGATGCAAGGGGAGACTTTAAATTTTCCATTTTGGCAAATAAGAATTGAAAGGTCCAAATTCTAAGCCACCAAAAACTCTGTTTGGATTTTTGACTGCATTCTCCTGCATTTTTTCTCTCTCTATGCTGTACTGTGCAAGACAGACTTTTGATCAATCTGAAAATGAGCCTTTTTGCAACCCTTCTGCTATGTTCAGGAAACAGTTTTTCTTCCTTGTAATGTGGATTAAATCACCTGCCCAGAAATAAAGAAATAAACTATCTGGAAAGAGGAGAGAGTAGATAGAATTTATGCCATAATGTACAAGCAGTCTTTGACTTATTATCACAATAAAGCCCAAAGTTTCTGTTGCTACATGAAATATTTGTTAAGTGAATTTTGACACAGTTTATGACTTTTCTTGACACAATTGTGAAATGAATTGCTCCAGTTATTAAGCTAGTAACCCAGTTCTTAAGTGAATATGGTTTCCCCATTGATTCTGCTTGTAAGGAGGTAGGAAAGTATGATCACAGGACCCCAGGACAATGCCAACCATCATGAGACCACAAGGATGTAAGTGTGAAAAATGGCCATAAGTTAGTTTTTTCAATGCCATTGTAATTTTGAACCAACACTAAATGAACTGTTGTAAGTCGATGACTACCTATATAATTCTGGTTAATTCATGACCGGTCTTTCTGCGTTTCTTTGCTTATGAACCCCAAAGCCTATTTTGTTTGTTACTAGTGTCTGAATAAGAGAGGAAAAACACCGATCTGCCCAACTTTCTTTGAATATATTAAAAATATTAAAATCAATCAAAGACAAGTTTGTGCTGCTGATGCCAGTCATGAATACTTTTCTTTTCAGAAAAGAACTGCTGATGTCTAATTCTCCTGAATCTGGGAATGCTTACATTATATTCATTTTTGCAATCATATAAAATATTCTACTGTTTGAGTTTAGACAGGCAAGGACCATTGCCTAGTCTTATATATTTTAAAAAGAAGTTGCTATTGTTTTGCTGGTTTAACTGTAACGTGCACAAATGTTATTTCCTCTTACAACTAGAATTTGCAAATATACAACATATATAAATACATTAACAATAATAATAATACATATTTATATAGAACACAGCACTACTTATATTAAGGATTGCAGTGCTACTATTTAACTGCATTTTGCAATAAGATAATGGGATAAGTGTTATTTATACACACAGAGACAATCAAAACACTCTACTTTAAAAATTGATGCAGTACAATAATAATGGGTGTATCTTCAGCTTTTGACACAAAATGACCCATAACCAGCCAGTGGAAAACACAAAGAAGACATGGATTCAGTTGTTGATTCTTTTTGAGCACATTTTAGACAATCTTTTCTTCATAAGGGACAGATATATAGTACAGAAAATGTGAATTATTTATATGGAGATTTCACAAACAGAAAGGAGAAATCATCCACGTGTCTCATATAATAGGCATGGACAACCAAAGTCTGTTTTCTTCATCCATCTGTACCACTAATGGTACTGAGAACATCGACCTCTTCTCAAACTTATATCATCCAACCCAATTTCCCCAGTTCTTCCTTTTCCTTTTTCTCCTTTAAAAATAATCTGAGAGAGAAAATGAAAATAAATTAATAGACATATGAGATTGATTGGGTTCATGTATCATGTTAAGCTGTTGCTTGCTTAATAAGTAACAATGGCTCTAGCTATACATAAAACCAAGCTATGAACCATGATTTATGAAACACAACAATTATGCTCACACGTTATACTAAACAAAACTGCATTTTGGATAAGTGTTATGTGTGAACTTTGCAACATTTTATAGACTACTGTTCCTTTAGTTTATTATATGATCTAGGGCAGGGTGTCAAACTCAATTTCATTGAGAGCCACATCAGGGTTGTGTTTGACTTTGGGGGACCAAGGGTGGGCATAGCTAGCTCGATATCACTTATGTTGCGGCCGAGCACTCTGCCAGCAAAAACTAGCTCCCAAGCTGTTTACAGCTGTGACAGCCTCCTGCAAGTCTCTGCCAGCAAAAAGAGAGCTTGGGAGGGCAGCCCTCCCGAGCTCCATTTTTGCTGGCAGAAGCACTGTGGGCAAGTCCTCTGCTGTGTCCAGGACACCCTGCGGGCCGGATGTCACTACCCCACAGGCTGGATCCGGCCCCCCGGTCTTGAGTTTAAAACCCCTGATCTAGGGTGTTTAGAGAAATATGGAATATTTTTGAATAGGAGTTATATAAAAGGAGCCAAATTTGCATTTACTTATCATGTACATCCAAGTTAATCACAGATTATGAATAGATTTATAACAATAAGGGAGGTTTCTAAAACTATAAAAATATTGAACTAGGAAAGGTGCCTGGACCAGATGAATGATCAGGTACTTAATATAAATGATTTGAGGATGAACTTTTACAACCTTTACAAAGCATGATTAATCTTATAGGGAGGAAAGTGCCAGAAAATTGGAAAGAGGCCAGTAGAGTATTAACATCCAAAGAGGGACAAAATTTGACTTTAACAAGAAACTATAGGTCAATATCATTACTGAGTAACAAGTACAAGTTGTGTGCAATTATTTGGGCTGATAGACTGAAAATAATTTTTCAATAATTTATTAAGGGAGATTAACATGGGATTTTACTTGAAAGAGAGTTAAAGGACAATCTTAGAAAACAATCCACCAAATCTTTCCATATGCACGCATGTAGTAATCTTGCCACAGTTATGACATGCAAAGTTCCCGTCATTTTTCTAGCTGTTGGTCCATTGGTCCCAAAATAAAGATCTTTGGTCTCAATTGTATATTAATCTTTAAAATCTTCTAAATCAGTTTATATACTTGAATCTACAATATTGTAGTTTTTTTTGACATGTCCACCAAATATGATAAAATGTTTCTGCTATATTTGAAATGTTTTCATATCTTTCTATACTTCTAGACAATTTCTCTGCTAACACATATTAACAGTACATCATTTTCTAAAAATTATCTTTAAGATTATAACATGTAACCACTTACATGTTTCATGTAACCACTTTCAACCACTTATTTATCCACTGTTCCATATATTGTTCGATATATTACTCTCAAACACCTTTTATAATTCTTTTCATCAGTCTTTTACTTGCTCTGTTTCAAATTTCAACTGAAGTATATACATTTTAAAATTCCAGGTCCATCTTTTGTACATAATTTCATTTCCGCTCCGTGTTATGATATTCAAAAGAATAAACTCCTTTTTGTCTACTTTAAATAGTTCCATCAACCATAAATAAGAAAACTGTTGGCAACTGTCTCTGTCATCAATTGTTCTTCTGATTTTATTTTGTATTTTCCTTGACAAATTTCTAATATTTCATGATAAGTTAGCCATTTGTACTTGTTTATTATTTCTTGTCTGTCAAATGCTTCTTATGCTGAGAGCCACAGAAGTATTTTCAGGTAAAAACCTGCATTTTTATCCATTTAATATTCTCAGTAAAACACATCTAACATCATGATTTTTTAAAATCCATATTAACCTTCCTTCTATCATATCACAAATATCCATCCCACCCAGATTTTGTGCACAGAGAAGAAGTGTTCTAGATTTTAAAATAATGAAATCTTACAATTGAAGTGGGGAATTGCAATTTAAGTAGTGCTTTCAAATCTAATCAATACCTGAAGAAAAATAGTCATTGTGGAAAGATCAATATTTTGAGGAATCTGGGGAAGAAGCTTTATATGTCTCAAGCTCAATCCATAAGATAATACAACCGGAAATTTAATCCAATACTGGGGAGGACAGGGAAGATCTTTACTTATTAGAAAGTATCATGATTAAGATGTTAGATGATTTAATTTTTAATGGTTCATAGAAAAAGGTGCAATGCAGTTACTATTTTTATAATTAACATCAAGCAATCAAGACTTAATTGAAGAAATTTGTTACACATTTAGAGATTAATAGAAGGAAATGTAACTCTATCAAATATACTAAATATAAATAATATTGCTTTCCCTCTTCATATGTGTGTGTGTGTGTGTGTGTGTATGCTGTTTAGCTTCCTTCGGGTATTATCCCACGTCATTGTAGTTCTGTTAAAGTTGTAGCAACGTTTCAGCAGAATCTCATCTGCCATCCTCAGGCTTCTGTATAGAGTTAGTTCCTGGTTTCAAATTTGAGGCTGGTCCATTCTGATTGGCTGGGAGCCTGGTTCTGTGTTCATTGGACTTGGAGTTTGATTGATTGGTGTTTCTGGTTTCTTCTGTCTGTTTTGTGGCTTTGATTGGCTGGCAACACACTTGTGTTGGAGGCTTTCAGTGCAGCTTGGCTCCGTGTGAAGGGACGGCTGCTCTTCATAAGCAAGCTGCTATTCATTAGCAAGCTGGGTTTCACCTGGGTGCCTGGTGGGGGGGTGTTTGGGTTGAAGCTATCAGAGGGAGTCTATTTGTGCCCAAGTGTTTGCCTGGCTTGTGGCATGGAGATCTTTCTATTTGAGAGTGCAGGCTTCCAAATGGTTGACAGTCTGGTGGAATCATCTCTTCTATTCATGCTGTCAGGTCTTTTTTCAATCTCTATGGCTTCTCTGATGATTCTGTGGCTGGGGTTTTCTATAGTGGCCAGGGTTTTAGTGCCATTGAAGTTGATGCTGTGACCTGTGGTTTTCATGTGTTGGACTAGTGAGGAGGTGTGTTCCAGCTTTTTTACTGCATTTTTGTATTCATCTAGGCGGGTACTTATTCTTCTCTTGGTCTGTCCAATGTATGTGGCCGGGCATGATGTACAGGGAATTTCGTATATGCCTTGGTTTTCCAGTCAATTTTGTCTTTGGGGTTCCTCAGGATGGCTGCTATTTTTTTGTCTGTTTTGAAGGCAGTCTTGATGTGATGCCTGTGTAGTATCTTACTGATTTTATCTGTGGTACCTCTTATGTAGGGCAGGACAGCTGTTCCATGGATCTGTTGATCTTCTAGGTCTCTGTTATGTCTTGGTGTGTTTTTGTGGATCAAGTTGGTGATTTTGTTTTTGTGGAAGCCATTGGCTGTCAATACTTCAGTCAGGGTGCATAGTTCAGTCTTTATATGTGTCTTGTCTGCCAGGCATTTGGTTCTGGTAATTAG
>BLBF01000026.1:19893841-19925909 GCA_015471245.1 Laticauda colubrina
ATATATATATATATATATATATATATATATATATATATATATATATATATGCCTCTGTCTCCATCTTTCTGTCTCTCTGTCCTTCTCTCTCTTTTCCTTAAATCCCAGAATTGTACTCACGCTTTTGATGCCAGGTCCTTTCAGTGTTATATGCGTCTGACTCCAACCATGACCTCTGTTCCTTCCCCAAATTGCTGGCCCATGAATACCAGCCTTTCTTAGAAAGACTTGAAGCAAACCAGAGTGTAATCCAGAAACTTTATGCCGAAAAGATAAGCACAGATCTTTGGAGCGAGCTAAATGGCCTAGTGGGAAAACCAAGCGGGCAAATCGACCTGCCTTTCCCTTGGGTTGAGAAATCGATAAATATTGTCCACCTGTTTAAAACAAAGTAGGATGAGAAAACAAATTATTTCAACATGCCCTTGAAAAAGAACATCATAATAAAGAATTAAATTTGTGGCTGCAACAAAAGGCCAATACTTGCCACCCAGCCGTAGCACTGCAAATAATATGAGTGTAACACTGATTTGATTGATTGATTTTAATTTATTTATACACACACACACACACACACACACAATTTAGTTAAAAATAGAAAAATTGACTCAGATCTGAGAAAGCATAAGTAGAATAACATAGTGTATATATGAGTGCTATCACCTGCATTTTTCTATAATATCGCAGAAGATGTTTTATCCAATTCAGAAAGTATTGTTATCTACATTGGTAAATAATAAACACTTTTTTTAAAAAAAATTCCAAGCTGTAATAACTGAATGTTGGGTCTTGAGAAACATGTTTTGCAAAAACAAATATTTTTTTCCCATCAAGATTTTTAAATTAAAATTTGATCCTATAATTTTCCATTGGTGGAAGGACACTTTGGGGAACCTATTACCCAAACAAACTAGAGCTGCAACTAAAGAAATAACACCAAAATATTAATAATCTAGACATTTCCATTGTTTACTCTAGAATGTTTCATACACCATTTATTCTAAGAGGGAAGGTGAGAGTTTTTCATTTCAAACTAATCTTAAAATATCTACTGCCTGGAACAATTCATGTTTCTGATGAAGTTAAGAGCAGAGATGGGCTGCTGCTAGTTCTTACCAGGTTGGACGAACTGGCAGTTAAGATTCTGCACGGTTCTGCGAACTGGCAAATCCCAACATTGGCTGGTGCTCCCCTTGCTAGTTTTTTGGCCATTTTCAGGTCATTTTCTGGCCTGAAAACATCCCAAAGAACAGTCCCAAAAATGGCTGGAAAATGGCACAAAAACGGCCAGAAAACAGGCCAAACAACTGGGAGGTGGGGGCAGCCAGTGGTGGGATTAACCCCAACTGGCTGAATTCTACCTCTGCCTTTGAGGGAAGTGACTGGGAGCAGGACTGGGCATGATGAGTGACGTACCCACCCATTCACATGAAATAACCGTCCGCACCTTCCCAGCAGGGGACCAGTTGTTAAATTATTCCAATTCCACCACTGGTTAAAAGTACAGAAAATCTTCCACTTTTTATTTTGGAAGTATGCAGTTTTGTATCCATAGATTTCAGATAACTTTAAACATGTTCATTTATGCAAAAATCATCCCACTTCCTGTAAACATAGTGTCTAGAGCCATAATTCCAGAAATATACCTAACATTTGTCATTAGTTACTCATCCATGTGCTTCTTCATGCCAGGATAAATAATATGTTGGCAAAAGCTATCAACTGTTAGAGGAGAAGACTGGAATGAGTAAAAAAGTAGTAATTTATTTCATTGATGTCTTTTGAGAATTCAGAAGTATATTAAAGTTGCTATGACACATTTAAACATGCTATCAATATAATAAATGCATATATATTTTGAATTTATTTTTAATATTTCAAGTTAGAAAAATTATCTAAAGAATATATACTTTTTATACAAATGTGGTACTAACAAAACAAAGGCATAGCATTAGAAGGCGTAACATCTTATTTAGCCTTCCATACATACTGTACATACTGTACTTGTAGTGTGGCTATATTATCTAGTTATAATGCCCAAAGTGATTCTTTCTCAAGCCATATTTAAATGACTTGAGTTGTCTCAGTGCAACTAGGTAATTATATAAATCCATATTCAGAACCACACATTATTAGTAAGTAGTTTTCCAAAGCTTCAGTTACATAACATATTTAGATTTAGATACACTGCCCTCATCAAACACTGTCAATTACAAATAAAAGAAGTAAATGTTGATATGATTTAGGAACAAAAATATGAATGAATATGCAAGAAAATTGCCTAAAGAGGTATTATCGTGTCATCCACACACTGCTTTTCAAACTTTTCCATTCAAGGAACAGTCCAAAGAAAATGGTCCTTGAACATTTACATACACAGGAAAGTTAAAACAAAACTTTACATTCCAACAGAAATGCTCCTCAACTCCAAATAAATCAATTGCCAGAAATATATGCCATTTTTTTCTTATTTCTGATTCTTTGCTTATCATATAGCACTGTCTTCAGTGAAAGAAAATTGAGCAATACCTGAGGAGTCTTTAACAGGTTCCCAGTGTAAATTATCATTTCTTTCTTTGATCCATCCACACAAACCACCATCAAAGTTGCAACTATGAATCAGAACACCTACAGAGATAAAAAAAATCAAGAAAAAGAGCTTCGGACTTGAGACAGGTTAATTCAGTTCTCTGTAAACTTACTGGGACTTTCATTCGAATACTTTGAAGGTACTAGATTGGAAGAGGCTAAACCAAGTGTGAGGTTATTATGTGTAGTCAATGTTCACACAAATAATGTAAAGGATATATCAATCACATTTGCAAAAAGGAGAAGCTTTATTAGTGCATCAATTGATGAAAACAAAGGAATTCTAAGCCATTTTCCTGCTATGCTCTTCTCTTCATTTCTGCTTTTAGAAAATTATGGGATACCCAATTTAGATAAAATTTATCCTATTGTAGCAAATTATAAAGTTGTGTAGACTTCATTAGATTTATCCCACTACTTTCCTCAGAATTCAAGGAATGGCTTTTAGTAAGTAGAGTTCTCATTTTATATTGCAAGCCCAACTGGTTTGTACACATTAGTATTAAAATACACATATGCCCGGTGGTGCACATATTCTTAGGAATGTAGTACATCAGAAACAGTAATGCTTTCCTCTTAACAGAGCTTTCTAGAATGCTAACTAGACCCAAACTGACAAAGTGCTTACCTGGGTCATCATTTGCTTCAGCCGCACTGGCACTTATCCCTTGTTCAATTTCAAATGTTTCTAAGAGATGATTGCTCACTCCAGGCTGGCGGGGAACTGACAGAGAAAACCATCATGCCATTAAAAAAGAAACAATAAAATAGAGAAGGAAGTCAGCTACAGATTATTACATAATTTACCTGCCAACCTATTGTCAAGCTTCAATGCAAAAGCCATTTGGGTGAGCTTGTAAGAAATACAAGGATTTCAGCTAAGTAATAATAATAGAAGCAATAATCAACTGCTATGATTTATGAAGAAGACTTTAGAGAGAGAACCATATTCAGATCCTCCTGCATATCCTTCCTAACAGTTTTTGAACAGGCTTAGTTGTTTCAATCTTTGTTTTTGCTTCCATTGCCAAACTGCTCTGTTTCAATTTTTTGTAACATTCAACTACATTACAGATGATCAGCCGTATTGCTAGAAATATTCTTACACAAGGTGATGCATCTTCTGATTTGTTTGATGCTTCATCAACTAAGATTTTAGAATTATTTTGATTTGTCAATCACTTATAAGATAATTGGTATAAGTATAAACATAGTTATGAATATATAAAATGGATACATATGAGAAAAATAAAGGAAACAATAGGACAGGGACAGTAGGCACATTGGCGCGCTTATGCGTGGCCCTTAGGAAAGGGGTGAGGTCAAAAGTAGACAATTTAAGGTTAAAGTTTTTGGGGTTTGGGGAAGAAACCACAGAGTCAGGTAGAATAGTCCAGACATTGACCATTCTGTTGCTGAAGTTGTATTTCCTGCAATTAAGTTTGGTGTGGTTAACCTTGAGTTTGCTCTTGTATTGTTATGGTTAAAGCTGAAGTATTCATTGACAGGTAGGACATTGCAATGTATGATTTTATACACTATACTTAGATAGGACCGAAGACAGCATAGTTCTAGGTTTCCTAGTCTAGAATTTCAAGTCTGGTGGCATAAGGTATTCTGTAGATGAACAGAGGAGTGGAGAACTCTTGTGAAATATTTCTGGACTTTCTCAACTGTGCTAATATCAGATACGTAATGTGGGTTCAGACTGATGAGCTGTATTCAAATATTGGTCTAGCAAATGTTTTGTACGCTCTAGTGTGATATTACCAGAGAAAAAGCTATGTAGGATTAGGTTAACAAATCTGAATGCCTTTTTGGCTATGTAGTTTGTTGTTTACAAAATTGTAGAAAGCACGAGTGGAATTGGTGCATAGAAGGTTTTCCTCTTGTTTAATGTGATAATTGGTGCATACAGTCTTTATCTGGTCGCATAAATCTTTGTATTGGCTTTTGAAGTTGGCAAAATGACCAGATTTGTTTTTCCGCCAAAGATGACCTTTTCTCACTCCAAAAGAGAACTTATGATATGAATTTCCAATTTAAACAATTTTGTTGTTAGTTGCAAAGTTGTGTTTGACCCATTGTGACCCCATGGACAATGTTCCTCCAGGCTTTCCTGTCCTCTACCATCTTCTGGAGTCCATTTAAGCTCACGCCAACTGTTTCAGTGACTCCATCCAGCCACCTCATTCTCTGTCGTCCCCTTCTATTGGCCTCAATCTTTCCTAGCATTAGGCTCTTCTCCAGCGAGTCCTTCCTTCTCATTAGTTGGCCAAAGTATTCGAGTTTCATCTTCAGGATCTGGCCTTCTAAAGAGTAATCAATGTTGATCTCTTCTAGGATTGACTAGTTTGACTGCCTTGCAGTCCAAAGGACTTGCAGGAGTTCTCCAGCACCATAATTCAAAGTTGCCAATTCTTTGGCACTCAGCCTTTCTTATGGTCCAAAATTTAAACAATAGTGATATTTTAATGAAATACTGTATAATGAGGTAGACATTGCTTAAGAATTTTGTGCTTGTCTATACAAAGGAAGAAGTTCTTGTATTTATGCCATTTTAATTTTCTGGAAGAACATGAATACTATAATTACAGTACAGCAATGATAGAGCTTTTTTTGGTGGCATATAGCATTATTTATTTCTTAGATATATGTACTGTCAGCACAATCTGCAAGGTAGTTTGCAATAAATATATTTGATACTAAAACCAGAAGTAAATAATAAAATCAACTTCTGATATTTAAAATGATGGAAGACGTGAATCATTAAAAAAACCCTGAATAAAATATCAGTAATTAGCCTGTCTTAAAAGCATTGTAGAAAAAATATGTTTTTAAATCGCTTTTATTGGGGGAGAAAAAATCTGGAACATCTGCTATTGTCGCTGCTAAAAAGAAAAACTTGAATGATGCCAAGACCCAGATAATTCATGGAAACTGTGCTTTCACTAGGATAGTTTTGGTTTTTAGTTGTAACTATTCAGACAGAGCCCTGATTAAGATCAGTCTGCTTGAACATCTAATATGTGAAAGGCTTTTATTTAGTATCTGGGTATGAATTTTGCCATTCAGTAACCCTCATTATGATGTGATATGAGGCACAATAGTTTCATTTTACATTATTTTATATAGCATGCATTTATATTTTTAAATTAAGGCATGAAATACAAAATGCTCGTCCTATGAACTATTTTAAAAGCCAAACTTGTTCTAGCAAAGACTATCTGGTGAGTTGCCTGTAGGCCTTCTTCCTTCTAGGACAATCCCTTCTTTCCCAATTCTCCTTTTCAAATTTCAGGAAAAGGAGAGGGACTTTACTCCATATGCAGGAATGATCAAATCTCAATCCTGCAATATTCCTCAGAATTTCTCTTTAGTTTCTCCAATAACATTTAACAGATGGATTTTCTACAGGGAAAAAGAGAATGGGAGGCTGTTAGCTACAGTGACCATTGCTACTTTTCTCTTTTGCCAGTAATGTCCTGAACCTTCTTCTCGAGTAAAACTGCATGGAGTTGGCAACCAGACATCTTGGAATTTAATTTATATTAGCTAGTACAACTAATCCTTGTCTTACAACCATTTCTTTAGATCCTGGTAACACAGTGGTTAGAATGTAGTATTGCAGGATAACTCTGCCTGCAATCTGGAGTTCTATCCTGATGTGGTTCAAGCCTTCAAGCCTTCCAGTAAAATGAGGACCTAGATTGTTGGGGACAATATGTTCACAATATAAATCAGTCAAAGAGTGCGGTAAAGCACTATGGAGCGGTATATAAGTCTAAGTGCTATTGCTATTTGTTTAACAACTGTTCAAAATTATGATACCATTGAAAAAAATAATTTACAACCGATCCTCACGCTTACAATTGTTGCAATGTCTCTGTAATCATGTAATCAAAATTTGGGTACTTGGCAACCCTGCATGTATTTACAATAGTTGCAGTATTCTGTGTTCATGTGATTGCAATTTGAAACCTTCCCAAATCAATTTCTGGCAAAGCTTTGCTTCTGATTCAAAGCAAAGTTAATGGAAGAAACCAGTGTGGGGTGCTCCATCACTGGATGTTTTTTTAAAAAGAGCTATATATAGCTTTGTATATAGCAGGGATCCCCAAACTTTAAGACTTGTGGACTTCAACTCCCAGAATTCTCCAGCCAGCTATGTGTTCACATTATTGCCATATTTAAACCTCCCCAATCAATTTCTGACAAAGCTTTACTTCTGGAGAATTCTGGGAGTTGAAATTTACAACTCTTAAAGTTGCCAAGTTTGGAGACCTCTGGCATATAGGGTCTCCTGCATATGAGGTCTCCCGTTTAAGCAGAGGGTTGGACTAAAAGACCCCCAAGCATCTCTCCAACTCTGTTATTATGTTATTTGCTTAACAATTGTGTGATTCATTTAACAACCATGACAGAAAGGTAACAAAAATTAGTGTAACCCATTTAATGACTGTCTTGCTTAAAGACAGGCATTCTGGTCTCAATTGTGGGTTTAAGCCAAGAATTACCGGTATAGTAAACCTAAACCTAACCGCATGTAATATATCCCCATATACATGGTCATCATAAAATCTGTGAATTTGTTAGGAGTCAAGATCTGTGTATGAAAAAAGGATACTTCCTAAAGCTAAATTCTTGTTGACAATACTCTTAGAAGAGGCAAGCAGCATCCATACTACAGGTAAGGAGAGAGGACATCTTTCCCAGTTAAATCATTATGACATTCTCTTTGAATAAAAACTTAACTCTTTGTAACAATAATAGCATTAACACACTTAAATTTAAAATTACCTTTCAATGTCCACAACTTTTATCTCAAAGTTCCTCCTAATTTGGAGCTAGGCCTACAAAAGGATCTAAATCTTTTGAAAGAATGATGCCTTAGGCCATTTGCCACATGAAAGCTTGACAAATTGATGTAATCCAAAACACGAAAGGAATTTCATGTGCAGACTGTAGAGCTGGGCCTTTGATTTCATGTATAACAACATGCAATTATTATAGCTTTAGACTACTCATATCAATATCTCTAAATGCCAAACTATTTCAGCTGTGTAACTAATATTTCCCAGAGAAACCAGCAAAAAACATGAGTGTTGAGCCCTTGGTATTAAGGTTATAATTCTTTCAGATTTACCGTCTGGAGTTTTTAAACTTCTGAGTAGACATGCCTAGAATCTTACAGGATAGACACAATAAACCTATGCTGATATGTATATATAAAATGAAGCCTTTACAGGGGGAAAAAACTTTTCCTTTGGCTATAGGAATTTACTATTCTGCACTGAAAGACCACAGTAGGTAAAGAGCACCGAACTATATATAAAAAGGAGAAACTGCAGAGAGAATTAATTCAAATTATTAGTTAACATTCTGTGGATTCATTAAAAGAGTTTCCTCAATTAATTAAGCATCCTTGCACCTCTAAGCAACTTAATGGATTTCTAAATAGCAGGCCATCTCCCACCCACCCCCACCCCACCCCCAAAAAGCTCTGTTATTTCACCTCATTCTGGTCATTAACTTTCTGGGAGTATGAATGAAAAACACAAGGAGTATGTACCAAAAATAAAAGCTAGTATTAGAATTCACCTATAGTACAAAGGTCATCCCAGCTGCCTAGCTAAAGCAAGGTGCCTATATTAGACAGTAGCAAAGGAGGTACATGGTGTTTTAGAGACAATAGCAAATCTATTATTTGAATTAGTATGCTAAGGGTCACAAATGAATGATTCAGAGAAGAAGAAAAAAAACAGGATGGAAGCACAGTGAAAAATTACATGATGGAGATGTCAACATCCAAGATAATTTAGAAGACGCTCCCTATTCACAAGAACTTGTACAGATGAAAGATGAAATTTGATCGGCATTTTGATTATTACCAAGCTGATGACAAGAAAGAACAAAATGATCAACAACAAGATACATGCATATAATTACAGCAGACATAGGCATACTGTGAAGAACCCTGAAAATTTACGATGGAAATAGATTATCTTGGTGCCTGTCTACACATGTGGTTATTAAGATTAGATGTTGATTTGAGGGCACATAATCAATTGATAAGTCAAAGCATTTCCAGTTCTTCCAAGCTCATCTTTGTTGCGCCATTTTATGTGCCTGGCTAAAAAGAAAGGGACTTAGGCAAGAAAAACCAAAAGGACACCTATAGACTGGGTGAAACCAGGCTCAATAGCAGTAACTTGAGAGGGATCTTGGAGTCTTAGTGGACAACCAGCTAAATATGAGCCAGCAGTGTGCAGCAGCCGTCAAAAAAGCTAATGTAATCCTAAATTGTATTAACAGAGGGATACAACCAAGATCAAGGGAGGTACTAATACCACCCAACAAAGCCTTAGTAAGACCACACCCAGAGTACTGCATCCAGTTTTGTTCACCACATCATAAAAAAGATGTTGAGACCCCAGAAAAAATACAGAGAAGAGCAACCAGGATGATTAGGGGACTGGATGCTAAAACATACGATGAACAGTTGCAGAAACTGGGCTTGGCTAGTTTAGTAAAGAGAAGGACCAGGGGAGACATGATAGCGGTCTTCCAATATCTGATGGGCTGCTACAGAGAGGGAGGTGGTCAAGCTATTTTCTAAAGCACCTGTAGGCCAGACAAGGAATAATGGATGGAAACTGAACAAGGAGAGATTTAACCTGGAAATAAAGAGAAACTTTCTGACAGTGAGAACAATCAACCAATGGAACAGCTTGCCCTCAGAAGTTGTGGGAGCGCCATCATTTGAGACTTTCAAGGATAGATTGGACTGTCATTTGTCAGAAATGGTGTAGGGTCTCCCGCATGGGAGATGGCCTATAAGGTCCTTTCCAACTATGATTATCTGTTATCTGACCCTTACTATTTATCCATTATGAAGCAGGATCATCTACATACATGGAATTGGAAAGATAAGCTACTTTTAGTTGTAAGCACTTTCAAAAGTCTGAGTATAGTTAATTTCACTGACTTTCATGCTGAAGGAAAACATTTGCTTAGATTCAGAAAATTAGTGAGAAACTTAAATTGTGAGTTCCAAACCTGTTCCAACTTGATATCAAAAACCTTTCCACAGGTTATGTGTATTATATTGAGACAGTGTGTGTGTGGGGGGGGGTTGTAAATTGTTTTTAACCCAATATAGTACATGTAACTTTCTCTTTTTTTTCTGTTCAGGACTGTCTGGGCAAATCCTTCAGCTTTCTTGGTAATGTTTGTGTTCTGTATAAAGAATAGTAGACTCCTAAATAAAGGTTTCTGATTGGCTAAAGAACTTGAATGGGGATTGGTTCAAAAGGAACCAATCCACATAGCTGCTCAAAGGCGGGAAATATTAAATACCTGTCATTGGCTACAAGCCGGCAGAGAAAAACCTATAAAAGGCTGCCACAGCTTGAGCCAATGTTCCGTTTTTCAACTGTGTTATAAAATAAAGACTTTGTTGTTGGAACCTGGTCTACCTCGCGTTTTTCTGGACGGAACACTGGCGACGAGGATGGGATCGTTCAAAACGCGAGACTGAGCATGCGGTGACAGATAAAACCAGATGAAGAACAATGGCTGGAAACAATGCGCCGCCCGCACCCTTCAATCCCAATGAAGAGGATTGGGAATCCTACGTAGACCATTTCCAGATGTACCTGGAAAGCAATGAGATGGAGGAAATCTCAGACCAGCACAAGAGAGCTGTTTTCTTGACACACTGTGGGCCTGCAATCTTCAAAATGGCCAAGGCTTTGCGAAGCCCCGAGATGTAAAACAATTGACTTGGACAGAGCTCCAAAGAACATTAAAGGCCCACTATGCACCGGTGGTGTCAAATTTAATAAAGTGGCACGGATTTTATTGGAGAGACCAGAAAGAAGGCGAAACCATCGCTGATTTTGTGGCAGCCCTCCGACAAATAGGGGGAACGTGCGAGTTTCTGAACTTAGATGAATCGATGCGGGAT
This sequence comes from Laticauda colubrina, assembly GCA_015471245.1. NCBI lineage: Eukaryota > Metazoa > Chordata > Lepidosauria > Squamata > Elapidae > Laticauda > Laticauda colubrina. Next base: position 19,904,400 of record BLBF01000026.1, read on the forward strand.
CGAGTAATATTGGGGTTAAGAGACTCTAATATACAGAGCAAGCTACTGAATAAACCCAACATATCAGTAGCCAAAGCTATCGCAGAAGCCTCGGCCGCTGAAGCCGTGAAAAAATCGACGGATAAAATGAAACAAATGAACGCGAACAACAACGAAACAAGCCCGGCCAGAGGGAAAAAACAATCTCCCACCACCACTCATTACGAAGAATTCGACGAGACGTCAGAATCCGGGGAGGAAGACGATGAAATCCACCGCCTATACGCCAACAAGAAAGGGCACGAAAACAGAAATCGGCTACAAGCCGGCAGAGAAAACCTATAAAAGGCTGCCGCAGCTTGAGCCAATGTTCCGTTTTTCAACTATGTTATAAAATAAAGACTTTGTTGTTGGAACCCGGTCTACCTCGCGTTTTTCTGGATGGAACAGTTTGTCACAAGTTGTTTGCCATTGCCTCCTTCCTAGGGCTGAGGCAAAGTGACTGGCTCAAGGTCACCCAGCTGGTTTTGTGTCTAAAGCAGGACTGGTCATGGTCCAGTTTTTAGCCTGATGTCATTACACCAAACTGGCTTTTTGGCATGTACCTATTCTATCCAAAAAACACGGTTTACAAACCAATGGATATGTTTATACAGCATGGTAAACAAAATATAGCATTTTTATCATTTGAAGATAAGCTATATATTAAACTCTGGAAAACTAAATGAATGATTGCAAGATATGCACATGATGAAAGATTGGAGCAAGTAAATGAAATTGTGTACCTAGGTGAGATGCTTATTAAAAATACGGAAATGGTTAGAGAATTTTTTTAAGATGTGTCAATATTGATAGAAAGGAATGAATAGCAACAATTATTTGATTTATTATTTAGTATTGTCCAAATTCAATATTGGACTAAAATGGAATAGTATGATTAGTATATACTGTATGTAGAGTCTTGGTGGTGCAGTGGTTAGACTGCAGTAGTGCAGACTACTTCTGCTGACTGCTGGCTGCCTGCAATTTGACAGTTCAAATCTCACCAGGCTCTAGGTTCACTCAGCCTTCCATCCTTCTGAGGTCAGGAAAAGGAGGACCCAGATTGTTTGGGGCAATATGCTGATTCTGTAAACCACTTAGAGAGGGCTGTAAAACACTGTGAAGTAGTATATAAGTCTAAGTGCTACTTCTATGTATGCAAGTATAATTAAAGAGAAGAAAGAGAAGATAAATATTGTGATGCTGTTGCATCATATGATGACTTCATCTGAGAAAATGTTTTATAGACAGTCTAGATTTTAGCTTTATAGATAGGTTTAAGTCTGTCTGTCCATCCATCTGTCTGTCCGTCCGTCTATCCATCTTATCTATCTGTAGTTTATATAACCATTCATCTCACAAGCAAGTGAACCTGGGTGGTATACAACAGAAATTAAAAAAAACATAATTAAAAACCATTAAAAATATTAAAACCATTAAAGAACTGTAAAAAAAAAACACTTAAAAACAAAACTCATGGAGGGATGTTAACAGTAATGGAGCTACTTCATTAGTTCACCTGTCTCCTGTACCCTCAGGCTTCCTAGCATAACCAGATCTTGAGGGACCTTTAGAACCTTAGATGCAAAGAAGCCATCCTCACCTCAGGAGGGAGGAATACAGTGTAGGAATTGTAAATATTCTAATGGATTTTCCTGAGTATTAGCTATTTTGTGAATATGCCAAATTGCCAATTTTCAAGTTCAGTTTTTTCTATCATAAATACAAAATAAGCATCCACTTGCATTGCATATTAGTCAATATATGTAATGTAGAACAAAACAATGATATCTGTGCAATTTACATATTATTCACTTTTTCATTCACTGAATTTATATGCAGTATTTATTTATTTATTTGTTTGTTTATTTAATTATTTCTTTATTTATTCCATTTATTTGCTGCTCATCTTGTATAACCAACTACTCTGGGTGGCAGAGTCTTACTCCTGAATGTGTTTGCAAAATAATTTTAAAGAATCCTTAATAATTCCTACAGAGGATTATGGTGTCTTTTTTTCAAAAACATTGAGAATGTTTAGATAATACCTTCATCTTCTTCAGGCTTAACTGCTGTGTTTTTTGTCCCCTAATTTATGATGATTTTATACCTACAATATATATATTAAAGGTGGGAGATTCAAACAAACTGCTTTTTTGGGGAAGAAGAGAACTGTCTTCAGAAAGTATTCTACTAGGAGTTCTGAAATACAGCCAAAATCACTCCTGTATTCAGGAATGCACTTGTCCATGCAAGATAACAAAATTCATATTCTATTAGCTATGCAATGTTACTGTTCTGGGCACCAAAGACATTTTAAAATATGCTATAAACTCTCTAATTAACATCAGTTGTGCTGCTAAAGATGAAACAGAACACTGGAGTATTTCTTGGCATGCATTCCAAAACATGCAAGTCATCAAATGTAATTTGTGGCATGAAGCTGGCTTGGCATGAAAGTACTACAATATTTGTAAGACATCTCTCTAAATGATGCTCCCAACTGAAGATGCACCTTTGGAACCATGAAGCCTAAATGTCTCCCATTTGACGAGCAAATTTCATAAAGCAGAAATCAACAATTAGTTTGAACTTGACTTTCCATTTGATTCTTGAGCAAGTAGCCACAAGATGGCTTTGAGAATTCTCATGAAATAACACGTCTCTCAAAAACTTGCTTTGAATTAATTTGGGTCCAAAATATTAATCCATTACATACTTGGTATTTATTTATTTTTATTTAATTCATGGCCAAACTTCCCATATCACAGCATTCCATTCAATTTTCAAATGTCCATCTGTTGTGATTGGACATGTTGATCTAGATTTTCCTAGAACAGACCACAAGTCCAGCATTCTATTCCCACAATGATCATTTATGCCCAATGTCGGAGGAAGGTCAACCTGCAAATAAAACATGATGAAAGTAACAGCATCCTCCAACACATGTCCCTTGCCTCTGATAGTGGAAGTATACAGCTAGTATGATTAGCTGCTATAGATTATCTTATAATCCATAAATGTGTGTACACTGTGATGGTATGGGAAATCTTATTTTGAGCATCAGGAAAACATCAAGTTATATAAGACCTTGTGATACAATATTCCAAATAATAATTATGTGCTTTTTAACCATCCTTCAGTGCAAAACTCTGGTTTGTATGAAAAGAGGTAGAGAAAAGGTTTTTGACACACTAGACATAAATGTATTCCATTTGTATTATTCCTGTCTTATTCATTCTTTAAAAATAGTTTATGACAGTAATAATGATAGTATAGATATATCCAGAGATATAATTTAGAATTTTAGATTCTAAAATGTCACAGTGTGGATCAATATCAATAAACAACATGTTGTTTAACCACCACAAATAGCTTTGTCCTAACCCATCACATTCTCCCACTCTTCTCTTATTCCTGTTCCCAGACTGATTAATTTAGTCTAGTTAATTAACTGGATTTCACATTAAGACATAAGAAAACCTAGCCTTACTTACTAAACACATCTCCTCGGGGTTTCTGTGGCTCAATTGGGATCCTATTGTCAACCGAAAGTCCCGGTTGGGGTGTGGTTTCAGTAGGAAAAGGCAGACGCTCCTCAGTTACTACTTGTGGCATTGCTGTTGTTACAGGCTTAAATGGAACTGTGGGTTGTTGGGGAGGAATTGTCACTGGTGGAAATCTTGTCACTGGCCTGAAAGCTGGTCTTGTCATGGCAGGTTGTGTTGCCAATCTGGTATATGGTTTGTATGTTGGTTTCACAGTTGGTCTTGCTGTTGTCTTCACATAAGGCTTTGGTGTAATTACATGTGGTATATATGGCAACTGGATGGGATATTTTGTACCACCAAATTCAGGTATTCTGTTGGTCATGCCATTGCTTCCTTTCGGAAAAGTTGAATTGCTTTTAAATACACTATAGGGGTTAGATGGATCAATCATAACTTTAGGAATCCCTGGAAAGAAAGAACCAAGAAATGTGCCAACTTAAGAAATGATGCAGTGTTAACTCTAACAAAAGCAACTACAAAAACCAGAACAAAACACAAAACAGGGTTTCTAGATTAATATCAACATAAAAGTATTATGCTTGCTTTTAGCTTTGTTGGTTTAATTTTCTATCTTTAATTCATAAGTACAATTTCCACATCTATATGGGATTATCAAATATTCAAGGAGATGCATTTTTTCCATAAGTTAGATATGTAATCTTCAAAGGAAACAGGACTTCTAGAGTTCCAACAAAACTAGACAGCACCAATTTGTAGAATTTTCTTGAAAGCTATTGCATTTTAATAGTAACAGAAATTATTCAGGTGTGTGCTTGTAAACATAGTGGAGTCTTCACAGTTTTAAACTTGTAAAATGTATAAGCAAATACACATGTGCTTAAATATTATCTTAATTAAATAGTTGAGGTATTTGTTCAATAGAAGAAAGCACAATCTTCTTGGCATATACGTTGCTCAAATTATCTGACCACAGAACCTTAATATTCCAATCATTACAAACACCGTACCAATTTTGAAAAATATATTTTACACTAGCCTTTTAATATGGCTACTAAAATGGTACAGATGTCCAGGTGGACACAGAATAGCAGCAAAGATTTGGAGTTTCCCAATGACCACCCAGTGGTTATCTGGATTTAAATAGTCCAAATGTCATAGCTCTAATATTAAGACTATTAAAGCTTTCTGAATATTCCTCTTTTCTTTACAAGTGTTAGTGAAACTGAGATAACCACAAATGGATCTAAAAATTAGCTTCACAAAGAGGCCATGTCTCATTTGGATTCAGAATACAAGATTAAAAGGATCATTACATACTTATGCAGTTTAATCCATCACCTCTGTACCCTTCTTTGCATTTACATTTGTAAGACCCTAGCGTATTATAACACTGGGAATAACCTCCACACTGATATTGGCCAAGAGAGCATTCATCTATATCTGTAACAGGAAAAAAAAGATAAATACCATTTCAATGATAACTATCACACATTTGCATTTTCAAATTAACATTCTTTCTTGTAAAAAAATGAAATAAATCCCATTACTATATTAAAATGCTGAAATGCTAAGTGAAAATTAAGACAGCAGGCAAATTATTTGAAGAGTCTTGAATGAATCTGAAATTTTAAGGTCTCAGCAGACTTATACAAGCAACGAAATAATAAAAGGTCAGAAGTTTTAGATAGTTGAGTTTTAATTTATCAGCTTTTCTGTGATAATTGAATACTGTAGGCTACAAAAACAACCACATATTACAGGATGGATTCACATTGCTTGAATTCTAAATGTCTAGATGGCTGGGAAAAATTCTATGAACTATGGTTTACTAAACATAACGGCTGGGTTTCCAGTTGATGCTATGCAAAATCAAATATAACTACGCTTATCTTTTTGAGATATTTGAATCCAGCCAAAAAATTGCCTCACCCCCCTCTAACCTGGTACTAATAGGACTAGTGTTTAAGCTTCCCTTCACTTTCTCCATAATTCAGGTCTGTCAGATATGGGCAGAAAAAGCCCATATAATCAGTAGATGGTGGTAATGAGCTTGTTCTGACCCAGGCTTTGCTCAAATTAAGAAATCACATGCGGTGTGTGAAAGCAATTTTTTTTAATACGACACTGGGAATTACTTGCATTCCCAAACAAAACATATTGAACACAATTGTCTGAGATAAGAGCATACCTTTCAGGATTGTAAAAGGCTGCCAAGAAACAGATGTTCACTTCATTAGCAGATAAACCGACAGACGTCACAGCAAAGACAACCCAAAGTCTGCAGGGCTGCGATGAGGAATCAGAATCTAATGAACTTCTTTGCTTCCTGGAAAGAGCACATCCCTGAGGGCTGGCTTTTATCTCTTATGGGAGGGGCAAACATTTCCAGCCTTATTTCTGAGTTGCCCCGATGCTTCAGCTGCTCTCTCCTAGCAACCCTACACACACGCGCACTGGAAAAAGGGTCCCCAGGGTCCTTTGCTTTGCTGCTGCCAGACTCCAAAGGCTCCGAAGGCAGCATCCCACTCTCAGATGGCCCTGGCCCCATCCCTGCATCAGATGCAGGACCCTCATCCAAGTCCTCGCCAGACCGCCTGACTGGTTCCCTATCATCTTCACTGTCCAACACCTCTGCCATCCGCACTGGCTGAGGGTGAACAACAGAGCTGAAGTCTTCTAGAGCTAAATGGCTACCATGAATTTTACAGAAGATAAGGAAGTTACCTCTTACAACTCAATTTAGTTCCAGGATAGATAAATGAGAGTTCATTTTGATAATTCAAAAGACTGGCTATGGTGGAGACCCAGAGAGCATAAACTCAGAATTCTACAGTTCCTGTAATGTGAAGATAAGTTGCAAATGCATTTGGCTAAACATGGGTTTCTAAATTTTTGTAGAAAAGATGTCTCCAATTATACAAAATATGATAGCAATATGTAGGCAAATACAGGTGTCAAATCCCTTCAGAGATTTCCTGTTGCACATGGAAGTTGAAGACAGAGAGAGCAAAGCAACCCTGCTTCTATTTCAGACTTATATTTTTCAGATGTGTGAAGTGCAACAAATATTTATAAATGGTTTCTTTTAATGAATGATTTTCATTACCATGGCATTGGTATCTGCCTCCAATGTACATCAAATCAAAGCCTTTATGACACTTGCAAATATAACTTCCAAAAGTGTTGACACATTTTCTGAATCGGGGACAGGTAACACTCCCAGTGATGCATTCATCCACATCTACAAACAGAAGTCCATTAATAATCTGTAGCAATGAGTTTCATGTATTCAAATTCAAAAACACATTTATCATGGATAACCTGGAACCTAATGTCTGATAACCTGATAACCTGAACCTAATATCTTCTAGGACATTACTTTTTATGTATTATTAGTGCTGTGAAAAAATTACAGTTAAATTGTAAGATGAATGTACTGATAACTCTACTTTTCCTGCATAAAACTGATCTTTTCAAATTGAATCTCTCACCCCTAATGTGGCATAATTTTATAAAAAGCAGGTTTAAATCCTGTGAAGAACAATTGTATGCAAAACATTGTGAAAGTTAGAAAAGGAGTTATAAAGGAAGAATTAGAACACTGAAATGTTTAATTTAGGAAGAGGTAACTAAAATATAGTATCCTTCAAAAGCACAATTTATTCTGATTTATTATTATTATTATTATAATTTATCCTGTTGCACAGGTGAATTTTATCTCCATGCTGAAAACCAAGTTCAGCCAAGGACACTAAATGGCTATTTCAAGCAATTGGTTCAATCCAATCATTGGAAGGTTTCATACACAAACTATTATGCTTGTCAAAAACTTTATTAACTGTTTCTGGAAACTATTACAAAATGGAATTATGTATTTACATAATGATTTATAGAGAACATTTCCAAGACTCCAGGCATTCCAGATTCTAGGGATCAACACCCTAATAATATATGAAAAAGATACATTCATTATATATTCACAACACTGAAAGCAGGGATTTTGGCTACTGAGTTCAATTCTCTGCTCTATTATGAATCCAACTGAAAATATCTGTGACACATCATTATCCAGTTTCTGTCTGAACACAATAACTATAAATCAGCTGTGGTGGTCCCTGTGGCTTTTGGCACACTAGGTGTGATAATAAAAATTCCTAAATAGCACTTAGAAAATCAGGGTATTGACAAAATTGCCATCTGTCAATTACAAAAGGCTATACTACTTGGATCCATACATATACTTCCCCAATACATTATGATATCCTAGGTTCTTGGAAAGAACTTGATACGTATGAAAACCAATACCAACTAAAGCCCATGTCACACTGCACCAACGGATGCAAAGAGGATGTAAAACGGACAAAAAAGCTTGCCATCCGTTGGTTAACGCAATGTACTCACTGCCTCCGTTTTGCTTCCTCTCTATCCGTCCAGCATCCGTTTATTGACGTTTCATCCGCTCAGAAGGTTTTGAGCTGCCCAAAACTTTTGAGCGGAAAATGTATCCAATGCATCCGTTCTGCATCCTCTAGGCATATGGGGAACATCCGTTCTGCATCCATTACACATCTGCTATATCCGCTAGGCATCCGCTGTGCATCCGCACAACTCAAATCCGTTCCAGCGGTAAACGGACGCAGGGAGGAAGAAGAACGGACGTGCAGCGTTAGTAGCACAGATGGAGAAAGGATGAAAGCGGATGCAGCTCATCTGCTCTGCATCCGTTCTGCATCCGCTCTGCATCCTCTACGCATCCGCTCTGCATCCTCTACGCATCCTCTACGCATCCGCTCTGCATCCTCTATGCATCCGCTCTGCATCCTCTACGCATCCTCTATACATCCGCTCTGCATCCTCTATACATCCGCTCTGCGTCCTCCCCACATCCGTTCCTTTCCGTGTTATCCGCTCTGCTTATGCAAATTTTTGCCTCTTTTGAGAGCGGATAACAACGGATGGAACATTTTGCTCATCCGTTGTGTCCTTTTTGTATCCATTGGGCAGTGTGACATGGCCTTAAAAAACTGGCAACTCTGATTTCACATTGTTGTGTATGTGATATTATTTGGTTAATAGTGTGACCAACCACAATAATTTAACTTGTATGCCATCTAACTCTAAATGTCTCTGGGCTGCTCACAACAATCACACAAGGGAATTACAGTAAAATCAATAAAAATAAAGATAAAAGAGGCAAGAGCAATGAAGTAAAGGGTCTCACTTTTCCTCAACAAAGGTCTGAGTAAAGAGTCATGAGACCCTTCCTGTCTCTATTAATCAAGAGCAGGTGGGGGTATCTGGCTCTTTGGAAGAACCTCATTCCAGACAGCAGGGGATGCTACAAAGAAGACACACTTCTAGGGTTCTTAGAGATGACATCATTTAATTAAGGGAACCCTTCAAAACTGGTCCATTATCAAACTGCCCTTAGTATCAAGTTTTTTTTCCAATTTTCAGTCAGAATCTGCCTTTTTGAAGTTTAAGTTCATGTTGTAATTGTAAGTGGCCACAGGAGGAAGCAAGGAGGAGGAAAGCATAAGATGAGCTGTACAATCACAAAGCAAGCTACTATATCACAACACAAGCATAAAAAGGCAGATATTTCATCTTGATGACCCAACACACATTTCATCATTTTGGATCATTGTAGGAACAGATTCTTCTATCTCAGTAATAGTTTCTAAAAACAGTTAATTTTTATTTTTGATAAATATTGTGATATGGAAAAAACTATATGATTTCCTACAGTATTTAAAGTTAACAAATTCATTTCAGTGGTCATGAGATGTTCTCCTTTACTGTAGTATATTCTTTCAGTTGTATAATGCTTTTTATTTAAAAAAAAAAAACTATTTCTGAATGAGATGTTCAGGTTGGTCAAAATACATTAAGATTCTTTACTTCTTAAAAATCATTCAGGTAATATAATATTTTCAAGAACGAAAATGCTTTTCTCTTGCTTCTCTCTTTTTCTGCCCCATTAATTTTCTCTCTTTTTCTGCCCACAATCATTAATTGTGAATGATTTGTTCATTATTACATTTCAACAAAAATAATACTTTTTCAGTCTTTTTTCACTACAGAGATCACTAACCCTAAGAATATTTTTTTCCGATTCTATTCTTCCACCTGGTTTAAAAATTCAACATGCATAATAATTAATTGAATTGAAAGGCCCAAGAATATTAAATATCCCACTGTATATCAGGAATGGAGAACTGTTGTTTCTAAGAATTTGATTTAGTTGAGTATTATTTTGACACATGTGATATGGCCACTTTAAAGTTTGTGGACTTCAACTCCCAAAATTCCCCAACCAGCATGTCTTAAAGTGGCCAAGCTTAGGCACTCCTGTTGTAAAGTCTCCTTTAGTTTCTAAAGTTTCTTCCTTCAAACAAAATTTATTCTCAAAGGCTGCCTAGAATTTCCACATCTTGTGGAAGAGAGAAAATAAATATCTTTGACTCACCAATGCATGTTCTGCCATCTGGTGCCAGCTGTAACCCTGGTGAAGGACAACGACAATGTATTTCCCCCTTGACCACATCACAGCCATATTGACAGTTTGCCAATGAACACGTGAGAGCATCTGTGGAGAAATTAATATGCTAATCAAATGCTTCAGAATGTTCCATGCTGTCAAGTTATTTTTAAAATAGCATTGCCATGCACTTTATCAACAGAAAAAGCGAATGGAAACATTGCTGTGATTAGCTTCCTTGAGACCTTTCCTTCCTGACTGCAGAGAAAATTTTGCTATTTCTTCCATTCCTGATGTACTAAAATATACTAATAAAATTGACTACTAAAATTTGTAGTCAATTTTATTTCAATAATGGAAAGGTGGAACTTTCTTTCTACTATTACAATCTGTAGTGGCACAGTAGTTAGAACGCAGTATTGCAGGCCAACTCTGCATTCTTAGTTCTAGGAGTTCAATCCTGAACAACTCAAGGTTGACTCAGCCTTTCATCCTTTTGAAGTCGGTAAAATGAGAATCCAGATTGTTGGGGGCAATATGCTGACTCTGTAAACTGCTTAGAGAGGGCTGTGAAGCCCTGTAAGTCTAAGTGCTATTGCTATTCACTTACAGGAAAACTATACTAAAACATTAAAAAAGCAAACCTATCAAGCATGGGATGATTTTGATAGATTTCATTTATCTGAGGAAACTCACCTAGGGTTATAATGGTATATTCAGCCAACACTGAATTATGGTGGATTCAGCATTACAATTATGAAATTATCTCCCAAGAAATATTCAATTGATATCTAAACAAACTTGTTCACCCAGTTCAATTAATACTTCAGGAATATACTGCCTTTAAGATTGTTGCTTTGCTTTTCTGTTTTTAAAAATGGTTTTTATTTTATTTATTTATTGCTTTCAAATGATACAGAAATAAAAGTTATTGTATGGAGAACTTGTATAGTATAGAGCCTTTCTAATTCATTCGGGACTTCAATTTCCATTTCCATCCTGCATGGCCAATCAAGAATTTGTGATATTTTAGTTTTTGTATCGTGGGGAAGGCTGCCACTTATTTAACAAGTTTTCAGTACCAAATAAATAGCACCAGGACAACTTTTTTGCATTAAAATGCACTGAGTAGCAAATTTGATGAGTTTCAAAGCAGTTGAGTACCCAGGTACCACGGTGTTCATCTTTCACTCCTTCCAATCACTCTGATTTACATTACTTTCTGGATTCTCAAACATTCTCCTTGCCACTTACACATCTCTATCCCACCATCTTTTCTTGGTAGGAGAAAGGAAAAAAATAGAGCAGTATGTATTTAAAACATTCAGCATAGGTGGGGAAAGCCTGAATATTTAAAAAGGCTACAAGGATACAGAACATTCTTGGCAGAAAGTAGAAATCAGCGCTTTTGGTAGTTCCATTTCTCCTCTCAAGTCAAAATTCCCTGACTGGTTGAGCTTTAAAGTTTTTAAACCCAATTTTGATTCTGATGAGGCTGAGGATTGAGAAGAAGTAGGAACAGAGAAATAACTGATGAGAGAAATACAGAGAATGTTTCACCTCAGACTGAAGGTGAATTTTAAAATATGTGTGGTGTGTGTGTATGTGTAAGTTCCTAATGAAGAAAAATAGAGATGGAAGAAGGGAACACTCTCCCAAAGCCAGAAAGAGGGAAAGGACAAGTATTTTGTGAATCATGTGGTGATGGTGATGAAATCAGAGATAAAGAATAGACTTGAGAGTGGAGAGTAGTTTGTGATTTTCTTGCTGAACATGTCAGACATATAATACAATTCATTGGCTTCAAGGTTACTAAGCACTACTTTAAGAGCCTATTAATTCTTGGGTTAGGCAGGAAGAAGAAATAAATTTATATTATTAAATGTATATACATAATTTGTGTAGTCTGACCAACAATGATTCACTGTTTTGTATAGTTTCATTACTGTCCGTAACAAATATTTATAACTAGTGGAGATGTGAATCTATTGCCAAGATAAGCCAAGAAGCTAATCTGTGTCAGAAGATCGATCAATTACTGTCAAGACCTGGCCAGGGAATTGTGACAGCAATATTGCAACTTAACAAACATTATTAATTCTTGCTATGTTGTAGCATTCTAAATATGACAATTGTGACTCACCTCAAAGTGACTCTTGTATCACATGAAAATAAAACAAATGGAATGCTATTTCTTCTTTTTGTTTTGCTTTGTGGTCTCATTGCTAGAGTCTTTTGCTTAAGGCAAATTAACTCTTGCTTCTAAGGAATTCCACTGTAAAAAAAAATTGAAATAATGAGAACTTAACCTACTAGAACACGATCCGTCAGGCATAAGCATGTACCCATTCAAGCAATAACATTTGTAGCTTCCATAGGTATTCATACATCGATGTTTGCAAGGCCTTGGTTTCAATCCACATTCATTGAGATCTAAATAGGATATAGGAAGGGTGAGGAGGAAGAAATAAAAACAAAGCAAACATTGAATGCTAGCATTTTGAAATTTCAGGACTTTCAAAGTCAGTTCTTTTAGAAAAATAAGCCTGCTTTCCATAATAGCTGACTTTTTTTAAAAAATGTACTTATAATTGTTGAATAGACCACAGTGCATGAGCTTGTATAGGAACAGTAAATGTTGGCTTGTATAATGCACTAAATTCTAGTTTTAATTTTTATATACTGTTTTCATATTTTGATGTTTTATTGTAGATCGCCCAGAGTCCCTTTCTGAAGGAGATGGGCAAAACTGTGATAGATAAATACATACATACATACATACATACATTCACACATACATACATTCACACATACATACACACACACCAAGCATTGTAGCTTAGCATGACATTATCTGATCTAAGGCAATGAATAGTTTTAAGCTTGTTATCTTTGTATTGTAATATTCTGAATAACAAATGCTAATAAAATATATTTTATGGAAGTTCTGTTATTTATTCTTAGAACCAAGCATACATTTAGTTTTCGATGAGTATGTCTAGTTAAATTGAGGTAGTATGTTCTTTTTAGAAAAAAGTGGTTAAGTGGCTGTCATGAGGAATTCAATCATTACTGGTTGACATCACCCAAACTTAGTAAATAGATATAAATATATACAATATATTGTAGGAAAAATGCAATAGCCTATTGAAACATTTATACTGTTTCAGATTCAGAAAGTGTAGATTACGACACAGTTTGCTGCACATGGTTTGGTACACGAATGTAATGGTTTTGGCAGTGTTAGAGTGAAGTGTTACAATAAATCTTAATAGGGGAAATATATTAACACTGTTTCATTAAACTTTTTACTCCTTGCTTAATTTTAATTAAACATTAATTGTATATTTTTGCTGACTTTGTTCAGTAGTCAAAAGTCTGGAATATATTATTTTAAGGTTCAAATCTTGTACTGGAAATAGGATATTTCAAACCAGCTTCATTGTTTCTGTACTGGTATTCCTTTCAAAGGCTAGAAGTGTTGAATTGGAGTTCTCCAATATAATTTCATTAAAGAAAAAAAATCCTTTTTTTTAACCCAACTGTTTTTCTGTAACATCATCTCTAATAAACCGCCTTTCTGTTTATATTCTATAACAGCTTTCTTAGATTGGATATATACAACAATATATTTTATCAGCAATATGTTATCATAACAATATGAATATCAAAGGTTCCACTGCAAATTTCAATAACACACACACACACACACAAACTAGCCTTCAGTAGGGATTTCTCAAGTAGAAACAATTGTCTATAAATGGGCCATAGACTTATTTTGTTCATTTGGAAAATAATTTAAGGCAGGCATAAGCTTGCAAAGGCTTTTATACAATAACCATAGAGCAACCTTTACTCTGAGTTGTGCTTTTTCACTGACCTCAGTAGCCTTTGATCATTTATATGAACTATGCAGACAAAGCAACAGGAATGCATATATCTCCACATGCCTTACAAACACACTAAATACACACAATACTGTGCAGCATTCCAGATACAAGTCTGCTACTCTCAGAACTAATTTTGAATCCTGTTCAATCCACACTAGTTGTAGTGGTTATCTATACCATATAATCCTGTTTTTTTTTTAAAAAAAATCTATTCACACACAAAACTGTAAGATACATCACATTCTTCCTCCATTCTAAGACTTGCCTAAGATTGAATTAAGAATGATTAGGGCAAGATTAACCATTTTTATGGTACAGTTACGTTTTCTTCTCCCCAAAGATTACAATTTTACCTCACTATTTTAGCCAGTGATACTATGCCAGTATAGTGGAAACTATATAAAGGGAAGGACTAGTTAGAGCTAAACTAAAAAAGTGTAATTTTTTTTTTAATAAACTGGCCTACATGTTGCATTTTTCAAAAAGATCAGAAAATGTGTTCCACAAACATCTTGCTTAGAATACTCTATGAACTAAAAAGGGTAAATCTAGAAAGTTGGATCGATTGTAACAAAAAGTTACAAAATATTAATTATTGAAATCTTTTTTAAAAAAATTCCATTTCAATTTTCCATATTTCTTTGCACTTTGAAAACAATTTAATGAGAGGTGCTTTAGCAAGCTTTGCTTTTGTAGGTAGTTAAGATTTTTCTTCATAACCAGAAGCTAAAGATACACACAAAAAGAGTAGCACTAAAATAATAACATAGGAATGTTGTTATCATTGCAACTATATATTGAAGAGTGTATACAGAAAGCTAGGCGTTGAAGCAGCCCTTTTAAAAAAGCCAGTCTCATAAGCGCAGGCTGCCAAGCTTAGCTACTGCATTATAGGAAGAGGAATGGTTATTGCTTTTCTTAGAAAGCAAAGGGCTTATCATTGCAGAGCAGTTCCTAGCTAATATACTGAATCCCTAACAGTTGCCTTTAACAATGAACTGTAACTGCTTTTCAGATGCCATAAAATCAAAACTTTTAATCACTTTCAGTGAAATGAAATGAAACTGTGCTTCCAGGATCAGGCTTGGAGACATCATCCATGCTGAAATCCACCCACAGAGATATGGAAGGACATGAAAACTCTGCAATATTTAAATCCCTTTCAACTTCTCTTTGTTCTTGCCTGCCAGTATTTCTGCAGGCTCCAAACAAAAGTTGAATTAGGGACAAGACAGCCATCTTCCCAACCATCAAAGAGATCTAACTGTAGGGCCCATTCTCCCACTGATAATTACAGACTGCAAGTGCACCAGCAGAAAACAAAGGAGTTATTACCCTCAGTTCAGCAGGTAACAATAAAAACATTTAAAGAACCTTAAGGACAATTTCCTGCACCGGAAAATGTGGTAAAATATTGATCCTAATTAATTATTTATAATTAATAACTTACATGGGTTATAACCTGAATCTTGTGAGTGATAGTTCCAGTCAGCACAATAATAACCCTTAACAAGCCACACTGTCTGATAGTTTTCCTGTTGAAAAATCATATTTTGTGAATAAACTATCAAACATGCAGCATTATTCTAAATGAACTTCCTATTCTCAAGATATGATGGGACTCCAGAAAGCCCTGCTGGATGGGATTTCTTGAAGTAGAAATCTATAGATCTATAGAACAGATCTATAGAACATCAGGCCTATAAGCATTCAGATTCTGAGTACTATTGTCCCATGTACACTGTGCTATCTGAAAAAAAATGCACCAAGGACCTGCTCAATTGTCACAGCTAGCAGACCTCTGGGAATTATCTAATTATCTTCATGAATAATATATTGCAAAGCACTAAGAAGTCCGCTGTACCTCTTAATAAATATCAAAGAGAAGATCTATCCATTCTTTCCACTCAAGTTTTCCTATTCTGCAGCATCTTAAGGCCCGGTCCCACTGGCCGACAGATGCAAAACATATGCATAAAGGACACAGCGGACGAGCAAAATTTCGGGGGTGGCTCCATCCGTTGTCATCCGCTCCAAAAAGTGGTGAAAATTTGCATAAACAGGAAAAGAACAGACATGGGTAATATGTAGCGGGGATGTTAAATGGATGTTCATAGAAAGCCTAGCGGATGGAAGCGGATGACACCTCCGAAGGGGATCCGAGGGATAATCTCGAAGTGGACGCATAGTAGATGAAGCGGATGCATCACGTATGCCTAAAGGAAAGAAAGGGAATGCCGCGCGGATGTATATCGGATGCAAACCGTTCACTGCGCATCCTTTCTATTTCCGTGCTACTAACACTGTGTAGACGTTCCGTGTACCTTTGTTTCCTCCCTCTTTCCGTTTTCAGCTGCAGCGGATGTGAGTTGCGAGGATGCCCAGAGGATGCAGAGAGGATACAGCGGACGTTTAATGGATGATAAACCGACATGGAACGTTTGTTGCTCATATGTCGCGGATTTACATCGTACACGGCGGAAAGTTCATCCATTCATAAAGTTTTGTGCAGCTCAAAACTTCTTGCACGGATGAAATCGCAGTGGAGGATGCTCGATGGATAGAGTGTATGAAACACGTATGCAATGAGTACACAATGGATGCATAGCATTTTCCAATGGATGGCAAGCTTTTTTTAATGTTTTACATCCTCTTTGCATCCGTAAGTGCAGTGGTACAGGGCCTTTAGATACAATAGTTGTCTTTCTTATCTTTTGATATTTGCTAGGTCTGACATTATCTACATACTGTACAGCACTTTCTACTTATGTTTTTCACTTAATCTCTAGATGGAGCATCAAATCCTAGATTTTCTGCAAATCATAAACCTTTTTTAAAAATTTGTCAAGAGATGTTTACAGCAAACGTATAAGCTTCAGGATTGCCTATAAGTTACATTATTATTGCCATTGCTCATACTATGTGGTGCATGCATTTTACATGGTAACACGAGCACTACTGTTTCTGGAAGAGAGGCTGCCAGAGACATTAACAATTACTACAATTATGATGTTTACTTAACCTTATATAAGCAAGCAGCATTTTATCAATTAAAAAAGAGTTTAGAAAAAGTAGCATACATCTCAAAAGCTCTGAGCAGAAGAATAACCACAGGAGGAAAGTTGTTGCAGAAGAGAATTGATTGGAAGATAGAGTGACTGTCTTAAGGAAGTGTCAATGCTCAGTCTAATTGCATGCTGCCTATATTGCAGGCTTCCTTGTGGCAGCCAGAAGTGTGTTATCCTTTCAGCCTGTTTGCAAAAGAGGTTTCCATTGGTACTGAAGCCGTGCAGGTGGACCACCTGAAATAAAAGCACTGTCCTCACCCCTCCAAGGCAAATATGTGGCATGATCTTCCGCAGTGGTGAATAAAGGTGGCTCACTGGACCAGTGTGGAGAGGTTGCAAACAGGTGTTCAGCTTCACAATGGAGGAGAAGGCATAATAAAAGTCAAATGACTGAAACTCAGCAACACAACATGGCACTTTATTAGATGAAATACCATTTTTTTTCATGTTACAGCCAACTATCTCGGTTCTCTAAAGAACAGCAGCAGATTAGGATTAGGGGAAGAGATCATCAAGCTGAATTTGTAGCATGGGCCTTAAAAAGCTGAATGTTCAACTGAGGTACAGAGAAGTTGCTGCTTTACAAACCTGGAAAAGGTGAATCTTCTTGTAAATCCGAAGTCAGAAATTATTCAAACAGATGAGCACATCTACTGGGATACCCACCAATGATACATAGTGCAACAGTTCAGATTTAAATGAAGTGGAAGCTTACATTTAGAAAGAAAAACACGAACTGAAATGGTCAAGAGTATTTGCTACAGAAAGAGTTTTGTGATAGAGCCCCATTGCACCAATGTTCTGGGAATTCCTTTTGCCCCAAACTTTTGGCAATTCTTGCTTAGATTAGAAAGAAGGTACAGTATAACACACTACCAAAAGTAGAAGAAAATGTAACAATATGATGAATTGTGGGAAGGGGAAGGAGAGGCGTAAGGCAGGAAAGAGGCGAGGACAAAATGTAAAGTTTCACAAGAATCTTTCAGGCAAAGTTCAATATATCTGAACAAGTATTTTTTTTTATAACATTTAGAAAATTTCACTAAGCTATGGAAAGTGGGAAATAATTACCAGGAAACACATTTCCTGTTGCACCAACTTTCTCAAGTTGTCAGATATTCTGAAATGTTCTAAAAGCCTCAGAAAAAATTAATGAGTGTAACTACACCTTTAAGCACTTGAAAACAGAGAATAAACAGACATAAGTTTCACTTAGTTGGAATTTTCTTCATTTGATGAAATGAATATTTTTTCATGAAATATTCATTTTTTTGATGAAATGAATATTTTTTCATGAAATATTCATTTCATATGATGAAATGAATATTTTTTCTATTTAAATTATTTTAGCATGTGGATTTCTTTGCTTGTTTTTGGAGAAAGGAGTCCTGATCAAAGCAAGTTGAATTAAGTTCCCACAGCTTGCTTAAACTGTAAATGTTTATGAAGGGTTGTGTTTCGCTGAGCTAAGCAGCAAAAATTTGAAAAAAAATTTTTAAGAGATAATACAATTTGTCACTCAGTTCAAATTGGTCAAGGGGGGAAATAATGTGATCTACAAGCCACACATATTTCCTGCCAAATTTTCCCTTTTTCGGTCCTCAGATTACCAAAAAGTGAATAAATTCTCTTTTAAAAAAGTACTCCCTTTTTCGATTTGGGGGTAATCAGGGTATTTTAAAGGGGGGAAATATTTTTTTTCTATCCTGAAGCTCACTTTGGGAGTGTCTTCAAACCAATGGAAATAAGGAGAAGATATCAAAGATTCCATAATTGTTCACTTTCATTTGATAAAAAAATGCCATTGATCTTGACTATCATTAAATCAAGTGGCCAATATCTTTATCCTACTAGAGAATGAATGAAGCTGTACTTCTGCAGTATAAATTACTTTTCCTTTATAATTCTGATAAGCACCAGGCAATAGCTACTATGAAAACAAAGCAATTAACTGAAGTTTTATGCAGTTTCAGTTTTATTTGTTTTTCTTTTCCTTTTTTTGTTTCCTTACCTTGGTTGCATATTTTCCCAGTGTATCCTGGATGACATTTGCATTTGTTTGGACCGATACATTCTCCATGCTTACATCCAGGTTGACAAACAGCTGTGAATACCCAAAAAGAAGGCTATTATTCTTCTTTCAAATTAAAATGAACACAGAATTAAAGGTATTAAATAAATTGTCATGGTCTTTGTAGCTGTTGCATTTTGTTACCTGCTTTTATTGTTGTTGGTTTTAAACTTTGTATTGTTTTGACAAGTTAAAAAAATAGAACAGCAAGGTCTTTACTAATTGTTATAAAAATATATTCAATAGCAGCCTTCATTAGAATTAGACCAGTGAAGTAGTACAGGCTTCCAGTACTGTATGTTTCGACTACAAAACTCCATCGCAAGACATATTTTCTCAGATGAAAAAATAAAGCTGACTTGTTTATAAAAACAAAAAAAACCTCATAAACAAAACTTGCCAAAAAAAGGTGTATCTTTGCCTCAAAAAAGGAAGCATCTTTCTTTTGTTTAAGTTTTTAAATATGAAATCTTAGGTATATTTTGCCATGTAAAGAAATAAAAAAATTCGAACAAATGCAAGTTGATAATCAAAGAGTGTCACCAGAATTAAGACTCTCTGAGTTGGGCAGGAGAGAGGGGCAGGGGCTGCTCCCAGGAAAATTACTGTAAGGTTGCAGCCTTTAGTGCATAATTAATCCTTCTGCCATGGTGAAGGCAGAAACTGCAAGGAGATTGCTTTTAATTAAATGCTATGTAAGCTTATCCTTCAACAACACTTTGTTGGGCTCGCATTTTACAAGGAGGTAAGTTCTGTCAAAAACATCCACATATATATATATGTGTGTATGTGTGTGTATGTGTATATGTGTATATATATATGTGTGTGTGCTGTTTAGCTTCCTTCGGGTATTATCCCACGTCATTGTAGTTCTGTTAAAGTTGTAGCAACGTTTCAGCAGAATCTCATCTGCCATCCTCAGGCTTCTGTATAGAGTTAGTTCCTGGTTTCAAATTTGAGGCTGGTCCATTCTGATTGGTTGGGAGCCTGGATCTGTATTCATTGGACTTGGAGTTTGATTGATTGGTGTTTCTGGTTTCTTCTGTCTGTTTTGTGGCTTTGATTGGCTGGCAACACTCTGTTCTTGTGTTGGAGGCTTTCAGTGCAGCTTGGCTCCGTGTGAAGGGACGGCTGCTCTTCATTAGCAAGCTGCTATTCATTCGCAAGCTGGGTTTCACCTGGGTGCCTGGTGGGGGGGTGTTTGGGTTGGAGCTATCAGAGGGAGTCTGTTTTTGCCCAGGTGTTTGCCTGGCTTGTGGCATGGAGATCTTTCTATTTGAGAGTGCAGGCTTCCAAATGATTGACAGTCTGGTGGAATCATCTCTTCTATTCATGCTGTCAGGTCTTTTTTCAATCTCTATGGCTTCTCTGATGATTCTGTGGCTGGGGTTTTCTATAGTGGCCAGGGTTTTAGTGCCATTGAAGTTGATGTTGTGACCTGTGGTTTTCATGTGTTGGACTAGTGAGGAGGTGTGTTCCAGCTTTTTTACTGCATTTTTGTGTTCCTCTAGGCGGGTACTTATTCTTCTATTGGTCTGTCCAATGTATGTGGCCGGGCATGATGTACAGGGAATTTCGTATATGCCTTGGTTTTCCAGGTCAATTTTGTCTTTGGGGTTCCTCAGGATGGCTGCTATTTTTTTGTCTGTTTTGAAGGCAGTCTTGATGTGATGCCTGTGTAGTATCTTACTGATTTTATCTGTGGTACCTCTTATGTAGGGCAAGACAGCTGTTCCATAGATCTGTTGGTCTTCTAGGTCTCTGTTATGTCTTGGTGTGTTTTTGTGGATCAAGTTGGTGATTTTGTTTTTGTGGAAGCCATTGGCTGTCAATACTTCAGTCAGGGTGCATAGTTCAGTCTTTATATGTGTCTTGTCTGCCAGGCATTTGGTTCTGGTAATTAGTGTTTTCGCTACGGAATTTATCTGTGCTGGGTGGTGGTGGGATTGGGCGTTGAGGTAGCGGTTGGTGTGTGTTTTCTTTTGGTATATGGTGTGTCCCAGTGTGCCATCTGTTCTTTTGTAGATTAGTACATCTAGGAATGGTAGTTGTTTGTTTATTTCCGTTTCCATGATGAACTTGATTTTGGGGTGTGTGTTGTTTAGGTGTGTTAGGAAGTTGTTTAGGTTTTCTTTTCCATGGGGCCAAATCACAAATGTGTCATCGATGTATCTTAGCCATAGTTTGGGTTTGTGGGTGGCATTAGCCAGGGCTCTGGATTCGAATTCTTCCATGAACAGGTTTGCAATGACGGGTGACAGTGGTGATCCCATAGGGGCTCCTTCAATTTGCTTGTATCTTTGTCCTTTGTATATGAAATATGTGTTGGTTAGGCAGTGTTCTGTTAGTTCCATGAGGTCTTTGGCTGGTTGGTATTTATTTTTGATGATTTCAAGAGTTTCTTTTATTGGGACTTGAGTGAATAGTGAAACCACGTCGAAACTTACAAGCAGATCTTCTTGTTCTA
>BLBF01000026.1:19930909-19947441 GCA_015471245.1 Laticauda colubrina
ATACATACATACATACATACATACATACATACATACATATGTTTTTTTAAGCTTTCGCGGGTACTTACATGTGTGCTGTTCAGCTTCCTTCAGGTATTATCACACGTCATTGTAGTTGTGCGAAGGAAGTTACCCGAAGAAAGCTGAACAGCACATATAGATAGATAGATAGATAGATAGATAGATAGATAGATAGATAGATAGATAGATATAGATATAGATATAGATATAGATATAGATATAGATATAGATATAGATATAGATATAGATATAGATATAGATATAGATATAGATATAGATATAGATATGAATGATACAAACAGGAGAAAAAAATAGAATGTTGTGGATTGACAATGACTTTATTTAAATACTCTGTAAATATGACTGTATGAAAAATCATATCTCCAGATTAAAGGGCAACTGTACTGTGGGAGCAACTTAAAGTAAGATCTGACCTCTGGAAACTAAATGTTCTTTCTAATTACGTAGCTATCTGATAATCTTTGCTTGCTGATAAGAAATACTAAATAATTATTAATAATTTGTTTTATTGATCAAATTTATAATGGAATGTATGACCTTATAAAGGATATTTTTTATTCCAGATATGTTTATCTGGATATCCCAAAATTATATCCCAAAATTACAACAGTTAGAAGTGCAGGTTTACAGTTTGTTAATAAGCTTTCAGAAATCTTTACTGTGGGCAAGTGGTTTTTAATCTTTGAGCAGTTCAATACGCAATCTTTTCTTCTATAGTCTTAGAATGACAGTAACAAATGCAGGGAAAATAATATTCTGCCTATTTTAAAGATAGCAGGCATTAGAATTCCAGAGAGATTTTCAACTGGTTAAATCACTGCCACTTTATATTAGAATTGTGTATGAACCAGTCACTGCAAATAATGCAGTGCTTTACATTTTGAAAGTGTTATTTTCATTGCATTCATGGACAAAAATATCTCCAATGCCCAGAAGTTAAGCTACTTGGATTTTTCATGTAATAGTACATCTATATTGTAAATCAAGATAATATATGACGAGCATTCCTTAGTGTAGTACATAATGTTGGAATGTCTCCAGAAAGTTCAGTGGAATTATTCAGACAGTAATGTTTGAAGCAGATTCTCAAATGGCAAGCAAACAAGTTGCCAGAAGGGTGGTTGACACTGTTTTGGAAACAAAGCCACCCATAATTTTGGCCTGAGAATTGGTAATATCCAGATAACTTAAAACCTAATTTTGTCTTGAAATATCTGGGCATGGACTTTAATCCAGAGAAGCCCTGGGCTGAAGTCCATTCTAGAGTTCCTATCTTCTGCAACAACTAGAAGATTGGGAGAAATCTCAAAATTATCAACATAGCCCATTAAGGAACAACATTATCCCTGTAGAGAATCTTCATCTCAACTACTTTATTAAATGTCAATGTAATTTTTAAAGAATGATTATTATAGCAGCATCCTATATAGGTGAAAGTTTAGGGACTGATTCCACTCATAGGCAGTCTCTTGCCCTGGAAAATACTGGGTAATTTTCTCCTACATACAGTTCAAATGGCATCCTTGGTGGTAGCAACCCTACTCCATATTATTCTATACATAAAAAAGCAAGTTGTATGCTTGTAAGCCAAATTCCAAGATTCACTTGGATGTTTTAAAAAGAATAGTATAAAGAATCTTTCAGAGGAATATAACCCAGACATCAAATCTGTTGGACACCTTAATCTAAGCAAACTTGTTGAGAAGTAAATCTTTAATGAGGTAAATGCCAAAATAGGCATTTGCTTAGGAACTCTTAAAGAGCTATTGTAATTAGAAATATTCTGAATTCTATATTTAGTAAAATATACTAAATATATTTTAGATTCCAAAGCAAGGGTCTTGTCTTGAGTTATATACCTGTACTACATAAATCAAGGCACAGTGCAGCTTGATTAATTTTATGTGCACTGGGTTTTCTCACTGTGGCTCTTTCTAGATGTGTTGGGACTGCAACTCCTAGAAATTTAATCCTAACAGATCTGGAAAGCTGCTGGTTGAGCATAGCTGTTGTATGTTGCTGGGCAGTTGCAGATGTTATGAGGTTCAATAGCTATTAGCTTGATGGCAGTGTAATTGCCACTGAAGACCAACTGCAGGCAGATGATGTGCTTTGGAAGAGTTTGTTCTACTAGATGGACCAATGGTACAATCCAGCAGGACACCACATATGCTATGTTCTTTTGTGGATTTTGGGCACCTAGACGGGACCAACCAGATACAATATTTCTAAGGAAACATACATGGGATTGCAGTGCAGTCCTAACAAGGTTTATTCATATGGAAGTTTTATGGTATTTCCAGGTAATTCATATAGATTCATATAGACATTTGCATACACATAACAATGAAATAAATGACTATGTTACAGTAGATCATTGTTCAAAATTGTTAATTGATAAACAATGTAAAACACACTTTCCTGATATCTATAAAACTGAAAATGATGCCACAATTGATTTATATTAGTTTGGAAATCATCCACTGTATTTAAAAAAAAACTGTTTCATTGTCTTAAAATAATAAATAAAACAAATACATATTTCTTCTGAGTTTACATAAAATGTTATTTCCCCAAATTATCAGTTCCAGCTCCAAAATACCATTGTGCCAAAATTATTTTAAGAAATATGTTCAGCTAACCTTTGGGTTGGCACCTTATCCTGGCTATTCTCTGCCTTAAGATGTAGAAAGCTGCAAAACAAATTTCCATAAAAAGCAATTCAAGCTGTTTTTAAAAATTCCTGAAAGGAGGGTGAACTTGGATGGGATTTTATCAACTTGCTACATTCCTGCAGAGTTACACACACACTGAGCATTCAATGTTTTTTCTGACACACAAAAATAAACAAACTGGGATCCATGTAAAAAGAGAATACCTTATATGTCATTAACTTACTATGAGGGTTTCCAATGACATAGATTCTGTATAAAAGTTAACAAAAAGAAATTGTGCCATGAGGTTCCTTTTTGACCTATTAAACTCCAAAGGTAGTGAAACAGGCTGCCTAATCTCACTGTGCAATACATTGTGATAAAATAGTATATTCCAACATCCCAGTACAAATGCAATTGAAATGTTCAGAATAATTTTTCTTTTAAAGAAACAGTATCCTTTTCTATCTAACCATAAGCATCAATTTTTCACTCAATTGACATCTCTTACAAATTTAAGAAAAATAATAAAGAACCTTTGGGCATCTTAGAGACTTCAAGTACACAAAAGCTTAAGACAACAAAACTAATCAGTCATTAAGATGCCATAAAACCCTTGACAGTTTCTGCTGTATAAGATTAACACAGCTATTCATTTAGTAATTTTAGTAGAATATTTTATCAATTGTGGGACAACTGATAATTAAAATAATTGCATTTTTAATACATTAGATTAAAGCAGTTTATGGATTATTTTTTTGTTTGTTTGTTTTGTCTTTTAGCATTGGCTTGTGTGATACTGTATGTGAATTTAACCATTGTTGCTTGTAAACTATGATTTATGCTTTAGTATTTTTCCTGAACTAAGCTATTTATGGCTTATTTGACAACTCATAAGTTAGCCATAATTAAAAAGCCAACCGTTAAGATGGTTGTCTGGAATTGGAAAGGTGCAGTATCAATTGATGCTAAGATGCCCATGAAAATTCACCTTGAGCTTCTGGAGATAAAGTGGGATAAAAATCAAAATAATGTTAGCAGGAATAATAATAAGGCAATCCAAGAACAAAGGGTCATGCAACACAAAGTAGTTTAAAAGGCTGCAATGACTAATTTGCTGCAGTTATAGTATTACGTGATTTTAGCCATTCAAGCCATGATGACCCAAAATTGAAATTAAATTGGAATGCTTGAGAAGAAACACAGTAACAATAGCACTTAGAGTTATATACCACACTCCATAGTGTTTTACAGTCCTTTCTAAGTGGTTTGCCGAGTCAGCATATTGCTCCCAACAATCTGGGTCCTCATTTTACCTATCTCAGAAGGATGGAAGGCTGAGTCAACCTTGAGCCGTGACAATCGAACTGCTGGCAGTCAGCAGAATTAGCCTGCAATATTGCATTCTAACCACTGTGCCAACACAACTCTGTAGCATTTCAGTTTAATATTAATTTCAGCTATTAAAAATAATGTAATTCAAGTTTTAGGAGAAAAAAGAATAAGTTCTGGTGTAGATCTTGTTTAGGCAGAATAGCCAACCATAGTCCAATGTTATGTGAACCAACTATGAAGAAAAGGCAGTTGGCTGTTCTTCCTGTCATGTATGAAGAGACTTTGCTTGCTCCTGTTGTTTACTAGTGTATCATAAAAGTAAGAAAGAAAAGCAAAATTCCTAACTAGCACAAATCTTGCCACAATAGATACTGTTTCCTTAAAAATGCAACACATATTCTCTTTGAAATTTTGCTAAAGTACATCAGACTTTTTCAAAATATTATTAGAGAGGAGGAAAAAAGAATATCAGAATCTCATTCTTTTCTTTGCAAACACAATAATGCAATTCTGTATTAGTTCAGCATATAATATTTCAGGTTCATAATCTAAAACTTAAAGAGTGAAAATACCCCCCCCCCATTGTACTTCTTTTTTTTGTAATGGAAAAGGTTTATATTCTGGAATATGTTCAGAACTGAAAACCCGATTCTCAGAATAAGCTACCTTAAATTAATATACAGAATCACATTAAAATCATAATAATTCTTTTCTCCACCAAAATAATTTTTTCCCCTTCCGTGATATCTTTTGGCAACACTCAAAAACAAATTCCAGTTAATAATAAACATGCACTAATCGAAATTTAGCAGAATTTAGCAAGTAGATTTAGCCCCAAAGTATAAAAAAGAAACAGTATTTTCTCAAGCATTTTTTTTTTCTGCAGCTGTAGCAAGAGGGCAAAAGCATGCAAAGGGTTAAGTTGTAATGTTTCCTTTTGATGAAGCTCCCTATAAAGTTTGTCTGCATTTTAGTGAAGGAGTTAAGCAAAGTCAGTGTTTTGGAAGCATTTTCATTATCAAAGGGGTTTTCATGATGTTGGCTTAGAAAGTAATTTTTGGAACAGAAGTGGAAGATGAGCATTCTTTGAAGCTGAAATAAACTTTCTGACTGTGACAAACTACAATATCTTGGTTTACATTCCTGGGCTGGCAATGACGTCTTTCAATCTGATCACAAGTAGTCCTCACTTAAAATCCACAACAAGAGGCTGGCAACTCTATTATTAAGTCGCAGTGTCATTAAGTGTGATATCACGTGACCAGTAGGGGGCTGCAACCAGTTTAACAATTGGTTCTGTAAGTGCACGCTTCATGTGCACTTGTGTGGTTTGTGCACGCACAGCTTTCACAGCAGTTTAAACCTCAAATGCTTAACCTTCTAGGGCAACCATGATAAGTAGAACAGCTGAGGCGCAGAAATCAGCTGAGCCGCATGAATCAACTGAGCCAGAAAGAAGGAAATAAAGGACAGGATAGGGCGGGGATGGAATGGGGGGAAGCTGATGATTGGAACTACCAGTTTGCCAGAAGCGGTCCAAACCAGCAGCATCCTATCACATTACATGACCGTGACTTGCAACTTTCTGCTAGCTTCCCCATTGAATTTGCTTGTTGGAAAGCGACTGTGAATATTGAAAATGGCAATCACATGACCACAAGATTCTACAAGCATATTGGTTGCCAAGCATGTAAATCAGGAATGTCAAATTTGCAGCCCGCAGGTCGGATGTGTCCTGCACTGCCCACACCCACGCCTGGTTTAGAGAAGGGAGGAAAGTTGCAATACGTCATGTGACAATGTGTCATTGCGAGTTTGACACCTCTGATTTAAATCACGATCACTATAATGGCCACCTTTTTTTTAAGCATTGTTGTAATTTTGAATGGTAACTGAACTTGGTTGGTAAAGCAAGGACTACCTGCAATGTTTGTGGACCTTAAAACATGAAATGTTCTTAGGATACTAGTATTAATGTGAAATATGTTTGAAAAGCCAGAGTGCTTCTGTGCTTTTACTACAAAGTGTGCATCATTAAGCATTAATCAGAAGGAAATTTCAACAATTAGGTTCACGTATCTTGGTTAGACTTGGTTTGTTAAGCTACCATTTGTTGAATAAGCCACAGTTTGCTTAGTAGAGTATATGCAACATGTTAAAGTCAACCACATGGGTTATAAATTGTAATTGCTGGATTCATGCAACAGAGCAAGTCAAACCAATCAAACAAATGAACCATATTTGTGTTAGCACACTTTATTTCTTTATAATTAGCATTTCAATAATATACATGCTTCACCAAAACAAATAAATCATATTCGAGCTTGGAATGTTCTATAACTGAAGCCACTTGGTCCTTGTAGCTTCTTCCCTAAATGTTTACCCAGATTGTTATGGGCAATATGCTGACTCTTTAAATGACTTAGAGAGGGCTGTATTATGAAGCAGTGTATAAATGCTATTGCTATTTATTCTTCTTAAATTTTTGTAATCTTCTTGCTTATCTGAATGGAGTTCTATTTTAAAATTATCATCTCTGCAAACTGAATAATCTGTCATGCATCTTAAAAGCCAAATCCTGCCAATGTAATTGACTTTTTTTCATCCTGAGCTGGCTTTAGTTATTATGAGAACATTCTTCTCTGAAGAGTTTCCAATATTCTTTCAAGCCAATCAATGATCTTTGACCAAGTTAAAATTCATCATAGAGATCTTTGCATACATTTATAGACACAAACTTGATGCAAAAATAAATAATCGGCATGTAGCTGAGTAACCCAAAAGGTAAGTTTTAAAAGTTTGAAAAAAATACTCCCAGCCACAAAAAAAACTTTTCCAGAGGTTATAATCACAGCCAACTACAAAGAACAGATGATAATTATCTTTAGATAAATTCACTCCAAAACATAATTTAGATATTGTTCTCAGCCTCTTTGATCTTTTTGAAGTAATTTAAAGAAAGCTATCTTGTATTTAAAAAAAACTGATTATGTATTTTTAAATTCCTAAATCTGAAGACTACCCCATTATGCTGAAGTTTAAAATGAAGCATTTTACACCTCTGTTATTGCTGTACTTTCAGAGTACATAACACAGCTTAACATTTGTTTAAGATGGAATACATAAAAGAGCAGCAATCAAGTTTAACAAGAATATGTTAAGCGATACATCAAAAGCAAATATCTGCTCTATGGATTGTGGAACAAAGAATGGTGGAGGTCATGTACTTGGGACATGTTCAACTTATTTCATGACACATTGGGATTCTTTAAGAAAACATGGAGGGGTGCCATTACTTTGGGTCACATCTGTAAGTTCATAACATTGAAGCATAAAATAAATTAAACCCAACATATATCATATTTAGGACACCTATTTACAGGTAATTCTCAACATACGACTACATTTGAGCTCAAAATTTCTGTTACTAAGAGAACCATTGATTCTTGCCACCACTTTACAATCTTTTTTTGCTACAGTTGCTAAGTTAGTAACATGGTTGTTAAGTGAATCTGGCTTCCCCAAAAGATGACAACATGACTCCAGGGCACAGCAACCATCATAAATACTCTCCATGGATTGTAACTCTCCTCTGGAAGGAACTATGATGAATTTCGTCAAAGCTGCTTACAGATGCCATTTTTGGGAGTCCCTTCTAGGCATCTCTGGAATTTATTAACCCTGAAAAACAGGCATGTCCGATTTTCGGTGTGCCTATATCTACAGAGTTACAACATAAATGTACAATCATAAACTCAAACTAAGCCCCCAGGAGCAATTGGCAAGGTTATTTCTTGAACTTTAGTTACTATCAAATCTTTCTAGCCATTCCAAAGAATATTTTTAAATCAGAGCAGGCTAAACTGATATGGTATAAATAAACCAACCAGCCAAATACTGCAAAATATTTCTATAAGAAGTAACCAAGAGTCGGTTGCTCAGGCTGTGATCTTAATAGGGATCTTGCAAATAAGCAAATGATCTCTCCTTCCTTATGTTACATATCCAATGTTTGTTTTTCAGAATAATTTTCCCTGCCTTTCCTATGGAGTTATATATGTATAAAGGAGAATATTTGTAGCTCAGGGTCGAAATGAGGGGGTCCTTGGTACTCTCTGAGCTTGTTTGTTTTCTTGAAGATGTTTCATTACCCTAACTAGGTACTGTTGAGCACTGATGATGTTACCTAGTTAGGGTAATGAAAAAAAAGCAAGCTCAGAGAGCATCAAATTATATATGTACCTACTCCCACACACAAAGAGCAATCCTCAACATGCCAACCATTAACTTCCTTGTCCTTAATTATCTTTAAAGATAAAAGTTGTTGCACATGAACAGTACCCAGACTAATATCTTCCAATGATTAACAGAATAAAAAAAAAATATGTTGATATATATTCAGAATCTCTGCAGCTACACAGTTCATCCACTGCTATGCTATGTTGCTTTACTATGAAGGAGCATATCTAGAGCTACTAATAAAATTAGTTAAAATCCTAAGATAATTTTAGTACAGGTAGTACAGGTAGTCCTCAAGTTACAACCACAGTTGAGCCCAAAATTTCTCTTGCTAAGTGAGGCATTTGTTCAGTGAAATTTCCCCTATTTTACAGCCTTTCTAACCACAGTCATTAAGTGAATTACTGCAGCTTTTTTTTTTAAAGAAATTTTATTCAGTTTTTCACATTAAAAACAAAAATCTCTTTTTAGTGGACAACATATTTCCAAGTCATCACCTTTGCATACAAATATGACAGCAATTATACATTCATATATGCATACTTAATTCTATTATTACTTTTTCCATTCCAAATTTTCAGTAAGGAGAGAAACAAACACATTAATTCTAGTGTCTTTTATTAATCTTAATATCTTTTTGTTTTATTTCAATTATTTCAAATATAATCCTTTAATATTTATTTTTAAAATAAAGATAAACAATATGTATTTGCCTAATAATAATAATAATAAAGGTTACCAAAGGTAACCAAAGGTTACTCCTTGCTTTTAATAGTCTATATTAAGTTATTAATTTAGTTGGTTCTTTAGTCTGTCATATTCCCTTTCCATTACACATTCTTTTTATAAATTGTAGATTAATACAAATTCTAACATTGAAAAAAAAAAAGTATAGGTTTCCTCCCTTTTACTGTTTTGAGTGTGACACCTCAATGATTAAAATATACCTTTATTCCCTCATCTTGATTCCTAATAAACCATTATTTTTAAGAAGTTACAATAATAATCATTACATCTTTTCATTTGGATTCTGCAGCATATTTTCCGTGCTTGATTTTTAATAAGAGTTATCAAGTATCTGTATTACCCTATTTTCTCAATATTTTTAATTGCAGAAATATTCTTATTACCCCTTGTCACCCTGCAGATTCCCCTTTTTAAATTCATCAACTATTATCTCTGAAAAAAACAATTTTTCAACATTTTACTATTTCCGTATTTCTTTATTTCATGCACCTGTTTCTTACTTCTTCTCTTCCCCCTCTTTTCCCCATATCTTTTCTCATTCCAGTTTATATCCCTCTCTTTCTTAATATCTTCCTTTCTCCTTTTCTGCTGGGTCTTTCTACCTTTCCTGACTTCACAGGTATTCCTCCTTTTGATTGCCTTCTTAAATCTCAACTTTTCAACCTTCCTTCTTTCCCCACTTTTTTGTAGTGTTCTTTGTGTTAATTGTCTATTTAAAATGTCTTCTCCTTGAGTCGACTCCTCCTCCTCTGAAGCTCTTTCTTCTTCTTCTTCAATCGCCATTTCCATTTTTTCCTAACACAAAGTGATTCTCCTCTTTCCTGTAGTAATTCTCTCATATTTTAAGTTCCATTTTTAATTCCCGAAGAGATATCATTACACACTCTTGTATTTTATGATCGTTAAAGTCCACAAAAAAACCACTTTTACTTTCCTTCTTTCAATTTTCTAAAGTTCTCAATTATTCGAGCCCAGGGTCTATACCAAAAACATCAATCAATCCCACAGTCAGTCTTTCCTTGCTTTTTTCTTTATTCTGGTTCTGCTTTCACTTTCTAAGATTCTTACTTTGTTTCAATATTTCTTTAGTGTTATCTCCACACAAGTTCATTCAGAAACAGGATGCTTTCCCTTTTGTTTGAGCTCAAGTTTTTGTCAAAAAGTGGCACTCTCCATTATACAAAGTTTTCACCTTTTTCCCCTATTTTTTTATTTCGGGTTTTTCGAACCTCAATATTCCAGCACAGTCCAGTCTCCAATTTGTAAACTTTATTATTATTATTTTTGACAATCTTAAGTCCAGCTTTTATTTTATGCCTGTTTATTGCCAAAATATTTTAGTCCAATTTAGTTAAATCTTTAGTTCCAGCTTCTTCCTTTCCCAGTTTGAAGTCCCACTTAGCTGTCAAAAATATTTTCTTTTTTTTTCCCTGTCCCTTTGCAATTTCCCTGCTCACTTTTCTTTGCTTAAAAATTCCATGTTATCTTAATCCCTGGGTACTTTTGTTTAGTTGTGTTGCCCAGTTGTCCCAGTTCAGATGTTATCCACCTCTTTCTTCCCTCCTGCACAAAGCTTAGTCCAGCTGAGTCCTCCTCTTCGAGGTGGCCATTTTAAACCACCGCTGCAGTCGTCCTTGGGGGGAAAAAGACCAAGCCCAGGAGGGGAGATGCGCTTCCCCTCAACCTGGCTTGTGGCTTCCCCTTATTCCGCCATCCTTCCAAGGCAGCTTCAGCCCCTTATCGTAATGATCGGGGCTCTCCAACGAAAGAGCACGGACCATAGCCACAGAGAGTTGCAATCTACGGTCCGTCAGCGAGGAGGCTCCACATTCTTCCTGTGTAGCTTTTAAGTTTGTGACAAAGTTGTTAAGTGAATCCGGCTTCCCCATTGACTTTGCTTGTCAGAAGGTTGCAAAAGGGGATCATGTGACCCTGGAACACTGCAGCTATCAATATGAGTCAATTGCCAAGCACCTGAATTTAGATCATGTGATCATGAGTATACTGCAATGGTTGTGTGAAAAATGAGTCGTAAATTGCTTTTTTCAATGCCCTTGTAACTTTGAATGGTCACTAAATAAACTATTGTAAATCAAGGACTACATGTGGTTATTAAAAATAGCTTACACACACACACACACACACACACATATGAGCCACAGCTACCAATGTTAATTTCTCATGTATTGGCCTGTGTCTATATTAGACAGTACTGTTTTTCCCTTTCGATTCTTTTCAAATTCTGAGATAAAACCACACTGTCTAATCTTTACCCTTTTCCTTTACTTTTGATGTGAACATTCACATAAAGCTGGGAAAGGCTGGGACTAAAGCCCATGTCACACTGGCCAACGGATGCAAAAATGACACAGCGGACGAGCAAAATGTTCCATCCGTTGTTATCCGCTCTCAAAAGGGGCAAAAATTTGCATAACCGGAGCGGATAACATGGACGCGGGGAGGATGCAGGGCGGATGCAAAGCGGATGTGGAACGGAAGCCCAGCAGATGGAAGCGGATGAGAGCGGATGGTGCAACTGCAGGGCTTCCAGGGGGCCTCAGCGAAGCAGACGCGGAATGGATATAGCGGATGCAGAACGGATGCACAGCGGATGCACAGCGGAAGCCTAGCGGATGCCTTGCGTTAATTGTATATGCGGGGAGGATGCATTGCGTCAGCCCCGCGGATATAACAGAAGCAGCTCGGAAGCAGGTCGCCATTCAGAGGAAAGACCTGCTGCCAGACAGATTGGCTGCCTTGCCTGCCCTGCCTGCATGTCTGCCTGCAAGCCTTGCTGCCAGCCTTGCTGCCACCCTCCCTGCCAGCCTCCCTGCCAGCCAGCAACCCCACAACCATGCTGAAGCACAGCAAGCCTCAGCCATCTGCTGCCAGCCCTTTCAAGAGGGACAGGGCTACCATCCCACTCCCTGGCCCTCACTCTGGTTCTTCTGGGGCTTCTGCAGCACGGGCTCGCTCTTCTGGGGCTGGGGCTTCTGCTGCTTCTGCTTTTGGAGGAGCTGATGACAAGCACTCCAGCACCAGCCACCTCCACAGCACCTGCACCCTTCACCCCTGAGACTGAGCGACCAAGAGGAGTGCCAGAGACTCATTTTTCTCTTATAGCTTGTTGTTAATAAAGTCTATTTTTGATTCACACACTTGCTTCATTTCTTTTTTTTAATAAAGTCTTGCTGGAAACTTTTAGAAATGGTTTAAGCCTTTGCATGCTTGTGGGATGGGTTAAGATAGCTGTGGGATGGGCAGGGATACCTGTGGGATGGGCAGGGATACCTTTGGGATGGGTAATAGCTGTGGGATAGATAAACCTCCAGTGCAAGTATAGTGGGACTGGATGGTCCACCCTCCCAGGTGCCACACCTATGGCCCTTTATTCTCAATAACGATATAACCAATCATCCACACATTTGAACATAAACACAACTCTTTATTAAACGCCCTGTTCATTGTAGCCCAACCAAACATACATGGCACAATCTCATCCATGTGATGAGACAGGCTGAAGGAAGCATCCATTAAGCATCTATCATCCTGTCTTGCCACTCCACTGCTCCAGCTGGGGAGTTGCACCAGTGTCTCAGGAGCTTGTGCTGCTTCTTCGCCTCATGTGAGGCTCTGTTGGGGCCTTGCACATCCTCAGTGTCGATCAGGTTTTGCCCTTGCCTCCATTCCCCAGGCTCCATGTCCCCATTGCCTTGTTGACGGTCCACAAGCCTGTTCTGCAACACTGGGTAGCGGGTGCACATGAGATTGTGCAGGATGCAGCAAGCTTCCACGATCCTCCTCACGGTCTGTGGGCAATGCTGCATGGTGGTGAGAAGTACCTGGAACCTGTTGGCCAGGATGCCAAAGGCTTTGTCCACCACCCGTCTTGCCCTGAACAGCCTGTACTTGAAGATCCTCTCTTCATGGGTGAGGTATTTGGAGGTATAGGGCTTCATGAGGTAGGTTGTGAGGGAGAAGGCGTCATCCCCCACGATGAAGTAGGGCACATCTTGTGTGTCGTTGGGCAGCAGGTCTGGATCTGGGAAGCCCACCATGAGGTTGCTTTCCAGCCCCTCTTTGAGGTCACTGGCGTTGTATACCTGGGCATCTGAAGATGAGCCGTTGCCTGAAGCATCGATGTACATGAACTTGTAGTCAGCATCGACCATGGTGAAGAGGATGATGCTGAAGAAGCCCTTGTAGTTGTGATAAGTGGACCCCGACTTGGCTGGCGCTTTGCAGGACACGTGCTTGCCATCTATGGCTCCAACGGTGTGGGGGAAGTTCCACTTCTGATACCACTGCTCTGCAACTTTCTTCCATCCTTCTTCAGTGGAGGGGCACTGGAGGAGCTCCTCCTTGTATTCTTCGATGATGGCCTGCACCACTTCTCTGACAACAAAGCTGATGGTGCTGGGTGGCACCCTCCAGCTGTACTGCATGCTCCTGTAGGTGGTCCCTGAGGCCAGGTGGCGCAGAGTGAGTGCCACCTTGAGCCCAGGGTCCAGGCTGGGCGGGAAGTTGGTGTTTGTCTTGGTCAACCTGTGTGTCAGGAGCTGCACAACTTCGTCAAACATGGCTGGAGGCATCCTCATGAAGTTCTGGAACGCCCGAGTGTCTTCGCTCCTGAGCTCCACCATCAGCTTGTTGTACAGTCCATACTCTGCTCTTCTGGTGAACCATCTTTGGACCCAGACTTTTTTTGGGTGGCTCCTTTTCTTCCCGTAGTAGAGTTCACAGAGCCTGTAGATGGTTTCGCACTGTTGCAGAAGGATGGTGGCTGCCGAAATGACTTTGTCACAATCCATGGTGGACATGACAGGATGCTGTGGAAGAGGAAGAGTCAGATGAAGGCTGCAGAGGTCTGCACAGCTAGGCTGCTGGTCTGAAAGTGAGATGCAGATGAGTTGCTCCCCCTTTTTATGTGCAGTATAGGTGTCCCTTTGCATCCTCTAGGCATCCTCTAGACATCCTTAATATCTGAGATAGGTCCCCCCTGCGAACGTTTTTTCTGCTTTAAACGCTTTGTTTCCACTAGGCATCCATTCTGCATCCGTTCTGCATCCTTTCTGTGTCCGTTCCGCTTCCTCCCTGCGTCCGAGTGGATGCAAGTTGCGCGGATGCACAGCGGATGCCTAGCGGATATGGCGGATGCGTAACGGATGCGTAGCGGATGCATAGCGGATGCATAGCGGATGCAGAACGGACAAACTGGATACATTTTCCACGCAAAAGTTTTAGGCAGTCCAAAACTTTTGGAGCGGATGAAACGTCAATAAATGGATGCTGGACGGATAGAGAGGAAGCCAAACGGAGGCAGTGAGTACATCGTGTTTTCGAACGGATGGCAAGGTTTTTTGTCCGTTTTACATCCTCTTTGCATCCGTTGGTTCAGTGTGACATGGGCTTAAGCTCTTTCAGACAGCACTAATTTGTTGCTAAAATAAATAATAAAAACTTGCTTTAACATAAGGGGTTTTTATAATTGAACTGATCCAAAGAGGCTGTCCTATGTTTAAAAATGAGAAGGATATTATGATGACTGGTGTTAGCCTACAGTTGCTATTCAGACTGCATGCCACAGTACCTATCACATTTTACTTTCTAGTGGTCATTGAATAGAATGCTTCAGTTGCTACAGATTTTACTTCTAGGCCTTCTTAGAACTGGAATATCAATTGCACAAAGGGAGTATTTAATTCTTTGCATCTGTTGCTTTGAAGTCAATGAAATCCTTTCTCCTCTGAAGCTTCCACTCTTGGAAAGCATAAGTAGAAGTTTCAGTAGTATGAAGACAGGAGGGCAAACTTTTAAAATAGCTCCTATTTTTGATACCCATCCACTGTTTTGTTTCTGATGTTATCTAATTTGGATAATTAAACATCAGCAAGAAAACAACCAAATTCAGATAGGACCAGGGCTCGTCTTTTTAACCCTAAGGCACAAATATTCTCTATCAGTAACTACCCAATATTTCCATATCTTTTAATTAGAAAAAAATGCTGCCTTCCTCTTGAGCTGTATACAAGAATTAAATTTTGATATAAATTATGCTACTTATGCAGAACTTAAAACCTTTATCAGCAGTGTTGCCTTTTAATTTAAACACACACACACACATACACACATATACACACATACAGACACACACTGAGAGAGAAAGATATGAAAAGACTATCTCATATTAAATTGAAGTCAGGAAATCAGAATAGTTTTGTTTTTGTCTTATTTTGTTTCATTGTATTGAGAACTTTATCTTTACACATTGTTGGAACTAACCTGAATGGGTAAAATCCAAATAGATTTTAAAAATGTTTTTCATTATAAAGTATAATGACTTTTATATTGGTAATTTGGCTTCTCACAGGAAATAAATGGGTTAGTGCTAGTCCTGCACATAGACCTGAGATGAAGATAAGAAATGATTGCTGTTCCTGCTTTTACAAAGACCTCAATGTGTCTCCTAAACTGTCATTCTGTGCTGACTGGAGAACAAGGAGATAGCTGGACTATGTTCAGATAGTTCTGAGAAGATAGGAAGGCTCAGAAAACTACATTCCTGTGGAAATTACGAGTTTCCTTCCTCTTTAGCTTTTCAGCTGTTGTGTTCTACTTGCACTAACAAAGTAGCAGTGGGAAAAGAAGACAATCAGATGTGTGTAATAAGACCATTAAACTAAAGCCAGGAAATCAGAATAGTTTTGTATGCATAAATCCATGACTGGATTGATCTTGAATCAGCCTCTGAACCTTGGCTCACCTCAAACCTTGATTGTTTTCTAGTCAAACAGAAATAGCTTACCAAATAATAAACCCACTATAGCTAGTTAAAATCTTGAAAAAACATTAAGAGTTAAATTTCCAGCCAGGACAAAGGTAAAATAAATCCACTTAAATATATGGAATTAATCAGAATTGTCTGTCAGGATTTAGTGAATTACTCTGTAGTTACTGTCTTCAGGATGATTAACACACCGTATATAATACAGATGGATAATCTGTTCAGTAAAATTTAAAATTGGAACAATGCTAGAGTTTTCACCCAGATTTGACTGCTGTCATCAGCTTTCTGGAAAGATTAAGAAAAAATGGTCCTTCGTGCTCTCTGAGTCTTGAATGTTTTCTTGCAGACATTTCATTATCCAAAATAGGTAATATTATCAATGCACTGATGATGCAGCACACAAGATGTTATCTAGTTTGGGTAATGAAATGTCTGCAAGAAAACAACCAAGTTCAGAGAGACCTTTTCAACCCAAAGGTATAAATATTCTTTATCAGTATCTATTATTTCCATATCTTTTAATAAGAAAAATAAATAAATGCTTTTGTCATCTTCTTGAGCTATATAGAAGAATTTAAATTCTGATGTGATTATGCTACTTATAGAGAACATGACACATTAATCAGATTGATAGCCTTTTAATTTAAATAGAGACATATAAATATACACACACACACTGAGAGAGAGAGAGAGAGGAGAGAGAGAGAGGGAGGGAGGGAGGGAGGGAG
>BLBF01000026.1:19947541-19962310 GCA_015471245.1 Laticauda colubrina
AGAGAGAGAGAGAGAGAGAGAGAGAGAGAGAGAGAGAGAGAGAGAAAGAGAAAGAGAAATACCATCTTCATATTAAACTGAAGCTAGGAAATCAGAATAGTTTTGTTTTTATTTTGTTTCATTGCAGGAGAACTTTACCTTCACAGTTATGGTAAATACACTGAATGTCTTCCGTCTGGAAAAACGCGAGGTAGACCGGGTTCCAACAACAAAGTCTTTATTAGTTAACAGTAGTTGCAAAATGGAACATTGGCTCAAGCCACGGCAGCCTTTTTAAAGGGTTTTGTCTGCCAGCTTGTAGCCAATGACAGGTATTTAGTTTTGCCGCCTTTTGGGCAGCTTCGTGGATTGGTTCCTATTGAACCAATCCCCATTCAGGTTTTTTAGCCAATCAGAATCCTGTATTAGGAGTCTACTATTCTTTATACAGAACACCTCTCCCCTCTTGGTTTAGTCCTACGTGGTGAAGTAGTCGCGCAAGTAGGTGGGGCTTCTTTTGACTCAACTGGACTTGAGCGGTTCATTTCTGCTGAAGACTTCGACCGGTTCGGATGAGGTTGCTGTCTCTCCAGTCCTTCTCCATGGAACCGCCTGGAAGGGTGAGTCAGCCATTTTACTGCCGCCTGAGTTTCTTAGGCTGGCAGTTTTGCCGCTCCCTCCTGTTTTCTCCGGGCAGGTCGAGCTGGCCTGGCTTGCCCCTTCGGTGGACTCTTCTCACAATTTTCTTCAAACTGTAAGTCTCTTTTTTACTCTTTTTGTTTGTTATTGTATTCTGTGTTTAATTTAAACGGTTCTTTATTATTTTCTCGTATTCCCCCCCCCCCTTCTTGGTTTGATTTTCGTCATTTTTTAATATTTGTGGTTGTGTGTTTGTACTTCTTTCTATGTTTCGGGACCGAAGCTGGTCTATGTGCCGCTTCCATCCCCTGCCGTCGTCTACGGTTAGTCGGTAGGACCGGGGGCCTGTAATTAGTGTGATTGTTCCTGGAAGCCATAATGGGTCCCTGGTAAAATTTTTTGCATAGACTAGGTCACCTATTTCAAATATCCTGAAATGGGTGGAGGAGTCGGGGGGGTTTTCTGGTATATAGTTTGGGTGCAATCTGTCTAGTTGCGACCTCAGTTTTCTTCCCATTAGTAATTCTGCCGGGCTTTTGTTTGTTATAGTACTGGGTGTGATATGCTGGAGGGTGAGTAGGCGATTTATTTTATCTTGGACATCCCCAATGTCCATTTTTTCTAACCCTTCTTTGGTAAACCTGACCATTCTCTCAGCCCTACCATTTGCAGCCGGGTAGGCCGGCGCGGTTAGGGCATGTCTTATACCTTGGGAGGCTAGGTATTGTTCGAATTGGATACTCGTTAATTGTGGCCCGTTGTTGGACACTAGGACGTCCGGCAGGCCATGGGTTGCGAAGAGTTTGTTAAGTTGTTTAATAATGGTTTCAGTTGTCATAGATGGCATAATTTTAACCTCCAGCCAATTTGAGTATGCATCTACGACAATTAGGAAAGTATGCCCCTTAGTAGGACCCGCAAAGTCAATGTGGATTCGTGACCAGGGGCCTCGTGGGGTTTCCCAGTCCTTTATGGGTGCTTTTGGTGGGGAAGGCCTGGTTCTTTGGCATTTGTTGCAAGAATTTACCCAGTATTCGATGTCCCTGTCTATACCCGGCCACCAGACATAGCTTCTAGCAAGGCTTTTCATTTTAACAATTCTAGGGTGGCCTTCGTGAAGCATACCCAGTACCTTAGTTTGTAATTTGGAAGGGATAACTACCCAATCACCCCACAACAAACAACCTTTTTGAATCGAGAGTTCAGTTTGTCTGGTCCGGAAAGGTTTAAAGTTCTCAGTTTTTTGATTTTCTGGCCAGCCTTTACCTACCCAGTTCAGTACACGGGCAGTCAATGGGTCCCTTGCGGTGGCTCTGGCGACATCATTCACAGATATGAGTAGATCGGGGCATGTCTCTATCTTCAAGGTGGTCATCGTCAGTGCCGGGTCTTCCTCTATAGTCGCGTAATGGTGCTCTGCTCAACGCGTCTGCATGGGAAATTTGTTTCCCGGGGCGATGTGTCAGAGTATAAGAGTAGGCTGCTCGGAATTCTTACCATCTAGTCATTCGCGAGGACAAAATGTTTGGTGTTGGCTTGTTTCCCTCCAAAATTCCCAGTAGCGGTTTATGGTCTGTTACTATCAGAAATGTTCTTCCATATAGATACTCGTGGAAGCATTTCACTCCGGCGACGATTGCCAGGGCTTCTCTGTCCAATTGACTATAATTACGCTCGGTTTTAGACAGAGTCTTTGAATAGTATGCGACGGGTGCCTCTCTCCCATCTGGCAATTGGAGGCTCAGGATGGCACCGACTCCAAACGGTGAGGCGTCGCAGGTCACCGTCAATGGAAGTGTGTTACTAAACTGGATAAGAACGGTGTTTGATGTTAATAAGTTTTTTATTATTTGGAAGGCTTTTTTTTCTCTATAACCCCAAGTCCAAATTGTTTTTTTATCCAGTAATCGGTGTAATGGTTCCGCTATTGTCACTTTGTGGGGTAGGAACACGTTATAAAAATTTATTAGTCCCAAAAATGCCTGCAGTTCAGTTTTGTTCCTTGGTTCTGGTGCGTCTTTAATAGCTTTGACTTTTTTGTCAGTAGGGTGTATGCCCTCTCCGTCTATTAAGTAGCCCAGGAATTCAACGCGATCAGTCATTAAACAGCATTTTTCTTTTTTTTACTTTAAGGCCAGATTCTCTGAATTTAGTTAGTACCTCTTTTAGTCTTTTTTTTTTTAGCTGGGTCGCATCTTTGGCTTAAATTAGGACGTCATCAAAGTATGGTACGACCCCTTTTATACCATTCAATAGGCGTTCCATGAGGCTCTGGAAAATGCCTGGGGCTACACTCACTCCAAATTGGAGTCTGTTGCATTTGAATGCCCCTTTGTGGGTCACTATTGTTTGTGCTTCAGCCGTTAAGGGGTCTACTGGAAGCTGTTGGTAAGCTTGCGCTAGATCTAGTTTAGCGAAAACTTTTCCTCCCCCAAGGGAATGTTATAAGTGTTGTACGACTGGCACCGGGTATGCGCTTTGTTACAATGCGTAGTTCAGGGTAGCCTTGTAGTCACCACAGATTTGAACTGACCCGTCTGGTTTAATTGGTGTTACGATTGGCGTTTCCTACTTAGCATGGTCAACAGGTTCTAAAACCCCTTGGTCTATTAGTTTATTTAGTTGTTCCTCTATTTTTGCTTTCAGAGAAAAAGGAACTCGTCTGGCCTTTAGTCTCCTAGGGGCTACCTAGGGGTCTAGACTAAAGGAAATTGGGGTCCCCCGATACCTGCCTGGGGAGCCGTTAAAAACGTCCTGGAACTCTTGGATCAGGTTTTCTTCTCAGTCGGTTGCGGCCACCTGGCTACTCCGGTCATCCCGATGCCCAATGGTGCGAACCATTCGATGTCCAGGAGGCTTGGTCGGTCTCGGTCGACTATTGTCAATGGTAGTACTTCGACATGTTTTTTGTAGGCGACTCGGAAATGTCCTAAGCCTACT
This sequence comes from Laticauda colubrina, assembly GCA_015471245.1. NCBI lineage: Eukaryota > Metazoa > Chordata > Lepidosauria > Squamata > Elapidae > Laticauda > Laticauda colubrina. The sequence continues at coordinate 19,951,100 of BLBF01000026.1, forward strand.
ACAGGAATTCGGTTTCCATGGTAGTCCTTGAGGGTTAATTTTTGTCTCTGGAGTTCTTTGAGTTTGATATCTGGGACCAGTTGTTTGATGGTGTCCCATGACACCATTGATAGGAAAGACCCAGAGTCTACCTCCATTTTGCAGGGATTGCCTTCTATTTTTACAATTATTTTTACTTTCTTCCCGCTTTCCGTCTGAGTGCTCCCGATAGTGAAAGTCTGATGTGTTTTCTCTTGGTTAGTGGCTCGCATGTTCCGCTGCCACTTTCTCTCAGTTTGTTTTGGCTCAGCTTGTGCGGGGGAGTTGCTGCGTCTGTTTGGGCTGTAATTTTTTTTATTTCTGCAGACTTTCTCGATATGTCCCCTTTCTTGCAAGCTCTGCAAATGGCATCGAGGAATCTGCAATCGGCTCGAGGATGGTTTCCTCCGCAGCCAGCGCATTCCCGCCAATTTCTTTTTTCGCGCCCTTTCTTGTTGGCGTATAGGCGGTGGACTTCATCGTCTTCCTCCCCGGATTCTGACGTCTCATTGAAATCTTCGTGGTGAGTGGTGGTGGGAAATTGTTTCTTCCCTCTGGCCAGGCTCGTTTCGTCATTGTTCGCGTTCATCTGTTTCATTTTGACCGCCGATTTTTTCACGGCTTCAGCGGCTGTGGCTTCTGCGGTGGCTTCGGCTACGGTTATGTTGGGTTTATTTAGCAGCTTGATCTGTACATTAGAGTCTCTTAAACCCAGTATTACTCGATCCTGCATCGCTTCATCTAAATTCAGAAACTCACACGTTTCCCCTATTTGTCGGAGGGCTGCCACAAAATCAGCGATGGTCTCGCCTTCTTTCTGGTCTCTTAGATAGAATTCATGCCACTTGATAAGGTTTGACACCACCAGTGCATAGTGAGCCTTTAGCATTCTTTGGAGCTCTGTCCAAGTCAATTGTTTCACATCTTGGGGCTTCGCCAAAGCCTTGGCCATTTTGAAGATCGTGGGCCCGCAGTGTGTCAAGAAAACAGCTCTCTTACGCTGGTCTGAGATTTCCTCCATCTCATTGCTCTCCAGGTACATCTGGAAATGGTCTACGTAGGATTCCCAATCCTCATCATTGGGATTGAAGGGTGCGGGCGGCGCGTTGTTTCCAGCCATTGTTCTTCATCTGGTGTTATTTGTTGCCGTGTGATCAGTCTCGCATTTAGGATGATCCCACCTTCGTCGCCAGTGTTCCGTCCGGAAAAACGTGAGGTAGACTGGGTTCCAACAACAAAGTCTTTATTAGTTAACAGTAGTTGCGAAACGGAACATTAGCTCAAGCCGCGGCAGCCTTTTTATAGGGTTTTGTCTGCCGGCTTGTAGCCAATGACAGGTATTTAGTTTTGCCGCCTTTTGGGCAGCTTCGTGGATTGGTTCCTATTGAACCAATCCCCATTCAGGTTTTTTAGCCAATCAGAATCCTGTATTAGGAGTCTACTATTCTTTATACAGAACAGAATAGATATAATCCAGATAGATTCTAATACATGAATTGACTTGAATTTTCGAATTGTAAGCAAACAGAATCCAGAGAGTTTATAATGTCTGACAATATTGTTTAAATTTAATTTATTTTAGTTGAATGTGCTATGCTCATTTTTTCTCCTTTTTCCTTAATTCGCCCTAAGTTTCTTATGACTTTCAAATTATTTGCTGCCTAACAACTGCCCTTTCTCCTTGTAGCAAGGCAACTCAGCTGAAAGGAATTATTAAGAATATACTTTACCTGTACCAGAGTTTGTAATAGTTTAATTCTTTATCTCTCCATTGTAATGCACACTGTTCCAAGATCATTCTTTTGGGCATATTTGTGTAAATAGCTTCAGAAGAATGGCAAGAGGTCAAGAAACATGGAAAAAGCAAACATGCCAGTCCAAATGGCAGGTTGATTACTGTGCAGACATGGCAAACTGGTAAATTTATTCAGGAACTGTTGTAAGAGAATACTTCAATGTTTAGATCGCAATCTCCTAAATTTTTTCCAGACATTATGACAGATATTGAGAGAAACCTAGCACTGAGCTTCTTGTGATAATCTGAAAGAGGATAATTAATCAAAGATATTAAATAGGATGTGATGCTGACTTATCCAGCTATTCACAATATCTTCTACAACAGCTAATGAAAACATCTTTTAACTGAGTAGTCCCTAGCTATTAAGAAACCGTATTTCAGTCATCTAGTCAGATCTGATATCTTCAATAACACTCATGATCCCCAGGGTATCTATGGACCTCTTTGGTGTCTTTCTTATCCCATTCTACTTTTCAATGTTTTAAAGTGTTATTTTGATATTAAATAACTATTAAAAGGAATCTGTCAATCTGCAAAGCAAATTGTGGCCCCAGAATTGGATCCTGTAGAGTGTCCATAGGCAGTTTTAGAAATTAGAAAAGGAGAATGAAGTTAGGCCAGTATTTTCTTTGTAAAGTGACTACTGACTAGTACATAGTTGACCATGTTTATTCTGAAGAGATAGAGAGGACAACAGAGAACAATCTCACCAGTTTGTCTTATCATAAATTAGTCTCCCCAAGATAGCTGGATCAGCTGCGCTAACCATTTTGTGAATGAGTGTGCATTAGTGGCAACTATTTCCTCTGATGACAGAAGATAGCCTTAAAATGTCCAATACATCAAAAGATTAAAATTGGTCCTCTGGTCCTCCTCCTGGAAAGGTTAACACTAAGACTAGATGGACCTGTAATCTGGCTAAATTAGCCATCCCACAATCTCCACCTATTAATTTATTTACTTACTTAGCATTTTAAAGAAATATATAAACAAATATGACAAGAGATAAAAAATACAAATGCATAAATATGAGATACAAAATTATTCTAGACATTGACACATTCTCTTGCAACTTGTGCCAAAGGGTTGCGGGTTACTGGGTAGGTAGAAATTCTGGAAGCTTCGATCGCTGTACATGAAGAAGTTTATCAAGTTGAGAAGGATAGACTAAGCATTTTCACCTTGATAATGGATGGTTTCGAGGCAATATTATGTGCCTCACTATATCCAGAAGAATCCTTACAAAGATTTACAACTCCTTTGTCAAATCTCACCTTCTTCTGCCAGAGATTACTTTAATAAAAACCGAGGTATTTATTCAGTGAAACAGTTTAACCTCTACTGATTTCAATCTCAATAAGAATCTCAATAATAAGGGATTTCAATAAGAAAGTAAAAGAACAGAGAAAAAAATCAAAATACCTTGCTATTGTATAATAGCAACAGCAAAACCAGAGTATTTTGATGTACAACCCAATCCTTCAACTCGGCATTACCCAGGTATTATTGAAAAGCACCTGAAAGAAACTACGAATCTACTGTTTGTAATTTGTTTAGTGCCCCACCTAAGAGACTGAAGTTCTCTTTCCATCCCATAGCACAATAAATATTATTTCTCATGGAACTAAGGTTCCATATTAACTTTAAAGTGATACGCCATGTCTTAGGCAGACTATGTAAAATGCCAAAACATACAGCTTACTTGCTAAGATATTCTGCTTAGATATTCTGCTCTAAAGCCCAAAAAATTAGTCATCTCCCATGTATGATAAGAAAAAAAATATTGTCTGTGCCTTTGGTGTTATTGATTGAGCAAGTGATATAGAGATGCACATTTCATAACTGCTTCATGACTCATCCACCATGGTGAGTAGGTCGCAACCTACTCTGGATATTTTAAATATGTAAAGCATAAACAATCAGATCCCCAGTCTTCCTGTATATCTTGATACTACTTATTAAAAAATACAGTGAATTTTTGCCATTTTTTTCTGTTGTAATATTGATTTGCCAAAATAATGCAAACTCTCTTGCCTCCATTCTATAGTAGTGCCCTGTATATCATCTGGGGTTACTTTTAAAAGTGGTTTGGAAATTGTAGCTGATCACAAGGAATTCCCAAGTTTGTTGACATGATTAAATATTTTAATATTTTAATCATGTTGTATATATATATAGTGTCAGATAAACAGTCTTCTAGCTTTTTCTCTACAGATCTTAATTTATAAAGCCCTGAACAACTTTAATGTATATAGGAAGTCCTTGAGTTACAAAACTTCATTTAATGGCCATTCAAAGTTATAACGGCACTGAAAAAAGTGACTTTTGACTGTTTTTCACATGACCATTGTAGCATCCCCATGGTCACATGATCAAAATTCATATGCTTAGCAACCGACAAAGCAAAACAAACTGCAAGAAAATGAACACATTGAAGGCACAAGACTAATAAATATGAATCAAATAGATAATTCTTTAAGAGTTTACAATAGAGCTGGGGGGGGGAGGGAAGTCTCCCAAAATAATGAAAGGGCTACGGATGGCTGCTCAAATGATGCGGCAGAAGGAGACAAGGGGTAAGCCAGAGGGAATTTAGTTGGTATAAAAATGGTAGAAAGAAAAATAAGGTCCCAAGAGAGAAATATAAAAGAGGGATCAAAAAGTCAATAAATGATGAAGTCTCAAAAAGAGTAAGAGATGATAGATAGAGATAAAACAGCTCTAAATACAGTGAAGGTATTAAGAATTAAAAGAAGTAGAAAATATAAATTGGAAAAACAGTAGAACATATATAGATAGATAATATAATTTACTATAATCATAAGCAAATTAAGGTTAGAAGGTGGAGTCTATGATGTGGTAATCTATTATTATTATTATTGATGTGTAAAAATATATTAAAATTTATAATTTTAGGGGATTGGAGATATATTCCTGGGATTGATTAAATTTGGTTAATGATTGGTCCTACTGGCATTTTTAAACAATTGGGACATTGGAATTATGGTGAAATATTGAGTAATTTTAAAAATATTAAAATGCTAGTGATTTAATCGTGATTTTATCAGAGATTTATAATGTTTGTAGTGTGCCGAGGTCATATGATCACTTTCTGTAACCTTCTGATAAGCGAAGTGAATGGGGAAGCCAGATTCACTTAACAACCGTGTGATTAACTGCACAACTGTAGTGATTCACTTGACAACTGTGGCAAGAAAGGTGGTAAAATCAGGCAAAACTCACTGAACAAATGTCTTGCTTAACAACAGAAATGTTGGGTTCAATTGTGGTTGTAAGTCAAGGACTGCCTGTACTGCCTTTTCCATCTTTTCCTTCTTCTTAGCAAGCAAACTAGCTTACTAGCCAACCAGCCCAGAGGTCTCCAACCTTGGCAACTTTAAGACTTGTGAACTTCAACTGCCATAATTCTTCAGACAGCAAAGCTGACCCCTGAACCAGCCAACCAGCCAGTGTCTCTGAATTTTAAGATCTTCTTTAAGGCCTCAGTATGCCAAATGAATATCAGTAGTCCCTCTTAAATGATCACATTTGGGACTGAACTTGATTGCTATGTGAAATAGTTGCTAAGTGAAGGAACTACTATGTTTGAAATCTTACCTTAGCTTTCCTTTAATTTACAGACCTGCGCAGGTCATAAATGTAAGAATTTATTGGCACTACTGAAAATTACCTTTTTATCATCATCATTATTGCACACTGTCACTGTCTGTGGCAGTTGCTAAGCGAGGGTTACCTCAGTCAAGAGTTGTCTGACCACATGAAACAGGTGTTTTTGGGGTAGGTACTTGATCGAGTGAAATCACGTTTATTTATGAAGTCACTTTATACATCTTACTAAATTTTTTCCATTTAAATTGCAGCATCCTAAAAAGGCATATTTAATATCAAATATTTTGTTTGTTTTCCCAGAGCTTAAATAAGCTATTATAGATAATATATTCTATATAAAATAGAATATGCATATTGTATGGCTTGAAAAATATGAGGCTTGTTCATGATGGATTTTTTTTTTAAAGTACAAATTGTTTCAATGAAAATGCTGCTGGATCAGATAGATGCATTCCCATTTATTTCTACAAAGTTCTCATCAGTTGCACTATTCTGCAATTATAAACAAGTCAAAACAGAAGGCAACTTTAATTTACAGAAATTAATATTCAAGCAGCACCACAATTAGGAAATCATGCACAAAGACACTTACAAAATGCAAGCAATCCCACCCCTCTTATACTCTCAAATAAATATATATTGGTATGGGAGGAATAAGCAAATATTAATTTTGCTTTTTCTGAATCTTTTTGCTTCTTCTTCCTCTTTTTTTCATTTAACTTTTCATTTATTTTAAGAAGTTTACATCACTGGATTTGCATTTAACTTAATTAGTAATTTGGAGGAGAGACTAAGAATAGAAAGAGGAAAAAATACAAAAAGGGGAAAGAAGAAAAAAAGGCATTCAATAAGTATTTAAAATTCAAATTGATTTCAGTCGATAATTTTACATGCATTTTGTTTCATTTTAAAAAAAAACATGAGAGATGCAGTTCTGAAGTCTTGATTGCACTTATGTACATTCATAATTGGTGAATAACATCCTGATAAGGCAACTACCAAATAATTGGACAACAAAATAATATATTAATTTGGCCAAGAGAAAAGTTGATTTCTGCCACATATGTATCTCATCTCACGTCCATCCCACCTAGGCCAGCAGAGGGGCCTACTGGGGATACCGTCTGTCAAGGAATTTCAGCTGGCGGGATCAGGGAAGAGCCTTCTCTGCTGTGTCTCCTGCCCTCTGGAACGCTGTACTCTCAAAGTGAGATTGGGTCCCACTTCCTAACTTTTTGTAAGAGCACAAAGACATGAAGATGGCAGTGGGAGAGCTTCATACTGGAAGTGGTTGACTAATTAAAAGCAAATTTCCCCCCCTCTCCCTCCCCGTGTATCTGTCTCTCTCCTTAACCATCTTGTATTAATGATTTTAATTTATCTATCTTGTCATTTTATATCTGGTGATTTTAATGTTTTTATGATGGAAGCCACCCAGAATCGTTTGAGATGAGATGGGCAAACAAATGTATAAACAAACAAACAAACAAATATGCATCACTCTACTGTACAAGCAGTATTCAATATAATACTGAGGACAAATTGTGGTTTAAAGAAATATACTTTTAATGAGGGTATTATTATTATTATACTGTCATTAAAAAGTATATTTCTTAAAACCACAATTTTCCCTCAGTATTATATCGAATAGCTGCTTGTATAGTAGTGTGACACATATTTATTATTACTATTACTATTATTATTGTTAGCTTGTGGCATAGTTGGAAACATCTCTTGCCAGTGACATCTACCTGGCCCATTAGAGCGAGCAGGCAGGGAATGCTGCGGGTCCCATCCCTGAGGGAGGTACACCTGGTGGAACCTAGAAGAAGGGCCTTCTCTGTGGTAGCTCCATCTCTTTGGAACATCATGCCCCCAGAGATTAGAATGGCCCCCTTATTAATACTATTCTGAAAGGCACTGAAGACCTGGTTTTGCCAGAGGGCCTGGGGAACCGAGAGAGGGATGGAACCCATCAAATGGTTAGTCTGACCCACTGTTGTCAGTGTGTGGGGAGGTGGGAGGTGGTTTTTATTTTTGTTTTGTTTTGGTTTTGTTTTCCCAAATTTTGTTCTATTGTACTTTACTCATTTATTTGATTCTTTTTGTTAGTTCTTATTGTTTTTATTTTTATTTTTATTTTAAATATGATTTTACATTGTGTAAGCCACCTTGAGTTGCCATGGGTGCATATGCGGCAATATAAATCAAATAAATAAATAAATAAAAATAGTTACAGTAGCTAGGAGACCACAGTGATATTGCATAGTAGTAGTCTGGCTTGTCAAGGTACCAGCCCTGTTATAGGACATGCCTACACGCTTTCCAAGGTGCACCAGAGGGGGTGAGGTGGTTCTTCCTGCAGTGTCATCCAAGGTCCCATCCCTTCCTGGAGCTGGCTTGCAAATGGGGGCCACAACTGGGAAGATTCAGAGCCGTCAGGAATCTGGCTGCCTGGTCAAAGCACAGCTCATCTCTGCACTGATGTGGTACCTTTCTATCTACTTTCATAGAACACACTTTTGAAGTGTTAGGTGGATTGAGGTAAATGACAGGAATTCACCCTTCTCACAGTACCTGGGCTCGAACGGCCAGAGCTGAGATTATCTCCAGAATTATGAAGCCATTGAGTCCCATTCTTTTATGACAGAAAAAAAATTACCTATAGATGATTATGACTGTCATGTGCTTCGTAATGTGGGGAATCTATGAAGATCACAGATCTAACTTTGCAACAATTTGTCAAAAGCATAAATATCTACTATATGTATTTGCTGTATGAAGCCTTTTGTGATTTAACAAGCTGTCTTAATTCAATTAATAGCCAGCATTTCTGTATCTTTATCACTTCTGTAGCTTCTAACATACCTTTTCAGAGTGGCAGTTTGTAGGGTTGATAGAACAATGAAAAAGTGAGAAATGTTATGAATAAATGACCACTACAGGACACTGTCAGGATAAACAGAAAAATGAAAGATAAAAGATGAGCTGAATTGTTTTTGCTGTATTTTTTTAAAAAATTAGATAGGATATTTCCACAAAATTCCATTTAAAGAGCAATTGCTCACACGCAGAATATGTGAATTAAAAAAATGAAATTAATTAAAAATAAATTGGACAATTAAAGCTGATAGACCAAATTTAATACTGAGATTAAAAAAAAGGAAAAATAGTCAATTCCATTCTTTATTTTTGCCACTTATAGTACTGTTTGTATGAATACTTGGAGTTTACAATGGCCAGAGTTTTTAACCTGTCAGTGTCCCTCCAGGAAAAAGAAATAGCCAGTATGTATTATAAGCCCTTCGTCAGGTGAGTGTCCATGATTTCAGAAAAGCTATTACAGTATTAGAGATATCCAAGCCCCATGAGGAATGGCTCAAAGCCCCAGCAGTAGTGATACTCACGTTGGCAGTGGCCCCAGGCATGGCGAGCCCAGCCCCAACAGCAATCCACTCTGCTCCCAAAACGACACAATCCAGTTGTGGAAAGGATCTGCCTGGGCCACCTGTACCAGCACCAAAAATAAGCTTTAAAGAGTAAGCCCAATGAATCAATTCACATTAAGTTACAGATCAGGGGTGTCAAACTCAAGACTTACGAGCCAGATTTGGTCCATGGGGAACTTATATCTGGTCCAGAGGGCCAACCTGGAAACAGCAAAGGACTGGCTTGCACTGCCTTTGGCAGCGAAAATGGAGCTTGTGAGGCCATGCACAGCCCTCCTGAGCTCTGTTTTCACTGGCAGAGCACTTGGGCCACCTCAAGCACCCCCAACACGAGTGACGTTGCACTGGCCATGCCCACCCTGGCCATGCCCACCCCAGCCCCCGAGGTGAAACAGAACCCTGATGTGGCCCTCAATGAAATCAAGTTTGACACTCCTCTTACAGATGGTCCAATGGTGCTGATCTGAATAAACCTCAATTGGCTGGGTTCACTCAATGTACTAACTTATGATACTGGAAACCAAATGGCTGAATTTACCCAATATACCAACCAGAACTATATGCACAACACTTGGTTTCGTATAATGTTTGGATCCAATTTTCAGCCTGACTGAAAGGAAAGAGTATACTGTGGAACTTTTGTTCAATTATACTACACCAATATTTTTGCCCGGTCTTTTTATGATGAACTTTCAAGAAAGAAACCAATCACTGCATTTCTGAATCCTTATTCTATTTTTGTGAGTTTTTTTTTCTTGCAGAAGAAGATATCTTCCTGCTTAACTTCTGTATATATCCTATACCATGGCAACTTTAAGAGGCATGGACTTTAACTCCCAGAATTCTCCTGTCAGCTCTGGGGAATTCTGGGAGTTGAAGTCCATGCCTCTTAAAGTTGCCAAGGCTGAGGCATACTGCCCAATTGGATAACTGCAACATAAAGTAACAGGACATATCTAGTATATGATGGTTATTGCAGATGTTAATTGAATAGACAGACCTTTCAAAGAATTTCACTGCTTCCCAAATGTTGTATTTTTAATTGGAACTGGTTCAGACATTCAGCTGTCATTTCTTAAATAATATTCTTCAAGATTTTATCATTATTTGGAAAGCACATTTTTACTCTTCTTGTTATCTTGGTAAGCCATCTTGAAACCATCTGTCATAAAGTTTTCATATGTTTTTGAACTACTGTTTCATCCCATTTTTAAAGGATCTGGGAAACTATTTTTCCCTCTTAGGCTATTTTTTTTTTTAGTTTCTCTTTCCTTTCATCTCTTATTAGCTCAACATATCCACTACCATGTACGTTTACATGGGAATTAAATCAATGGTGCTTTTTTGTAAAGATAACCACATAAGTCAAAGTTTGATAAGGGGTCTTAAAACACATGTTGCATGGAAATTCTTCTACCTAATCAGCCTTTACTTCTAGCCATTCACCACAAAATCAACAGCTTAGCAGGAGGATATTGATTTCTAGGCTATTTCCCAGATCTAAAACTAGGATCAGGTCAACATTCTGTGTGCCATTCTGTACTCTAATTATATATTGGATATACAACATGCCAGAGATAAGACCAGACCTATCTATGGAGTTGAGCTTGAAAACTTTTCTTCCAACATGCTAAAAGTTATGGCTGCAATACATATTCAAGATGAAGGCACCATATCTCAGTAAAGGGGTAACAATGGAGCAGCTACAAATAGTTTATAATGATGTGTTGTCCTTTGATTAGCTATAGCAATAGCTATTTGATTATCAATGCTATTCAAAGTTTGCACACCTCTCCTATTAAAGCACAGCACACTATAAAGTAATAGTAAAGAGTGATTTACTTGAGCAAATCAAATGACTCCATGGAATAAATAGTGATTACTTAACAAATTGTGAAAATGATAGGTAAAGGGTAAGCTTTAAACTAAGATCCCATCCAACATATTTTCTTCTAGTCTGCATGACTTATTCCCCAATTTGCATCAAAGTTTTTCATCAATTTTTGACACATTATAACTGTAGCAATTACATGCACATTCCTGCTTTTCAGCCCTCGCTTTCAGATTTATCTGCATTCATGTTTAAACTTGAGCTGCAAACTTGTCAGCATGCTATTTCATCAACTTAGTGCTCAAATCATTAACTTCTGACTTATTCAGCAATAATTGAGATTTGTTTACTATTTGATAGACTATTTGATAGCATTAGGAATTGCAAAGACATTTAAATTGTTCTTCCTTTAATATTCCTGCAATCTACCTGTGTGTGTGTGTGTGTGTGTGTGTGTGTGTGTGTGTGTGTGTGTGTGTGTGTGT
>BLBF01000026.1:19962320-20099744 GCA_015471245.1 Laticauda colubrina
TGTGTGTGTGTGTGTGTGTGTGTGTGTGTGTGTGTGTGTGTGTGTGTTATACATAAAGATCTGGTGGCAGAAATTTAGCACCTTCCAGATGCCTTGCATTCTCATAGTCCTCAACAGACACGTGCCTTTTCCTGAACCATCATAGTATCTTTCGGAAACTGTCTATTTGAAATCAGGGTCAGTAGAAGAGATTCATAATTGTCCATTTAACTTATATAGGCAAACAGATTTCTGGATGAGCATCCTATAGTTGTCAAAACTAAGACCCAGAGGCATAAATTTGATTCTCATCCAAAGATGGCATTTAAACTGTCAGGTACTGAAGGATTTTGATACAGAAGGTTCAACCAGTAAGTGTATTAAAAATTGGAAAGCCATATAAACAAATGAATTCTTTGTGTAACAGCATTACAATATCTTCCCAATATATTAATAAAGGTAAAGGTATCCTCTGTCCAATTGATTCAGACTCTAGGGGGCAGTGCCCATCTCTGCTTCTTAGACAAGGAAGTGAGAGTTGTCTGAAGACACTTTCGTGTTCATGTGGCCAGCATATCCATACTCTGAGGTGCACAGAATGCTGTTACCTTCCCACCAAAGTGGTACCTATTTATCTACTTGCATTTGCCTGCTTTCAAATTGCTAGGTGGGCAGGAGTTGGGGCAGGAATGGGAGCTCATCCCTTTGTGCAGTGCTTGGGTCTCAAACCTGGGTCGTCAGCTTTCCAGTTAACAAGCTCAGGGTCTGATGGGCTATTACGCCCCTTTTAACAGCTAGATTTAAATCCTGGGCCTCTTCCATTTGCCTTTTTAGGAAAATCTCCCTTCTATTCCCCACTCTCATCAAAAGACTGGGGAGCTATGAAGAAGGAACTATATTACGCCTTTCATTTCCATTAGTTGTCAACTAGAGCAGGGGTCTCCAACCTTGATAACTTTAAGACTTGTGGACTTCAACTCCCAGAATTCCTCAGCCAGCTTTGCAGATAAAGCATCTCTACCGCTAGCCTGCTGAATCCTTCCCTGCTCCTGGCCAAGGATCTCTGAAAGAACCAATCTCCAACTCCTTTTTTCGGTGGGGTGGAAATGATTCTAATAATAAATAGGCTATGGATCAGATTCTCTCCCTTCCCCTTTCAAACTGTTCCTCCCTAAGATCTCCGAAGAGAGGGGAATGTCCATTACTTCTCCTGCAAATATTTTTTTCCTCCACAAGCATTCAATCTTGCACCCTGTTGTTAGGTACTTGTCTACTCCTTAATTCATCCCTCCATTATAAGGGGGTTAAGGCTAGGACACACTGGCCGACGGATGCAAAACGTATGCAAAAAGGACACAGTGGATGAGCAAAATTTCGGGGGTGGCTCCATCCGTTGTTATCCACTCTCAAAAGTTCCCCAAATTTGCATAACAGAATGGAAAACAACGGAAAGGAATGGACGGGGGTAGTACGTAGCGAGGATGGTAAGCGGATGTTCGTAGGAAGCCTAGGGGATGAAAGCAGATGGAAGTGGATGACACATCCACAGGGCTTCCGGGGCAGAATAGCGAAGTGGATGCGTAGCGAAAGGAGCGGATGCGTAGCGGATGACGCAGATGCATCACAGACGCTTATAGGATGCATAGCGGATGCGTAGCGGATGCAAAGCGTTCACTGCGCATGCGGGGAGGATGAACTGCATAAGCTCTGCAGATATAAAAGGATGCAGCTCGCAAGCAGTCAGCATTCAGAGGAAAGACCTGTTGCCAGAGACATCTTGAGAGAACCCCATGGGGAAGAAGAGGAAGCCTGTGCCTACTCCTGCCAGCCCTGGCAAGAAGGACAGAACCACCATCCCACCCCCTGGCGCTGACTCTGAAGCTGCTGGTGCTTCTGCTGGTGGTGGTGGTGATGCTTCTCCTGCTGCTGGTGCTGCTGGTGCTTTTCCTGCTGCTGCTTCTCCTGCAGCTGGTGTTGCTGGTGCTTCTCCTGCTGGTGCTTCTGCTGGTGCTGCTTCTGCTGGTGCTTCTCCTGCTGCTGCTGCTGCTGTGGTGGACCAGCCCCAAGGCCCCAAAGCCCTGCTGCTGAAGGCCCTGAAGCCCCTGCCAGAGGGAGGAAGAGGCAAGGCAATGAAAAGGGAGAGAGGAAACAGTACTCCATTTCCGAAGACCATGAGGAGGAGGTGCTGGAATGGCTGAGGGAGAATGAGTACCTGTGGAGGAAGGGCCACAGGCTCTATCGCGACATCAAGAGAAAGCAGGCAGCTTGGAGAGAGAAGGCGGAGAGCTGGGCTACACTTCAGATGTCCTCCTGGGGTGGTGGAAGCACATGCACATCTGGTATGGCAAGGTGCACCTGAAGAAATCCGGGCAGGCCACTGTCAAGCTCACTGACCAGGAGACCTATGTCATGGCCAAGTGCAGCTTCCTGGAGGGTGAGATCCACCACCGAGGAGCAGCCCCTCTGTCAACCCTCTCCCTCAGACAGCCCACAGAGACCCACTCCTCTTCCAGCCAGGAGACAGCTACCGTGTCCAGGCAGGTGTCTTTGGAGGGCCCCACGACAACTGCATTCCGTGTGCCAGAGGACGTGGAGGATCCCCTGTCTCAGATGGAGCAAGAAGAAGCAGCCACTAGAGACCAACCCACACCCACACCCAGCTCCAGCTCCACAGAAAGCAGGCAGAGAGGCAGACCGGAGGGACAGAGCTTCACTGTCCTCTTGGAGATCAGGGACACAATCAAAGCCAGCACAGATCTTTTCTCCCAGCTGGTCGACTTCAACATACCATCCTTGAACCGCAAGCCCTTCATCACCTTCGTGAGCCAGACCCTCATGGACATGCCCGAAGTCTAGTACCAGGTGATGAAGGAGAGGATCACAGCTCTTCTGCACCACCCTCCAGACCCAGCTGAACCTGCTCCTACCCATTCCAGGTCTGCTCCTCCACCCAAGGCGATGTCACAGCCCTTCCACGATTTCAACAGCCCCTCACCAACCAAACCTACCACTACCAGGACTTCCCACAGCAGAGGCAGCCCTTCCCAGTCCAGGCCCAGGTTCATCGGATGCCACAGACGCCACAGACGCCTCACCTGACCCAGCTGCAGACCAGACAGCCCCATTACACTCCTCCTTCCTCCACCCCACAGCCAAGCCCTTCGTCAGAACATCTGTCATCAGTCTTGGGCCTCACATCCCAGGTACTTGATGAAGGGCCTCTCAACCTCATGGGACTGAGTCAGTTCTCTGAGAGCTTCCTGCACACACCATGTCCTGTTGTACTCTCAGGGCCAAGCACCCCAATGGCGCCTCAGACCAGCACTCCAGCAACAGCCACCTCCACAGTCCCTGGGCCCTTTACACCTGAGACCAATCGGCACACCTCAAAGTGACTGAGAAGAGTGCCAGAGACTGACTTGTTACCTGTTTACTTTATCTTTGCTTAAGACATTTTACTTGGGTCATTTTGCTTTTTAATAAAGTCATACAGTTTGTTATTAATAAAGATTATCTTTGCTTCACACACTTGGTTCATTTTTTTTACTTAATAAAGTGTTGGTGAAAACTTTGAAAAAGGTTTAAGCCTTTGCATGCCTGTGGGATGGGTAAGGATAATTGTTGGATGGGTATGGATAGTTGTGGGATGGGTAAGGATAGTTGTGGGACAGATAAACCTCCAGTGCAAGCATAGTGGGACTGTATGGTCCACCCTCCCAGCTGCCACACATATGGACCTTTATTATCAATAACAATTTATTCATTGATCAACACATTTCAAAATAAACAAAACTCTTTATTAATGCCCTATTCATTGTAGGGCCACCCAACATACATGGCACAATCTCATCAGTGTGATGAGACAGGCTGAAGGAAGCATCCATTAAGCATCTACCATCCTGTCTTGCCACTCCACTGCTCCAGCTGGGGAGTTGCACCAGTGTTTCAGGAGGTTGCACTGCTTCTTCCCTTCACGTGAAGCTCTGTTGGGGCCTTGCACTTCCACAATGTCTATCAGGTTTTGTCCTTGCCTCCATTCACCAGGCTCCATGTCCCCATTGCCTTGTTGACGGTCCACAAGCCTGTTCTGCAACACTGGGTAGCGGGTGCGCATGAGATTGTGCAGGATGCAGCAAGCTTCCACGATGCTCCTCACGGTCTGTGGGCAATGCTGCATGGCAGTGAGAAGTACCTGGAACCTGTTGGCCAGGATGCCAAAGGCTTTGTCCACCACCCGTCTTGCCCTGAACAGCCTGTAGTTGAAGATCTTTTCTTCACGGGTGAGGTATCCGGAAGTGTAGGGCTTCATGAGGTAGGTTCTGAGGGAGAAGGCGTCATCACCCACAATGAAGTAGGGTACATCTTGTGTGTCGTTGGGTAGGGGGTCTGGATCTGGAAAACCCATGATGAGGTTGCGTTCCAGCCCATCCTTGAGGTCACTGGCATTGTATATCTGGGCATCTGAAGCTGACCCGTTGCCTGAAGCATCAATGTACATGAACTTGTAGTCAGCATCAACCATGGCAAAGAGGATGATGCTGAAGAAGCCCTTGTAGTTGAAATAAGTGGACCCTGAGTTGGCTGGAGCTTTGCAGGCCATGTGCTTCCCATCTATGGCTCCAACGGTGTGGGGGAAGTTCCACTTCTGATACCACCGCTCTGCAACTTTCCTCCAGCCTTCTTCAGTGGTGGGACACTGGAGGAGCTCCTCCATGTATTCTTCGATGATGGCCTGCACCACTTCTCTGACCACAATGCTGATGGTGTTGTGTGGCATCCTCTAGGCATACTGCATGTTTCTGTATGTGGTCCCAGAGGCCAGGTGGCACAGAGTCAGTGCCACTTTCAGTCCAGGGTCCAGGCTGGGATGGAAGTTGGTGTTTGCCTTGGTCAACCTGGGTTTCAGACACTCCACAACTTCGTCAAACATGGCTGGTGGCATCCTCATGAAGTGCTGGAATGCACGAGGGTCTTCATACCTCAGCTCCACCATCAGCTTGTCATAGAGTCCAAACTCCACTCTTCTCCCAATCCATCTTCGGACCCACACAGCTCTTGGACATCTTGGACGTGCTACTAACGCTGTGTGGACGTTCTGCATACCTTTCGCTTCCTCCCTCTTTCTGTTGGAGAGGATGCCCAGAGTTGTGCGGATGCCCAGAGGATGCCGAGAGGATACAGCGGACATGTAACAGATGATAACGGACGTAGAACGTTTGTTGCCCGTATGTGTCGCAGATGTAGATCGTACGCAGCGGAAAGTTCATCCACTCAAAAAGTTTTGTGCAGCTCAAAACTTTTTGAGCAGATGAAATAGCAGTAGATGGATGTTTGACGGATAGAGCATATGAAAGACGTACGCAGTGAGTACACAACGGATGCATCGCATTTTCCAACGGATGGCAAGCGTTTTTCTCCATTTTACATCCTCTTTGCATCCATTGGTGCAGTGTGACATGGGCTTTACAGATTGCTTCTTGTGAATCAGGGGTTTGAAAGAACTCCCCCTTTAATTCTTTGTCCCTATTTGCACAGTAGAACAGTGGTGCATAAGGCTAAGATTCCAAGCTCAAATGGTAACAAAGAGATGTAGGTTCAAAGCAGTGGAAGCTGCAGATAAAAAGCTGCAGGATTGATATGTGCATGTATCGGAAAGGGTGCAGCTTCTTAATGATCATATGACAGAGAGAAATCTGGTAAAGAGCCAGGAGACAAGGGAGAGACTTCGACAATGCAGGGACCCTCTTAGTGATGTCAGTTAGCAGAACATTAGTTCGAGGTCTTGGCTTGATACAACTGATTGTTGAGGAGATGTTGATCTGTTTGCTATTCTGGAGAAAATAAAAGCTCTCGGGGAAAGGGAACAATCAGGAAACATTAAGCAACAGTCATGGATAATAACTCTGCATGACCTAACATTGCAACACTAGTGTAGAGACATTAACTGACATATTAAATGAGAACCAGTCCCAGGCAAAATATCAGTCCAATGATCTTGCTGGTGGTTAAGAGAGCAATGGAGTAATTCTGTTTCATCATGTGGGTGACAGGCAGAAGATAGTTGGAACTGTACATCCAACCGATGAAAGAAAATGATGCCATGAATTGTTGAATTAAACGAATTCATAACATGTAGTTCTGCAAAATCTGCTGAATGAGCTGATAATCTCTTTCCAAAGCAGAGGAAAGACCCTAACAGGAAATGAAATGGACCATTGTGGAAGAAAAATAAAATACCACTAGAATGGCATCCAGATCCTTGACATAAGGTCATTCAATAATAAAAGCCAATAAAATAATGTCTCAAGGCCCCTGTGAAAGAGACAAACAATGCAGGCAGCTTCTGGTAAGAGATTTGGCAAGTTGACAAGTGTAGCAAAAAGAAATGTTGACTATTCCAAGAAGCCAAAAAAAGCCACAGTCTCATAGAAAAGAAGATAAGTTATTTTAAATAGAATGAAATGTCCAGAGCAACAAGATTTCTTCCCTCAAGGAAGAATGTATTAGTGATCATTGTGAAGCAATTCTTTCCACTTGGAAGAAAACAGAAGATGACAGAGGCCCCCTTAAAGTCATCTGTTTGAGCCTCCATATATGGATTCTGCTGTTGTGCAGTTATACATGAGGACAGTTAAGGGAAGGCATCTTCCATCTTCCTCCAAGTCACTCACGTAAGGCAGGAAGATACTAGAAGGAGGAGAATTACGTTTTTCAGGCGCCAAATAGATGTGGTAAGATAGCTTCGAGTTAATAAATAATTATGTGGCAGAAGATCAGACCACTTGTTTTTCAAGTTAGGTATATAAAAGATACATGTATAAAATGGGAAGAAATTGCGTTCTCCTGATCTGATGATATATGTTTATGAGAAGTTTGTAAATGTCCCTGTGATCAATTTGAACCTCAATAGAAGGTGTTGTGCCTTCAGATATGACAGCAATTGGAGTTCCAATGTTGAAAACTATCCCTGATAGTCAAAAGCTTCTTTTTAAAGGAAACTTCAGTTTGCTTGGCAGAAAAAGATTTGGGAAGAAGAATGTACAGCAAGCTCTCATTAAACTTTTAATCAGATTACAAAAGCACAGCACTCAAAGGAAAATCAGAGGTATCAGACTAAGCCATAGAGAGACATAAGAGATCTAGATAATGAAGGGTATATTGAAAAGTGAATGTTCATTTGAATAGACAAAGGCTCACCTTTCTTAGTAAAACACACAAACAGTGTGCAAAACTGCCAAAAATGTAAGATTTTAAATGATGACAAAGTCCATTACAGGTAGTCCTCGACTTACAACCACAATTGAGTCCAAAATTTCTGCTTCTGAGACAGTTAAGTGAATTTTATGACCTCTCTTTCTACATTTGTTAAACAAATTACTGCAGTTAGGTTAGTAACACTGTTTTTAAGTAAATATGGCTTTCCCATTGATTTTGCTCATCAGAAGATCACAAAAAGGGATCACATGGCCCTGCAACACTGCAATCGGTGTAAATATAAGCCAGTTGCCAAGCATCTGGATTTTGATCACATGACCATGGAGATGCTACAACGGTTGTGTGAAAAACAGTGATAAGTCACTTTTTTCTGTGATGTTGTAATTTCGAACGGTCATTAAACATTGTAAGTTGAGGACTACCTGTAAAGGGTTGTGCATGTGTACAGGATGGGAGATTTCCAAAATTCACTAAATTCATCTTTAACTGAATCCAACTGAATTTTCCTTGAAGAAAAAGAATAACTTAGATAGACAGATCAAAGAAAGGCCCATTTCTTCAGCATAGCATAGAGCAGAAGTCACCAACCTTTCGGGTTTTGGGGACCGGCAGTGGAGAGGAGAGGGGATGGTTCCACATGAGTGGTGAGCAAGCACACACACGTGCAAGGGTCCATTTGCACAAGTGGTGGGCATGTACGTCCACTGCTCAGGCAAATGGAGTGTGCATGTATGCACTTGCCCTCTGCTCACACTTGCCCACCACTTCCACAGTCCAGTTCTGAATGGCTCAAGACCCGGTAGTGGGCCACAGCCGCAGGTTGGAGACCCTTGATATAGACTAGAGAGTACATATTTATAGGCACTGCAGAATTGTACATACTTGACTCATGTGGTTAATGAGTAAATAAACAAATTATCCCCAAAAAAGATGATCTGAATGGTCTCCAATATGTCTTGATAAACCTGGTTCATAAATATCATTATGGCTGAGGAAGAACTATCCAATCCAAATGATATTATTAAACAAATTTTCATTAATGAGTATCAATGGGAATTAGATGCCTATAACCTTCTTTCATGTCAAACAGTTTGAAAGCTCTTCTGAGATCTGATGTGTAGATTTCAACAAGAAGGGGAAGATGATAATAAATTCAGAGGTGGGCTGCTGGGGGTTCTCAGGGGTATGGGAGAGCTCCCAGCTAAGATTCTGTGCAGTTTAGAGAATCCCCAAATCCCACTCCTGGCTGCTCCTGCCCACCCTCTCTCCTCTCCCCTCCCAGGACTCCCCACGCAGTCCATTTTGGATGCAGGTAAGTGCAGGCTGTGTACAGAGGTTTGGGGGGGGTGTCAAAAAAGGGACTCCCAGAAGTTTGGGAATGCCGGAAATGGGCCTGTTTTCCATTTCCATGAGATCCTCCAGAGTCCAGGAGGCCATTTTCACCCTCCTGGAGGCTCAAGGAGAGCCTCCGGAGCTCAGGGAGGGCAAAAATGCCCCTTCCATGGTGCAGGAGGCTGACTAGTCCACGCCCACCATGGCCACACCTACCCAGAAACCAGAGAGAGAACCTGTTGCTAAAATCTTTGAAGCCCGCCCATCAATAAGGCAGGGCACTTACTGGGGAAACAAATGGGCAGATAAAGTTTTTCTGCAAGTTCTCATTAATAAAAGTCCTTTAGATATCCAACTGTCTTTGTGATGTTTTGTGAGAATCCAAACTTCAGTAATAAGACAGAAAGTACAATCACAAAATTGATGGGTGTCACAGTCACTGTCTCCCCATTTCTAAACACATCAACATTATTGTTTGTGAACTGCTCAGAGCAATTGCAGTTGGGAGGTGCCTAAACTGAATTAAACAAGAAATAAATCAAAAAAGGTCCATGTATTTGCCAGGCAAAGAAGGACACTTCTGCTAGAGGATGCAGTGTGGGTGGTTTAAAGTCCTGCAGGCTGTAAGCTTTGTAGGCAGGAGAACCAAAAGCTAAAGCCCCTGTCACACTGCAGCAACAGATGAAAAGAGGAAGTAAAATGGAGAGAAACACTTGCCATCCGTTGGAAAACGCGATGTACTCACTGCCTCCGTTTTGCTTCCTCTCTATCCGTCCAGCATCCGTTTATTGACGTTTCATCCGCTCCAAAAGTTTTAGGCTGCTTAAAACTTTTGCGTGGAAAATGTATCCAGTTCGTCTGTTCTGCATCCGCTACGCATCTGCAACGCATCCGTTATGCATCCGTTATGCATCCACTATATCTGCTAGGCATCTGCTGCGCATCCGCGCAACTCCATCCACCCGGACGCAGGGAGGAAGTGGAACGGACGCGGAACAGATGCAGAACGGATGCAGAACGGATGCAGAACGGAAACAAAGCGTTAAAAGCGGAAAAAAGGTTCGCAGAGGGGACCTATCTCGGATATCAAGGATGTCTAGAGGATGCCTAGAGGATGCCTAGAGGATGCCTAGAGGATGCCTAGAGGATGCCTAGAGGATGCAAAGGGACACCTATACTGCCCATAAAAAGGGGGAGCAACTCGCCTGCATCACACTTTCAGAACAGCAGCCAAGCTGTGCAGACCTCTGCAGCCTTCATCTGACTCTTGCTCTTCCACAGCATCCAGTCATGTCCACCGTGGATTGCGACCAAATTCTTTCGGCAGCCACCATCCTTCTGCAACACTGCAAAACCATCTACAGTCTCTGTGAACAGTACTACGGGAAGAAAAGGAGGCACCCAAAAAAAGTCTGGCTCCGAAGATGGTTCGCCAGAAGAGCACAGTACGTACTTTACGACAAGCTGATGGTGGAGCTCAGGAGCGAAGACACTCGGGCGTTCCAGAACTTCATGAGGATGTCTCCAGCCATGTTTGATGAAGTTGTGCAGCGCGTGACACCCAGGTTGACCAAGACAAACACCAACTTCCGGCCCAGCCTGGAACCTGGGCTCAAGGTGGCACTCACTCTGCGCCACCTGGCCTCAGGGACCACCCATAGGAGCATGCAGCACGGCTGGAGGGTGCCATCCAACACCATCAGCTTTGTGGTCAGAGAAGTGGTGCAGGCCATCATCGAAGAATGCAAGGAGGAGCTCCTCCAGTGCCCCTCCACTGAAGAAGGATGGAAGAAAGTTGCAGAGCAGTGGTATCAGAAGTGGAACTTCCCCCACACCGTTGGAGCCATAGATGGCAGGCACGTGGCCTGCAAAGCTCCAGCCAACTCAGGGTTCTCTTATCACAACTCCAAGGGCTTCTTCAGCATCATCCTCTTCGCCATGGTCGATGCTGACTACAAGTTCATGTACATCAATGTTTCAGGCAACAGCTCATCTTCAGATGCCCAGGTATACAACGACAGTCACCTCAAGAAGGGGCTGGAAAGCAACCTCATGGTGGGCTTCCCAGATCCAGACCCTCTGCCCAACGACACGCAAGATGTGCCCTACTTCATTGTGGGGGATGACGCCTTCTCCCTCCCAACCTACTTCATGAAGCCCTACACCTCCAAATACCTCACCCGTGAAGAGAGGATCTTCAACTACAGGCTGTCCAGAGCAAGACGGGTGGTGGAGAACGCCTTTGGCATCCTGGCCAACAGGTTCCAGGTACTTCTCACCAACATGCAGCATCGCCCAGAGATCATGAGAAGGATCATGGAAGCTTGCTGCATCCTGCACAATCTCATGCGCACCCACTACCCAGTCTTGCAGAACAGGCTCGTGGACCTCCAACAAGGCAATGGTGACATGGAGCCTGGGGAATGGAGGCAAGGGCAAAACCTGATAGATACTGCGGATGTGCAAGGCCCCAACAGAGCCTCACCTGAGTTGAAGAAGCAGCGCAACCTCCTGAAACACTGGTGCAACTCCCCAGCTGGAGCGGTGGAGTGGCAAGACAGGATGGTAGATGCTTAATGGATGCTTCCTTCAGCCTGTCTCATCACAGATGAGATTGGGCCTTGTATGTTTGGTTGGCCTACAATGAACAGGGCATTTAATAAAGAGTTGTGTTTATGTTGACATGTGTGGATCAATGCTTACATTGTAATTGATAATGAAGGGCCATAGGGGTGGCACCTGGGAGGGTGGACCATACAGTCCCACAATGCTTGCACTGGAGGTTTATCTATCCCACAACTATTACCCATTCCATAGGTATCCCTGCCCATCCCTCTGCTATCTTAACCCATCCCAAAGGTATCCCTTCCCATCCCACAGCTATCTTAACCCATCCCAAAGGTATCCCTTCCCATCCCACAGCTATCTTAACCCACCCCACTGCTATCTTAACCCATCCCACAAGCATGCAAAGGCTAAACCATTTCTAAGAGTTTCCACCAAGACTTTATTCAATAAAATAAATGAAGCAAGTGTGTGAAACAAAGATAAACTTTATTGAACAACAAGCTTTAAAATAAACATGACCCAAGTTAAGTGTCCAAATAAAGTCCACAAATATCCAGGCAGCCAGTCTCTGGCACTCCTCTTGGTCACTCGGAGGTGTGTGCCCAGTCCAAGGTGTTAGAGTGCAGGTGCTGTGGAGGTGGGTGCTGCTGCAGTGCTGATCTGAGGTGTTATTGGAATGCCTAGCCCCGAGAGGACAATAGGGGACAGTGTGTTGAGGAAGGTGTCGGACAGCTGGCTCAGCCCCGCGATGCTGAGAGGTCCTTCCTCCATGCCATGGGGTGTCAGCCCCAATACTGAGGACAGATGTACTGAGGCCGGGCTTGGCTGTGGGATGGAGGAAGGAGCAGTGTAGTGGGGCTGCCTGCACTGCAGCGGGGTGAGGACTGTCGTGGGTGGCATCATTGGCATGGCTGGCATCGCTGTCGTGGGTGGCATTGTCGTGGGTGGCATCGGCGGCATCATTGGAAGCGGTGGCGATGTTGTCGGCCGACGACTCTGTGCCTGCAACTGTAGGAGCTGCTGTCTGTGCTGCTGGACTTCCGGGTAGCTGTAGCCCTGGTAGGTGAGGGGCTGTGGGAAGCCTTGGTATGGGAGGGACATCACCTGGGGTGGAGGAGCAGACCTGGACTGGGTAGGAGCAGGTTCCTCTGGGTGTGGAGGGTTGTGAAGCAGCTCGGTGATCCTCTCCTTCACCACCTGGTACTGAGGATCCGGCATCTCCTTGAGGGTCTGGTTTACATAATTGAGGAAGGGCTTGCGGTTGGAGGAGGAGGATTCGATGGGGACCAGCTGAGAGAGGAGACCTATGCTGGTGCGGATGGTGTCCCTGATCTCCACCAGGAACTTGTGGCTCTGCCCCTCCTGTGGTCCGGCTCTCTGCCTTGCTGTGGAGGTGGAGGTGTGGGTGGATGTGGCTTCGGCAGCAGTGGACTCGATGTCTCCTTTCTTCCACCGCACCAGGGAGTCCTCCTCGCTCTCCACCATGCTTTCAACACTTGCCCGGGGGTTCTCCGCCGTGGCACGCTCCACAAATACCTGCATGGAGACAGGGACTGACTCTCGGCCGCCAGAGGACTGGCTCCCAGCAGGCTGCCAGAGAGAGAGGGTAGAGATTTGGGCTCCTGGTGCTCCTCGGTGGTGGACCTCACCCTCCAGGAAGCTGCACTTGGCCATGACATAGTTCTCTCTATCTTTCAGCTTAACCCTGGCCTGTCCAGATTTTTTGCGGTGCAGCTTCCCGTACCAGGTGTGCATGTGCTTCCACCAGCCGAGGAGCACATCCGATGTGTAGCCCAGACTCTCTGCCCTCTCTCTCCAAGCAGCCTGCTTCCGCTTGGTGTCCCTGTACAGCCGGTGTCCCTTCCGCCACAGATATTCGTTCTTTCTCAGCCACTCCAGCACCTCATCCTCGTGCGCTTCCTCAATGTAGTACTGCCTCCTCTCCCGTTGTTGAATATGCCTCTTCCTCCCTTTGGCAGGACCAGATGGGCCCTCATCAGAGGGGCTCCCAGGTGGTAGGGGCTGCTCCTCCACACCAACAGCAGCAGCAGCAGCAGCAGGATCATCATCATCAGCATCATCACCAGCAGGATCAAAATCAGCCTCATCATCATCAGCATCTGCATACTCACCAGCAGGATCATAATCAGCAGCAGCAGCAGCAGCAGCAGCAGCAAGACCAGGATCAGCAGCAGCAGAGTAAGCACCAGCAGCAGGATCAGCAAGACCAGGAGCACGAGCAGAACGAGCAGGACCAGCAGGACCAGGAGCAGGAGGCTGGAAGGCAGGCTGGCAGCAAGGCTGGCAGGGAGGCTGGAAGGCAGGCTGCCAGCAAGGCTGGAAAGGAGGCTGGAAGGCAGGCTGGCAGCAAGGCTGGAAAGGAGGCTGGAAGGCAGGCTGCCAGCAAGGCTGGCAGGGAGGCTGCCCAGGAGGCTGGGAGGGAGGCTGCCCAGGAGGCTGGGAGGCAGGCTGGCAGCAAGGCTTGCAGGCAGACATGCAGGAAAGGAACTCGAAGTATCCAGCAACAGGTCTTTCCTCGGAATGCTGGCCATGTGCGAGCTGCTTCCCTTTATATCCGGGGGGCTTGCGCAATGCATCCCCCCCGCATGCGCAATTAATGCGCGACATCCGTTCCGCTTCCGCTGTGCATCCGCTAGGCTTCCGCTGTGCATCCGCTTCATCCGCTGTGCATCCATTCTGCATCCGTTTTTTCCGTTCCGCGTCCGCTTCGCTGAGGCCCCCCGGAAGCCTAGCGGATCCGCCATCCGCTTCCATCCGCTGTGCTTCCGTTCCGCATCCGCTTTGCATCCACCCTGCGTCCTCCCCGCGTCCGTTTCATCCGCTCCAATTATGCAAATTTTTGCCCCTTTTCAGCGCAGATACAACGGATGTAAGATTTTTCTCTTCTGTTGTGTCCTTTTTGCATCCGTTGGTCAGTGTGACACGGCCTTTAGTCATTCTGGCCCTAATTAATATATGCATTATAAGTTTGAAGCCAGTCTATCCCCAGGACTATTAGAAAATGTGATGGCAAGGCTATATAAAATCTATCCTGATGGTTCTTAATATTAAATAGTTAAGAGTGTTTAGAGATGGGCTTTGGACATGAAAATCAACCATGAATAACTTCAACTCAAAGTGGAAATCAGTTGACTGATGATGGTTTCTATTAAGTTACCAGTGGCATGAGTTTAGGATCTGCAGTTATGTTTCCAAGCCCACAGGGGTTTATAGCAGGGATGTCCAACCTTGGTAACTTTAAACCTGGAGGACTTCAACTCAAAGAATTCCCAAAGCAAAGCTAGCAGGGGAATTCTGGGAATTGAAGTCCACCAGGTTTAAAGTTGCCAAGGGGAGGCTCCTGGTATAACCAGAATACTTTGTGTTGCAGGTCTGGGTTTCAGTTCATTTCTGGATCCCCCAGCCTCTGAGTCTTTGGAGACTGGAACATAGTCCATACCCAGAGACCAAAGAGGCTAGTATAATATTAAACAAGGATTTGCTTTTTACAGTGAGATTTGCCTACTTTTGCCTTTACAGCCATAAGGTCTGTTATTCTTCACCATTCCTAAATATCTTCATGAATTACAAAAACCAAGTAAGTATGGAGACTTATATCAGCTCCAGTCAATAAACAGAACAGGTGTACATTCTTTTCATGGCTTCAAATCACAGGGAGAGATAAACAATTCCCATGTACAGGATCCCATTTAGAGTTGTTCCTCCTGACTGTTTGCATTGTGATATCTACTTAAAAACCAGCTTCATATCTGTATTATTCTCTGTTCCAATGAAAATGGCTTGATAAATGAGGTCAAAGTACTGTACTTATGATCTATTCAACAATTACACAAAGATAATATATCTAATAAGTCTATCAGTTACAGAAATGTTGTATTTCAATATATTTCAATGTATTTCAAAAGAAACTTGGACTGCCTAAGCCTGTCAAGAC
This sequence comes from Laticauda colubrina, assembly GCA_015471245.1. NCBI lineage: Eukaryota > Metazoa > Chordata > Lepidosauria > Squamata > Elapidae > Laticauda > Laticauda colubrina. The sequence continues at coordinate 19,977,370 of BLBF01000026.1, forward strand.
TTGCCTATCATGCATCTTTACACAACTGAAATATTTGCATTGAATGGTGGAATATAATTGTGCCCTTAATGTTACAGCTTGTCTGATTAATGTTTATTTTACATATGTGTTTAAAGATATCCAAACATTCCTGGAAAACATACAGGTATAAAAAGAAATTAAAAATTTTACAGCGTTATAAATAGTCCCTAGTTACTGTCAACTGCATAATTTATCTGACAGGAGATAGCCATTCTTTTCTCATGTCACCCCCAAACACTGAAGCTACACAGATGTTCTGGAGTTTGCATTTACTTGGTATGACAATCCATATAATTATGCATGAATGGGGAAATCACTACTTCAGCAATTAAAGTATTTTGTTTTAAAGCTCTTTCTTCCATGTTTACCTTCTGAGAACATGTTATTTTCACAATAACATGCAACAGAATTTGATTAATATCCATAGAATATAATCATATGTTATGTTTACCATCCTTACAGATGCAGTAACACACCTCTCAGTAGCCTATCAATTAAATTAGAACAATTTTTCTTGCTAGCGTTCTTCCTGCACATTCAAATGCATATTAGATTCTTTCCAGCTACACTAATGTGTAAAATGCCGAACCCTATCAAAAATCCATTGTACTGTTGGTTTCTATTACTAGCAAGGATGTTTAAAGTAAAAGACTGAGCTTTACAGAAGATTGTAGTCGTAAATCCAGACATCTTCAGGTGGATATACCTAATAACACAGAGTTCCTATCAGTCAGTTTATATATATAAAATAATTCAATTGTTCCAGTGATGTACTTAGAACTATTACAGCTACCTGTGTAAAAAAATAATCAGTTCAGATTAAGACTATTTCATTAGAGGTAAGATGGATTGGAAGGGATGAAATTACTTTCAAATAAATGCCAAGATGTAGCCTTTCAGTGACCAAACAGTGCAGTGTAGCCTTTCAGAGACCAAACTACAAATCAGAAAACCTGGCGCTGAATTAGTCTCCCATTCACAAAGTGGCTTTTCCCCTGTGTTAGGAATTTGAAACTGACCAACTTCAAAGGACTGCTGGAATCCTTGTAACAATTCAAGGTTCATGACTTCCAGAGGGATAGCCTTAAATTCGTGAAAAACCAAACCAAACCAAAAATGCTAAATAACAAACAGGAGTCTTCCGAAAACTTTAAAGAGGTGCATTAATAAGTCATGCATTTGATCAAATGGACTACTATATGGAAACATGTGCCAATCATTATATGATAAAGTCTTTTTAGGCACATGAACCTAAAGACTATACTTTATTTTTAAAAAAGGAGCACAAAAATAAAACCCGGTGTTTCATTTATCTATTTAAGGGTATTAGGGTCTTGCAAACTTCCTCCTGCAGGTGCCTCTGTTCCTGATCGCTTCCAGTTCTGTTTCCTCGATTAAGTGAAAAATTTTCACAGTCGTATTTTGGACAAACTGCTAGATTTGGAAGGGATGAGCATGTTCTGGATCCTGTGCAAAGAAAAAAAAAGAGTGCAGTCCGATTCCTCCTCCAACAGGTTTTCTGCTCCGTCTGAGCCACCCTCAGACGTCAGTGAGGAAAACAGCAAGACAGCGCCAAAGGTTATGAACTGTTTCTTTCCCTGAGCAAATCGGACCATTTCTCGTTCTCCAGAAAGAAACGTGGGCTCCGGGTGTTGCCCCCCCTTTCTTTCGTTTCCCCCAACCTTTTCCTTCCAGGAAACCGTTCAACTTACCTTCCGTCGAAGTCCCCTAAAGTCTCCAGGCAAAGCCAGGATAAAACGAGGACCCTCAAAGAGAAATCCATGTCGACAAGGGAAGACAGACAGACACAGACAGGGGGGGGGGGGGGGGGGAAAGAAAGAAAGAAAGAAAGAAAGAAAGAAAGAAGAGAGGGAGAACAGCCCTGGGTCTCTCGACCACCGGCGGCAACGGCAGGTTGGGAGGAGATGCAAAGAAGCGAAGGCGCCGGAGCGGGCCCCCCACCGGCTCTTCCAGGAGGCGCCCTCAACCCAGCCCAGCCCAGCCCAGCGCGCCGGGAACTGAGCGCCAGCGGGGCCCTCTGGGGGCGCCCGGCTGCAGCTAATCCCAGTCCTCGCAGGAGGCGAAGGGAAGAGGTCGGCAACGAGGCAAGCGGCAGGAGGGAGCCTCTCCCTCACTCCCCCACACCCCGCGCGTCCCTGCCTGGCGCTCCCCTCCCCTGCCCTGCCCTCCCTTCGAGCTCGGAGGCGGTCATGCCGCCCGCTGCCGGGAAGAGTCTGGGGCGCAGGCCTGCGCGTCCGGGCTCGCCCTTCGGGGTGGCGTGGGAGAAGCGCGGCGGAGAGCCTTCGGCCGATCCCGACGATCCGGCCCTTCCCTGAGGAAGAGCGAGAGACCGGCGGCTTTCTGGGAAACAAACGGAGTAGGGGAGCAAAAGAGCGGGGCCTCCGCTCCTTGTTTCTTGGTGGGCGTCCCCAAGGAAGCTCACCTTTGGTGAAGATTTCAATTGCCCGTGTTTATTTATTTGCTTCCTTTTATTTATTTATTGGCAGTTATCAAACGAAAAACGAGAATAAAAATACAGTGACAGGGACGACAGGCGTGTTAGTGCACTTATGTACTCTGACCACTTAAGTATGAATATAGTAAGGTCAATTTGTCACTTTGGGCACGCGGGATTCTGACTCCTGGGGAGCGCCTGAATTTGTCTCTGCGGTTTTCCTGTCAAGATCAAGATTTCGGAAGTGGATTTGACGTTGCCTGCTTCCTAGGGCTGAGGAGAAAGTGACTGGCAAAAATCATTAGACTGGCTGTCTAATAATTCAGGGTGTCCAAGTTTCTAGCCTGGTGTTTTTAAATACTACTACACCAAATGGACTGTCTGGATGTCTTCCTACAAGAAGTGTAAATAAATATAACAAAATTAAGTAAGTGAAAATGAAATCCAATCATTCAAACAATTAACAATGAAAAGCTTGCTGAAGAGGTGCTTTGGGCTGTCTTCCTTAAAATTTTGAGTGTAGGAGTCAAACTAGCTCAGTAGGGAATACATTCCATAACTTCAGAGCCACAGGAGATGCTTTCCCACATCTCTATCGCAAAGGTTCAGGTAGGGCGAGAAGGCATCTTCAGAAGAGTTCCAGCAGATTTCTGTAAACAGGACAGGAACAAATGAAGTCCTAAGTTAAAGGTCCATATGAAGACCTTAAATTGGCCCCTATAAGCAATAGGCATCAGTCCAGATCATGCACCACAGAATCCATATTATAGTAACTTGACCACAGAATCCACATTATCTCTCGCTTGCTCAGGTCAATAGCCAATTGTAATTTCCAGTCACTTTAAAGGGTAACCGACAAAAAGAACTTCACATTAATCAAGATGGGTTGTAACTGAGACATTGATCACTGATGTTGTGTCAAAGCAGTTCGGGAAGTGATGCACTGACTATAATTGTGCAAATGTGCTCCTTGACAAAGCTGGCACTTGCAAATCCATTGTCGGCTAAAGATCAAGGAGCAATCCCAAATTGTGAGTCTGCTTTTTATGGGGGATGCATTCCCACCCAGAACAAGCTTTGTTTTGATCCCAAGTTAAGCACCTCGTTGTTCTTTGAATTTAATTTCAGCTCTTTCTTAATGCAGCCCATCATCAAGACAGCATTCAAGGGTACTGATTGTTCCTTTGGAGTTAAAAAGTAGGTAGAAGGATAGAATTGTCATTGGCATCCTGATAACATTTATCCAAAAAGATATTAGATATCTTAGATATTAAACAGCATGAAAAAACCATGAAAGAACCATGTAGCATTCCATCCGTCAGTATCTCGTGGTCAAACAATATTCTTCCAGCACCACCTTCTGGACACATTCTGAAATAAAGTTTGGTGTCCCTCCAAAACCATATCCCCAAGGCCCAACCCATTAGAAAGCCCGGAAGGTAGAAAGCAGCCAAGAGGTCCAGTAGAAGATGCACTTTCCACCAGGTAAGATCTCCGGCATAGATCATTTTTCCAGATATCAAAGGGGTCTCAATATTTTATCTTGGAAGAAACAGGACTGAAATGAGTATGATGCACCCGGAATTGTGATGTCATCACTTTATCAATATCTCATCCAAGAGTAGAATATTTGAGTCACCTATAGTTATTAAGATTTTTCAGGGAAAGGGGTCTTTTTTAATTATTGGCTTCTGCCTACGTTTAGTATGCAGGTCAGGTCACATTCCGCACTTGGGAAAGAATTTCTCACCTGCCTAAATCATGAAGTTGTGGGAACGTGGCTGTTTTATTCTCCTCAGAAGAATAAGGAATGAACAAGTAAGTGGTAGTTTTCATCGCCACACATCCAGTATATTTCCTCAGGTGAAAAGAATACGGACATGACTTGTCTCAAGAACAGAATCCAAACTGAAGCAGATCTGATCAGTTTTATTTGCAGAAACAAACAAACCAATGTGAAAATTCCTGAGCTGGATTCTGAATTTGGCACTCTTCCAAAATCCTGATGGAGTTGCAGCATTTCTTTCTAAAGCATAAGACTGTGCTGTGCAGGCATAATGGAGAAAGACATGTCCTTATGGCAATTGCCGCTGCAGATATTTCAAGTGTCTCAAGAGTGTAGCAGTCTAAAAATTAAATGATAAATGGGCCTTTAAAATCTCCTATGGTTCAGCCTGATTGCTCATTATATTTCCTCAATTTGTTCTTTTGTTTGCTTAATTGTTCTCAGTTTTCTGATAACCAAGATGTCAACTGACTTCTGCTAAAAAGGGCATTTAGATGCCAACTATTTAGGCCATTACTATATTCTACAGACCAGGATTTTGATAAAAGTAAAGGCATATTAGATGGGAGATTCTCCAAGTACATCCTCCCCCCTCCCAAATTATATATATCAAGATGCTTGAATTTTTAATCAAAGTTTTGTAGCAGCTGCTGCTCTAAATATGCCCAGAAAATGATCTGCCCATTAACCTAGAGTTACGGAACGATCCTCTAGCACAGGGGTGTTAAGCGTGTCGTCACGTGACATATTGTGAATTTTCCCTTTCACCAAACCAGGGAAAGTGCATCCTGGCCGTGGGCCACAAGTTTGACACTCCTGCTCTAGCAGATCATTAGCACACTAGCCAAACAGAATAGCCAAACATAAATCCATTGTGCATCCTGCTGGATATGCAGTCAGATATCAAACAGGTCCATGAAATCCTAACCATTTCTCACAGGGCAACTTCAGCATGGACGTTGAAATTCTCAGGATAAAAAAATGTATAAGGTATTTCAAAGAGATAACAACTATCATCCTGGCTAGAGTTTGTTCATCAATGGTGCAAGGTATCCTGAGTGTGTCCTTACACTTTCTCAGCAGCCTGAATGCAGCAGCAATTTGGCAGATGTGTCAGATGGTGTTTGACCAATCAGATGAATATAGTTACTGCACCTGGTACCTCTTTAAAGAGTCTATATCTTTCTTTGATTTTCTGTGATAGCTGTATCATTCCAGGAAAATGTTTCCAATACAGAAGTATTCAAAAGGTGCATGTCTCCTTTCCACCTCCTTAACACTTCTTTAGCTCAAACACATTCTTTCCTGATATCAGGAAAAGGTGCAGCAAACCATAACCACATCACTTCCAAAGCATTTTTTTTTCTATTTTGGATCTGAATAGCTGCACAATCCTGTAAGATTCCCATAAAATCTACTGTGATTAGATTCGCTTTGAAATAAGGACTCCTCTAAAATTCTTGTTTTCCCTAAAAGGAGATCCATGTTAAACTGTCTGGAATTGATTGAAATTGCAGTCCCCAAACATCTGAAGGCACCAGATTGCCTCAGATAAAACAAACATATTCTGCTAGCAAATTTCATATCTGCACATCTTTGGTCCATACCATTTACAATTTCCTTTGTCTACTCTCCCCTTCTATTCTTTTAATTTACTGTACTAACTATAATTTTCTGCTGCTTTTCAGTTATCTGGTATACAAAGCAGTATGCATCAGTAAAAGGAAGACCACCGTAATAAAATAAGAACTGAGCACATCTTGAACAACAGGAAATTAAGTCAAGAGGTGCAGCTGTCTTTTCCAGGAAAGACAGAGATGGGTCGAGCAACTGCAGCAATGATGGTGCCACGGACAGAACTCTGAAGATTTGCTTCAGAAATGCTGCAGCTGCTTTTGACACAAATCCCTATCCTTCATGCCATTTCTTACTCTGAAAATTAGCAAAATTTAGCAAATTCCTATTAAGCTTTCTTCAAGTTGAGCTCAACTTCTGAACAAACCTCAGCTAGTTTTGTCAGTCTTTTTCTTGGCTGGTTTTTAACACTACTTGGCTTTCAGAACAATGAGTAGCTGGGAAAACTCCTTAATAATTTTTAAACCATTCTCAAGGTTGTAAAAGTGCAAAGATTGTAGAGTACATAATGGAGGTGCTGTTTGGAAGTGGAGCTGTGCTTGTGCTCAAAAGGCTGATGTGTAGTTAGGAAGTGCTCCTTGACCTGTGCTTTCATTAGGTTTGTAGGTAGTGGCTATTGTTTCCTAAGATGTGTTTAGTTCCAATCTTCCAAGCATGCAGGAAGTTGGCAAAACACATCTTTTTCTACATTTTATTTTGTGATTTGAGTTTGGATCATCTATTTTATTGTCATGCTTTACTCATTCCATCTTTGTTGCAAAATGCTTTGAGTACTAAAGTTAATGGAATAGTAGGGGTATCAATTCAATGTAATGTGGTAACCACACCTCAAATCTTTCACGATTGCTATCAGCTTGTGTAATGATAAAGACTTATGACAAAGTTCAATTTTCACACTAAGGTATGTGATTTGGCTGAACTTGGTACAGAGCTGCACCAAATTAAATGCTTTAGATAGGAGTCCAAAGATTGAAAGTGATTCTAAAGTACCTGAGTATTTGATACAATATTCTGATTTGCTAATGCCCATCATCACTAAGAGAATGAGTAAGTTCTGGTTTGTCTACTAGACCTTGGTTAAACATAACTCATGGGTGTCAAACTCGCGGCGTCATGTTGCCATCACGTGACATATCTTCAAGGAGCTGGGGTGGGCATGGCCTGCACATAATGCATCTGGGCTGCAGGCCGCCAGTTTGACATCCCTGATATAGGTTATTGTGAATTCTTAAAAAATAAAGTAATCTGTTTTAAAATGTATGAAAGCGGATTCAAAAATACAAGTTTTGTAGCATCTATGGATGATAATAGTATTAACAGGCCAAAGAACATAGATGAGCAGGGCAGGAACTTATTGATATTCTCTATCATGAATAATCATGTGCTTTTAACTTATATCTTGGTACAAAATTATGGGTATGATTTCCTAAAAATCCGCAATCAGTTTCTTGGAAGTAAGAATATAGGAATACCAAGAGCTATTTAACCCTCTCCTTTCTCTTCTACATCCTAAATGAAAATCATTCCACAAAAGCACAATTTGAATTAAGAAAAAAAATTTCATTGGTATCAATTGAAATTTTATCTTGGTGGAAATCCACATTTCAGAAGAGTAATTTCCATGAGGGTTGCAGGAAGGAATATTAAATTCCCCACCTTGTCTGCTGAAATTTGGATATTTTGCTGCTTTTCCACAGAAATTATTTGCATGTTAAAGGACATGCATGTTACTCACAAAAATAAATTTAATAAATTATATGGGTTTCATGTTAATACTGAAAAGAGTTAAATATATAAATGCCATTGTGCATTTATTTACAATCCAGCTTGCCATAAAAATGCAAATATAAATTGCTACACAATTATTGAAGAATAATTGGAAGATTAATTTTATACAACTTTTTGAACTGATTATCCTAAAAATCTCTTCCAATACCGGAATTGGAATGAAGTATTTGCACTTGTCTATTCAGTAACAACATTCTTAACAAATTCACCTTCTAGGAAGCTGGCATATAAAGGATATCTAAAAAGCAAGAAAGTGAAAAAATGTTCAGACCTCCCTCTTTCCCTATTGCATTTGCAATCCTTTGGTGTAATTTTTATTTAAAACAATTTGAATAAATGAGTTCATAAATTGAAAAATCTGCTTTTAATAAAAAATGTACCATTGCATCAGATAATATGGAATACTAAACCATATTATTGATATATGAAGCCTAGGAAAATTGCTTAATTAAAACAAATAGTTAAATCTGCATGTACACATACAGCATTTAAGTAACTGAGTATTGCAATTTTAGAAAAATAAATTAGCAGGCCTAGTCTGTGATTCTGTTACTTGGTCTCTATCAGATAAATTTGGCAGGGCTGTCACATTGGTCTCTCTAACACATATTTGCACTACTAAACTTTATGCCAGCAAGAAAGTTAGAAGCTAAAAATAAAGCATGAAAAGTGTTGTGACCTTTTTGAAGACCAAAAAAGAATGAATGCATGAAAGCCTATTGCCAATTTGAAAACAATTTGGAATGTTTTGTTAACACACCCTAAACCATGATCCCAGTTGGAACATTACAATCTTAAAGAATAAATTAGAAAGCACAGTTGAGCAGATAAAATTACAAGTAGCATAGATTGGGAAACTATGTAATAATATATGCATTGGCTCTAGTTGTTGATACACAGTGGTGAACAAATGCCAAATATCTCAGAGAGCTTCCAGTAATAGTTTTGATTAGAGTGACTTATGGGCACCCTGAAAAGTTTGTGGCTTCAAACTGATTTTCATCAATTTAATTTTATAAGCAAATGATGATTACCAAAATATTACTTTTGGAAAAAATGTTTATTTCCACTCCCATATGGCTCTCCCTAACAATTCAGACTGAAACGAAGGAAAATTTATTTAGGCAGGAATCAATGTTTTAAATAGAAACATATACGGGAAGATTTGTCATCATAGAAAGAGGAGGCTGTGACCAATGTACAAAAAATCATTTCATTAACATCAACTGAACAACTTCCAGAGTATTTGTAGACTGCTGCAGCCATGATCTTGCCACTTATAAAACTATATTATCAGCTCATAAAATGTATTTTGAGCCCTTTTGCTTAGCCATCTGCTTCTCCCACTGATTAGGGAGAAATGACTTGGGTTTCAGGGCTTCCAACTGCTTCCAAATTACAGCATTTTTCCATTTCAGTGTGTGTGTTTGCTTTGGATAAGCTTTTAGAGTTTTAAAGCTGATCTTAGAAATTACCTATCAAAATTATCTCTGAAGCAATCAATTCTCTAACACTTTATTCACACCTTTGTCAGTTATGATTTGGTAATGAAACAGAGTGGTAGTAGCAAAGATATTTCCTTTAAGATTGATTCATTTATATTCTGGACTATCAAAGGTGCAAACATTTGGGTCTTCCTGCCTTTTATCTTCACAGGAAGAATGTGTAAACAAACTGCCTTGGGATTGTTTGTCTTGATATTCAGTTTTAAACTCTCTTAAACATACAATATGAACTAATACAAGCAAAAACTATCATTAAATATGAAAGGGACCATCTTAAATGTTCAATAGTAAATGTTAAATTTCTTATTTAAAAAATCCAAGAGTCTCAAAAATACATTACACTGATATTATACGATTAGAAAACATAACAGAATGAGAACAAGAAAAATATGCTCATTGGTTGTGCCATTATAAATAGTAAAATGTTACAAACACCATTCAAAATGAAGTGTTTCTTAACAGAATTATTACACGTATTGCTCTCTCCTTGATTAGCTTTGAGCAATCTGTTTAATTTTTCAGAAAAGTACTATTAGAGATGAAACAAAATAAAGCCTGGAATATTAGAGATTTCTCAGCTCTGTATATGATAAGGACTTTGAATATTTTATTTTCCAGACCTGACATTAATGGAGGAACAACTGAGTCTACTCAAATGAATTAATTCTGGAGCAGGTTTTCCTTGCTTGAGTAAATCAAACAGAACCTAAACATTGTAATAGTTTGAAAAGTGTTATGAATCTGATTTCACTACTTTACCTATATACAGCGAGTTAAAAAGAGGGTTGTGAAACTATTTACAGGTCCCTCACATCCTGGAAAACTGTTTTTATTTCAAGGTAAACCTACCCTCAAAACAATGCTATAAAGCACTGCACACCAGAACAACCAGACACAAACAGTTTTTTCCAGAACATCATCACCCTGCTAAACAAATAATTCCCTTAACACTGTCCAACTATTTACAAAGCCTGTACTACTATTACTATTAATCTTCTCATCACTCCTTATCACCCACCCCGTTCCACTTGTGAGTGCATAATTGTAATTTTGTGACTTGTATCCTGATTATTATATTGACTGTTTCCTAGTATGATTGCTTATTGTATCCAGTGGTGGTATTCAAATAAAGTTGCCATCAGTTCGGTGGGCGTGGCTTTGTGGTCGTGCACATGCACACTTTGCGTGCACGTGCGCACTAAACACTTACTTTGTGCAGGCGCAGAGGCGTTCTAATTTGCCTCCTGCAAGCCTGCACGATGCTGGCTGCTGCAGCAGCTGCCGCACAGCGCTATTTTGCGCCGTGCAAAGCAGCTGCGCTTTGAATTCTGGCCATAAAAGTGAGTATGGAAGCTTGGGTGGGCGAATGGACCAAACACAGAGCAGCGCAGAGAACCGATTCGGTCTCCTCTGCTCATTGCCGCTACCAGCTCTCCAGAACAAGGCAGAACCGGTTGAATATTACCACTGATTGTACCCTATGACTATTATTAAATGCTGTAACTTATGATTCTTGACTCTTGATGAATGTATCTTTACTTTTATGCACCAAAACAAATTTCTTGTGTGTATAATCACACTTAGCCAATTAAGAATTCTATTTCTATTCACCTTCTGAAGAATCTGTCTGAATAGTTAATTACAACATACCTTAAGTTAAAATGAAGTTTTATTTAATGGGCTGATATAAATTAAAGTCTGAAAAAAGGAGTGCTATTTCAGTGTTTTTTCCGGAGGACCAACCTATAACTCACACATGATCACATACTGTATCTCCAAATACAAACAATTAGTTTTCTTAGAGAAACAGATCTCAGAGGGGAAAAAATGAAAAAGGAGCATGTGGCTTTTTTCTACTTTAATTGTCATTCCACTGTTGTTTTCTTTTCCCTATTCTCTTCCTCCCCAGCATTTATGTGGCCATAGCAAAACATAATCCTCAAAGGAAAACATTAAAGGATCCTCACACTGAAGGAAGATAAAGAGAAGAGTTGCAGAAATAATAGGTAATGGTACACATTTAAAGGATTTCTTGCAAGTTTGCTTTGTCCTACAAAGCACAGTAATCAAAGTTAATGTATAAATCTACTTATAAATTGCATACTGTAAATACAGTGATTAATTTGACCTGAAGCATTCTCTAGATGACTTTGGCTATCTTGAAATAAGAAGTTGTGGACCTGGTTAGTAAGTACTAATGGGAGATTACCCAAAAATATTAAAAAGCTTAAGCTACTCTAGGAAATTGCAAACAATCAAACCACAATTATACAGTTGTTAAGAAAACTATGTGGATGTTGACCACACAGTGATCATAAATTGTCTTCAGAGTAAGATTATTTTATTTAGAATATATTTTTCTAAAAAAAAATCTTAAAAAAATTGAGCAAAGTGATACTTTTATCAATACAGCAATACAGTTGTAACTGAGCACAGAAAATATAATTGTAAAACATTGAAAAGAAGATTCTGTGATTTGTTCTTTAGATCAATACTGATGAGCCCAGAACTCTTGCAAAATATGTTTTCCAACATGCAAGACCAATTTTAATAGAAAAGGAAATCATTCTTCCAAGGACATATTGGTCGCTCTTATAATGTAGACTAATTAACATTTTGGAGAGCCAGATGTCATTTAATCACATACTTCAAGCAAGAATTAGGAAGCTTTGCAAGATAGCCCCTACTGCGTTGCCTTCCTTTTTCTGGAGACAACAGATTCAAGATGTACACTGTTTCCTTTCCAATTTCCAAAATGTTATTTGCACTTTGATCAAGAGAAATAAATATTAATTCAACTTGATAGAAAAACCTTTGAACTAAACTGGGATACCGGTTATTAAATTATTCTTTGGGGAACATGACTGTGGTTCCATGGTTATCACTTGGACTGAGTAGTTGCTTCTTTCCACACTCCAAGCCCGGTCAAGGTCCACCAGTCCCATGCATTGTTTCCCTAAAACATATAAACAGAATATATATTTCTGTTTCTTATAATGCATTATATAGAAACTGGCAGCAATTGCATTATAACATTTTTCATGGGAGAATTCATGTAGGAATATTGCTTTCTCTGGTATCCCATACCCAAACTCCACAGAACTTTACAGTAATTAAATAAATCTAAACAGTGTTGCACCTGCTATCCTTTTAAAATTCTGAAAGCCAGACTTAGACTTGGAGAGACCCAAATTCCAAATCTCCCACAGTCATAGAACCTTACTGGTTAACATGAAACCTCTCATCGTCACCTGTCCTACAGGGTTATTGTTGGGAGCAAATTGAAATATATTTTGGATTTCTGGAGGTATATAATAATAATTGATGGTATACTAATATCTTTGAATGCTACTTTGTAATCTATCTTTGGTCTAAATAAAATGTTACACATCAACTAATTTTATACTTCTGGTGGCTACTATGCTTTATATTATATACAGAAGTAAATCTCTGTAGCAGTCACATGCAAACAGAATACTATATAAATTATTTTTATTTTGTTAAGAAACTGCGAAAGTAGAAGTAACAGAAGAGTAGCAAAAAGAAAACATATTGATTGAAAGAGTAATCTGGGTTGGGAATGTAACAAAAGTCTTAAAGGGAAAAAGTGGACAGCATAAACTTAAGCATTCATTGGTAAATATTCAAAAGTGAGTCCCACCTGTTCAAAAAAGCATTACTTTCAGGGAGAACTAGTTAAGATTAAGCAGTGTATTTCAGTACCTGTTTTTAGGGAACATGTGTTTCGTGCTAATTCGATCTGACAACCCCCCCCCCCCCCCCGAAGTCATCTGAAAATAAAACTACATACCTATTAGCAAGTTTAAAAGGGGAAGAAAGATGACTGAAATAGAAAAGACTTTTAACGGAGCCTAATGTCAAGTATCACATCAGAACTAACAAGACAAGAATTAGAACACAAAAGCTAGAGGGAGGGAAAAATGGTGTTTGAGAATCAGAAATTTCTCCTTTTCCTATTTTATCCATGAAGGGAGAAAGGACTGCTGAAATGCTGAATCAACATTTAAAAGCGCACAAAGACACAGCCATTCCACCCATCCTTATGTGACACATTTCCTTTCTATATCACCAAAATATTGGAAAAGGTGGTCACTGTCAATTGGTGAATGACACTTTTCAAATGTACAGTTGTGTTGATAACAGCATAATTTGGCTAACTTTAAAATCTGCCAGATTTACTGAGAGATACAAAAGGTTAAAATATCTTGGAATTTCCTTATGTACTCTGAACCACAGAGACTGCATATTTTATTCAGTTGTCAAAGCAAACACTTGTCTTGTTGTTAATACCTCTGTGATACAGCCTGTAACTAAACACTTAATTGTTAGAACAATTAATCAGTGGAACAACTTGCCTCCAGAAGCTGTAAATGTTCCAACACTGGAAGTTTCTAAGAAGAGATTGGATAACCATTTGTCTGAAGTGGGGTAGGGTTTCTTGCCTAAGCAGGGGAATGGACTAGAAGACCTCCAAGGTCCCTTCCAACTCTGTTAATCTAATCTGATGTAAACTTCCAAGGTCCCTTCCAAATCTGTTGTTCTGTTACTTTCATTAATATTCATCCTCATTTTTTCTTCTGATTAATTATGCACCAGCAAATCATTCCTGACTCTTAGCAACCAGATACATTTTTCTGTTAAAACATTGCAAACATTTTACTTCAATTATTTATAGTTCACTTTTCAACCACATGGCTTCCTAAGACATTTAACAATGACTAAAGCATAAAATAAGCTAGAATAAAACTGTAGAACTTCATTTAAAGTTTTAAAAATAGCCAAATTAATCAGCATTAGAATTTAGTCAACAGTCAGTTTTTCAAGGCAGAACAATTAGCTTTGATATAACCAAACAATCAGCAAGCTCCTAAACTAACTGGCATAAAACAAAGTTTGTTACAGAGAACACAAGAGATAGGAGAAAGAAGTAACGAAAATTAGAGTGGGGATAAATAGGGAGCTGTATTCTGATGGTAACAGACAGCAATCAATCTTTAGTGAATTATTGGTATGTCATGAAGATTCCTAACAAGCTATGCCTGTCGTATGTCTTAAAGACATAAACTAAGGATGAACCTAGAGCCTGATCAAGCTATGTCATCAACTATTTGAAAACTGCTGGGATCTTACCAATAAGATTAATAATTTCTATTCTGTTCTGCCTTACAGTGAACCTAATAATTTTTGTTGGTTGGCTTACTTTTTGTCTTTTGTTATTGTAAATAATGTCTCATTTTATTTCTAAAAACTTTATAGTGCTATGTCTGATTTTGATTTTGATAGTATGATTTCCATACTATCCATACTAAAGTATGTTATTGTTGCTTTTAATGAGTCGTTGACCATTTTGGATATCTAACTACATGTTATACATAATTAAATTATTCAATATATAAGCTTTTAGCACAAAGAAGAGTTTGTGGTTGAGTGTGATATTATTACCAGAAAATCAATTTCGCAGATAGCACCTATTGTATATCTATCCAAAGAATCAGGAAGCCTGTTTTGCAAAGAGGAGAGAGGGAGGCATGGTTGACAAGAGATTGGAATCAGACATATACTATTATAACTTCTTATTCATAAACATGTCACAACCACCCATTAATAGCAAGCTAATCATATCACCAAATATAGTGTATATAAATTCCACAACAGCTGTTCTACAGAAAAGCATACCTATTTGCCTGCGTTCAGGGGGCAGCTGGATAGCTGTCTGATCAGCAAATCTGCAAAGAATCATATGCTCCTAGAACAAAACACACACACACACAAAAGAACACAAGCATTTTTTTTTACTCTACAAAAAATAATTATTTTAATAGGAGTATCTAAAAAAGAAGGTTTAGCTGTAATTCTATTAATAATTATTATCAAAAGGATTTGGGTTATACTTTTGGATTATACTGAAAGTCAATAAAAGGAAGCAAGAGAAACTTAATCCAATGTTCCTCTGACTCAGTTAAAACTAGACACAGCTGCTATAATTCCAAATGAAAACTGCACTTCTCCATTGGCAAATACTTTTTGGAAAAGGAAAAGGTTGCTTCAGGAAACATATCCTGGACTGTATTTTTGCCTCTTTGCTTTTACTATAAAAGCATTAAATGACTTTGGCCCAGTTGTAATTCTGTGTTATTATTCTGTGCCTCCTCCTCCATTATTCCTGACTCTCAAATAGGCATACTACTCTTTGAGTACAAGACTCCCAGATTAATTCATAACACTGTACTTTTATAACATGAGCTTTTGAAGTTTTGATTTGTTTTGTTATTAAACTCTACCAATAGAGATTAACTTTCTCTCTAGAGTCTGGAACTGAGATTCATGAATGCCAGTCACATGCTGTAATTGACTGGATACATTGTGCATAACATGCTTCCTGCAGAGAAGATATTAGAAGTGGGTATATGTAGGGTCTACTTTCTGTTAAATGAAAAGATAAAAGACTGATGCCATGATAGTATAAGTATTATTTTTATTTTTTAAACTTATACTTTATTTTGTGGAACACCTGTTATTTTTTGTTCTTAAAACTACGCCGTTTGAAACTACACTGATTTAGGTATGAATTATTGGCCCTGAGACTGGCACAGACAGAATTTGAAACCAGTAAATTAAGAGGGAAATGTATTGGAAATATAGGCATAGGAAGACGTATAAATAATCCTACAAAAAAGGTGCCAGGCTTTGAACTACCACATCAGCAATGGACAATTCTGAATAGAATTAGCACCTCATATGGCTTCTGTCCGGATTCTCTGATAAATGGGACATAGTATTCTTCCCTCTATATGACTGCAGGGTCCCACATCAAATTGTAAATCACATCATGACCGGCTGTAAGCAAGGGAGCATACACCGGTCCAGCATCTGATTTTTTAAAATATAAATGATGCTGTGCTTCAATGATTAGATGGCCTAGATACTGATATTTGAACTTAGATCTTTTTAACATTTATATTTTATTGTGTTTTACTAATCTAGATGAAATGCTAGTACATATTGCTCGTGCCTGTATGAAATGGAAGGTAGGCAGGCACGCATACTATGTGGTCGGGCTTAGTTTTTGGGGAGGAAAATAAGGGGAAAAATTCTGCCTCTGCCTACCAGCATCCATCGGTATTCATCTGGCTAGCATCCTGTCAGGGTGTGAGAGAGTTGAGGGCTGTCTGAAAACTGAAAAAGTATTTGCTGTGTGAGCAAGAAAGAGACAGCAAGGAGCCTAGGTGTAGCTTAGCTCAATTGTTCTGTACTAAAGCTGCTTGTGCTGTGAAATTAAACTGAAACTCCTCTCTTCCGCTTGTGTTTTGCATTTGGAATAGATTTCTTTTCAGGTAGGGAGGGCGAGTAGAACTACTTACCATCACAGCATGTTTATAATAATAATATAGGAAATACTAATGCTCTGATGGTCATTTGAAAAATCCTTTCTTAGTGAGCACCTAGAAGTCAAGAGGAACATACATGCCAAATTTCAAGTTTGTAGGCTTTACGGTTCTGGAGATTTTGTGATGATGCGTGAATGGTATTTCCAATATAATATAATATAATTAATATAATATAATATAATATAATATAATATAATATAATATAATATATATGATGGCAGATGGACGAAACATTGCTACAACTTTAAAAGCACAACTGTGATGACATGGGAAAATACCCGAACAAAGCTGAATACCATACATGGAAGTACCCGCGAAAACTTAAGAAAACATATATATATTTATATATATATATAATACAGAAGCCTGATGATGGCAGATGAAATTCTGCCGAAACATTGCTACAACTTTAAAAGCACAGCTATGATGACATGGGAAAATACCCGAACAAAGCTGAATACCATACATATAAATATCTGCGAAAACTTAAGCAAACATATATATTGTACACATACCCTGATTTTTAAATCACAGTATTTTTGTTTGTTTGTTTATTTAACAGTGTAATTCAAAACAGAATTAAATAGAATTTGTTTTTCCTACTATTGGCAGAAATAACACCAAATAGCTATTTTCAATTCTAAATGTCTGGGAAACAGAAGAAAAATGTAATATTTAGAAAAATGCCACAATTGGAATAAAGCCTCCCGAGATGCATCAATGGCTTTATGTTGTGTAAAGGATATTCCCTCTTAGGAAACATTGGCTTAAATGAGAAAACTGGTTATTTAAACTAAGATTATGCATGAAAAAAAAAGTTTTATTGTCTGGATATTTATCCCCTTAATGGAACAAAATCATTTTATTAAGTTGTACAGCAGGTTTTCCTAAATTCTCTGGTACCCTCCACATATATACATGATATCACATAGTTCATGGTCTACGTGTAGAAAAACTGGTTGAATGCCTCTATTTCCAAGTGTATATCTTAAGATGAGTCAAATGTTGCGTTATTTTTAATGCAAACAGAGACCTCTTTATCTGAAAGGCCTATAAATGGAAAACATGGTAATGAATGAAGGGTTAATCATCCCATCATTTTTCCCTTGCTTCTCTTTTCTAAAAAGCACTGTTCTATATTACATATATGTGCATTTAATATACAAGTAATCTTATTTAGTGATACAAAAATTTTCTATAAGGAAATTCATATAATCTCAGTAATCAACAATCACTTCTTTACTCTGGGTTGTTGTTACCACAATTTTGAACAAACAAATTAATGGATATAAATGCTTTTAGTTTCATTTGATAAATTAAAAAAAAACAGGTTGGAATCAACTATGGAGTGTGTGACAATGTCTAGCCACCAATTTGGCTTTATAGGGATAATTAAAAGCATATCAATCCAAACTGAAAGGATTCTCATTAGTGCTGATACAATCAAGTTATAAGATATAAACTTGGAATTGAAATACCATCTGGTATAGATTCACATAAAATGCTACAAATACATTGGACTGATTCTGAAATGTCTTCCTGGCACAAATGTCCTCTTATTAAAAAAAAAGCTGTTGCACATTTATGAAAACAATCTGTTTCTTAGAACCTGTAATGTTTCATTATGACACATCTTCTGAATTTGCTATTTTCTTATCATTGCAGTATTCAATGAACTCAATGAAAGAAGCTTTTTCAGAACTTTAAGAAGTGGAAAAATATACTGCACCCATGATAGAAAGTTTTAAAATAATTTACATTAGTAATTTTTAGTTTTATTTTTTTACTGGTGTGATACTGTACTTCTAGTCCAAACAAGTAAAATGTTGTCAATACACAAAAATAAAGGTAAAATGTAGTCTTTATATCTTTTTTAAAAAAATCTCAGAACATGTTGAGGTTACAGACATGGCCATTGAAGTGAGTATATGTAGAAAATTACTTTTGTAAATAAAATGACTCTTAAGTGGTTTCATCTAAATAAATGTTCAGAATAATTTAATAAATTATGAAAATATTTAATCCTCTGTTTTTCATCTTGCTTTCTTAGTTGTGAATTAAAAACATGTTCTATATGAATTATTAATTTAAGCAGTGGCATGTATTAGCTCTCAGTATTTCTCAGACATTTTGTTAGGTAAGGTGTTATGAATTGAGTCCCTAAGTCCTTATAAGAAGATGCAATATAGCAGGATGTGAACTTTTTTCAATGGCCCATTGTCCACAGGAGCACAGTTTCAGTTCATATGGTATTTTTTTAAAATCGGCCTTTCAACACTGCTGTGGGAAGTGTGTTGCAGCGCGCCAAGGTTAATGCCCATTGGATTCGTGGGATGGTTATTTGATACAAATATCTCACTGCTTTAAAAGACCCTTTGAGAGCTGGATGCAACAAAATTTCATTTTAATATATGCCGATTTGCGTACATTCTAAAATTGTTCTAAGTGTAAGTCTAAAAGAGAGATTATTAATATGTTATATATTCAACTCTTTAAATAAGAATTTGACGTAAAACTCCAAATTCTGTAGTATCAAATTGAGAAATACTTATTGAGAAACTATCTCTGTCCAATTTCAATCTGGAGAGAAGACCAGGAGGGAAAGAACAAAACCATATGGAAGCATATGGAAAATGGTTGTTAAAACAGGAAACTGTTTCAATGATGCACAGATTTGTATCTGGCCTAATACTACTGGATGGGCTCAAACTGCCTCCAGACATATTTAAGATAACATAGAAGACATTAGAAAGAAACTTCCCATTTGACAGCTATTCTTTGTACATACATTTGATGGATGAATATAGTTTTTTTAATACCAAAATGAAGGGTTTTTTTGGCCTATGTTTTAAATTATTAATAGCTCTGCTAAACTCTATTTTATGACCTGCCTTAGAGATTCTTGGATTTGAAAAACAAGATAAGAAAATAAATTCAAAATAAATTTATATTTACTAATTATTAATTCCATTAGTAAAAGGAGAACAAGACATGTGCATTTTAAAGTTTGCTATTTTAATATGTTTTTAATGGGAGATTTTTTTTTACAGTAAAACTAAATTAAACAAGAAAGATACACACAATGAAATTCTAATCCCAAAGTTTTTTTTTTCCTTACCTTGTATGACAGCACTTCCTTGAATTGATGGCTATAACAGAAAAGAAGATCTTATTTTAAATGCTAAACAAATTTTTAATTAAGTGATGATGTTGTTGCACCTATAGTAATATGAGAGAGAAGCACCCAAAATGTTTTATTTCGTATACTATCCTTTAAAAATGGATCAGTAGTTCAGTTTGTTTTTAACTATGTTGCACTCTTAAAAATTTAGATTGCAAATATTCCTGAAAAAACAATAATACTTTAGAATAGTTACACATAATGCCTTATCTCTCCATAGCTATACACATACATGATAACATCTGCAAAAATACATTCCCCAAAGATTGCAACAGAAGATTCTGGAGAGGAAAATTAGAAAACCAAAGTGAAATGGTTGGCTATGCAAACGGTGTTGATAGGAAAAAATGGTTTTGGGGACCATAATCTGAATTTCTAAATAATGGACTGTTGGCATAAGGCCTAACAACTTTCAAGACATGGTAAAAAATTACTTTGACTACATGTTTGATTAGAAGTGCTTTAAAACAGAATCCTTGGGTGAGATGGGTTAAAAATGTGAATTATTTCTAGCTCAGTTAAATATGTATGTGCTGTAGAAGAAACAGAAGTAGTAAAGTGTTCACTCCTGTGTACAAATCCAAGTAAATCAACATGGCAATGCTGTAGAGACCATCTTGATTAAAATAAGTAGAATAATAAATATGCTTAGAGGGTTCTGCAAAGCACCATGAAGCAATATATAAGTCTATTGTTATTCTTCTTTTTGGTGTCTCCAAATGTCTGTCGATTCAAAGAGAAAATGTGAACAACTTCTTTTAAAATAGATCTCAAACTTTTAAAGAATAATACTAGGATTTCAACCATCCAAACATCTGTTGGGAGACTATGTTCATTCCAGAAGTTTCTTTACTTTTCTAACAGATTTTTTTTTCTTCAGAGGGAAGAAGCACTTTCCAAGTTCATACCAACCAATAAAATTTTTTCAAATAGTACTAGGAGAACATGGAATAAAATGACCTTGTAATGTTGGGGTTCTTAATTTTAAGGGAAATTAAAGCTTAATATGATCAAAAAGGAAATATCTCAGTAGTAACATTACAGGTGGAAAACATTTTCAAATAGTAGTTGCAAAGAAATGAAGTGTAAATGAGGAGTGTGACATGACTGAAAGAAAAAGGGCAATGTAATTTTATGCTGCCTCAACAGAAGATAATTTCCAAATAGCAGGAAGGAATATTCTGCCATATTAAACACCGGTCCAACCACACTTTAAATATTGTACCTAGTTCTAGGCATCACACTTTAAGAAAGAACGAGAAGGAATGATCAGAGGATCTCCTAAGCCTCCTATGAAATTTAGAAGAAATTAGTCTTGTATAGCTTTGAGAGGACAATGGAAGGATAGCCTGCACTCTTCGTATACATGAAAATACATCACAAAGAGAGACAAAGATCTGTTGGTTCTGATTGCAGGACCCAGATGAACAGATTTAAGTTACCAAAAGGTAGAATGAAAGTTAGAAAAAAATTTTTTTTTCAAAAATAAGACCAGTGAGCTACACTGGATCTCTTCAAGTGGAAGTCAGATAGACATTTATTGGGATGCTTCAATTGAGATTTCACCATTGAGTTGGGGTTCTGAGAGTTGGGAATGTGTATTGCTTTTCTACACAACACACCATGAGTAACTTGTATTTTTCTTAAGTAAAACCAAGCTGAAATACTTTGATATAATTTGTAAGCAACTTTAAACATTTTAAAATACCAGCTGCTAAACATAATGCTTGGATTTTTTGTTTTCTCTATTATGTGAGAAAGCTTTACCAGCATACCCAAAATGCAGTTTCAGATGTTTGATAAAATGTTATACATTTTAACATATTGAAAAAGCAACTGACCTTTGTGGAAATGCAAATTTGGATGTATTCTGTATGAAACCGTAACAGCAAGGAGAGATAACAAATGCTGCACCAACTTTGATACAGTGTTCAATGACCATGTCTGTTGCCACTCCACAAGCATGCAGTGCCACCTTAAAAAAAACCCAAATATTTATTTTATTTCTTCAATTTCTATGGCTGCTCATCTCAATAATGACTCATATATGAGTGGAATATACTGCCTCACTAGCAAAAGTCCATGAAAAGCTTTCTATTTATATTCCACAAAACTAGAGGGTACACTGAGCATATTTGGAGCGTGCATGAATCAGAGAGGGAAGAGTCTCACAGTGTTCGTGATAAATGTTTTCATGAATGAAAGCATATAAAGAATACTGTTCATTAAGGAACCAATCATTCCCATGTCATTTTCTCAGCAGCTGAGTTATCTACTGGAACATCGGCTCTCATTAATTGTGTTTTTATTAGTCATACTCAGATTAGAAAAAAATGTTATAGAAGTTGACATGAGAATGAATGTCAACATGTACTCAAATTAAATAATGAGAGTAATCGGGCCAACATGGAGCAATTGATATTCCATCCATTGACCAAAATTCTACAAATTTAGCAAAATAAACCTATTTCCTCAAACCTGTTTAGACTTAGGCTTAGATTTGGTTGGTAACATAAGATAGCACGAACCTCCTCCCCCTGAAGTGTATACTGCACTTTTGTACTTTACAAGTTATGTTTCATCTAATTTGTAAGAAAAGAATTTCCTAATGGTAGTTCTTGAGTACATTATTATTGGGACCAGAATCACTTTTGCTAAGCAGGACAATGTTGTATGACTGCATCACTTAGCATGGTTTTAAATGGTTTTAATCTGCTTTAATCGCTCTTTAGCTACCAAAGGCAGCAGAGATATAGCTTTGTACAATGAGTATAATGTTGGAGAATCAATAATTTCATAGCAATTCCTTTCTGAATTTTGAATTTAAAAGTTTAAAATTTCTCAACTGTCATTATTCCAAGTTTAACAAAATTAAAACTCCAGGGTATTTTGGAAATGTGTAAATTTCTATAAATTTCCCTAAATATACAGTGTTTTAAGAGAGTATCTATAGTTTTCAAGTACAAACAAAGTCATAGTTACAATACCAAAATAGCTTACCCCAATATTAAAACTTCCTTTAAAATTGTCCATATTTGCTTGGATGAACCAAATATTATGCAATCCTAATTCATCACTTCTTTTTTCAGCACATATGAGTGACTGTTCTTTATTTTCCACCAAAATTATCTACATTAAAAAAGAAAAAATAATAATCTTGGTCAATTTTTGGATTAAACACATATATATTTACAATCAAAAGACTGAAGTGCTTGCACAAAGTTTCCTTGAACAGAAATGTTTCAATTATAAACATAAGTGACAGACAATTAATCTTCACTTGAAATAGTTTTTTTAAAAATGCATTGTTCTGGGCATGCCACAAAAATCAGATACATCATTTAACTAAAATCTCACTGTTTTCATAGGATTTTCTAACTTAACACTGATACAGCAATATATCTATAATGGTGGCCCCTCCAGTTCAAAAAGGACAGTGTGTTTCCTAAGGTTAAAGGGTTAAGGAATATTCTAGTTGCAGTTCCCAGAACTTAGAATTTTTTCTTGTGTGCAGTTATTATTCTGCAGTGCATCCAAAACCATTGTAATAAACACAGTATAAGTGCCAAACCTCCAAAGGTTTTATCCGGTTAGCTTATAAAAATAAAGGGTAGATGTTTGCTAGTTACTATATGTACTGTCTTTCATATCAAACATCCATGACCATATTAATACCAGATGGTCTCAGTTAAGATCTTTTTCACATTTTGCAGAACTTTGCAACTGCAGTTCCCAGAATAATTTGTAAGCAGGCCTCTTTGGTTCATTGTCAAGCATTTGGAAAGAAGCTGGTTTTTTTTCAAGTTCACTTGCAGACTTCATTGTGTTGAAATGATCAGCATAAATTTCCAAGGGAATATCTCTCTGAGGCTCAACATAGAGTCATATCGTTTATATAGAAGTAGCACAGTTCTGTGAACTAGTAAATAAATTGTTCCGTCTGGAAATAAGGTGCGCGAGACCGGGTTCCAACAAACAGTTCTTTATTTAACAGTTGAGTGACTTGTGATGGAACGGTTTGCCCAAGCCGTGGCAGCCCTTCTTATAGCGGCCTGCTCACGGCTTGTGGCCAATGACAGTTGTTTAAGTGTTCCCGCCATCAGGCGGGCCAATCGGAATGGTGCTTAAGTAACCAATCCGAGAACTGCCTTTTTTGGCCAATCAGTTTAAGGTATTTGGAGTCTATCAAGTTCTATACACAACACCCCCCCCCCTTGGTTTCATCCAATGTGCGTAACGTAGCCATGCAGGTAGGTGGGGCTTCTGGGGGTCCTACTTGACTTGCGCAGCTCAGTCTCAGCGTGGTCCTCAAGCGGTTTGGACGGGATCGCCTTCTCTCCGCATCTTCTCCATGGAACCTCCTGGAAGGGTGAGTCAGCCTTGCCGCTCCCCCGCCTGAGTTTCTCAGGCTGGTCGAGGTGGTTCCGCCGCTCCCTCCTGGTTCGTCCGGGCTGGTCGAGCTGGCCTGACTGTCTCCTTCCAGGAAGGCCTCGCCTTGCTCTCCTTCTCCTGGACTTCTTCTCTGGAGGTCGTCTATGGGTAAGCACTCTTTTTGTTTCATTTGAGTTTCTAATTCGGGTTTGTATAGTGATTGTTGTCTTGTTATTGGAGGTTCGTCTCTCCCTTTTTTATTATTTTGTGTTTCTCCCCCTCCTCGGTTGTTTTTGGCTCGTTTATTGGAGTTTGCATCGGTAGGGTAGTATTGCGTTCTAATGTGCGAGAGCGAAGCTGGTCGATGTGCCGCTTCCATGTTCTGACGTCGTCTAGTGCAAGTTGGTATGACCGGGGCCCTGTGATTTGGGTAACTGTGGCTGGAAGCCATAATGGGTCCCCGGTAAGGTTTTTAGCGTAGACTAAATTGCCAGTTTCAAAAGAGCGGTATCTACTGGAGGAGTCAGGGGGTTTGTCCCAGGTGGGGTGCAGTCTATCGAGGTAGGAACGCAATTTCCTACCTATGAGGAGTTCAGCTGGGCTTTTGTTAGTAGTTGTGTTAGGGGTGATATGTTGAATGGTTAATAATCTGTTAAGTTTATCTTGCATGGCCCGTGTCCATTTTTTCTAGGGCCTCCTTAGTATAACGAACCATGCGTTCAGCCCGTCCATTTGAAGCCGGATGAGCCGGCACTGTCAGGGCATGTCGAAAGCTAAAGCAGTAAACTGGGGCCCATTGTCCAAGACTATTACATCAGGCAGTCCATGCGTGGCAAAAAGTCTGTTTAACTATTTCATGACTGCCTCGGTAGTAGTGGACGCCATAAGGATAACCTCAAACCAGGCCTCTAGGAGTTTCCCATTCTATGACTGGTGCCCGTGGGGGGGGGGTAGGCCTTGATTTTTGGCAGTCATGGCATGTTGCTATCCATTGTTTAATGTCCTTGTCCAGCCCTGGCCACCAGATGTAACTCCTGGCCAGGGCTTTCATTTTAACTATGCCTGGGTGTCCCTCGTGCAACATGCACAACACTTCTTCCTGTAACTTTTCTGGGATTACCACCTTGTCCCCCCACAGTATACAGCCTTTTTCAATAGACAGTTCAGTCTGTCGGGTGCGAAAAGGTTTAAAAGTCTCACCTCTGTTCTCATCTGGCCAGCCCTTACCTACCCAATGTCAGCGGGTCTTTCGCGGTAGCTTTAGCGACGTCTGCTGTGGTTAGTGGCAGATTCAGCCAGGACTTGATTTGGAGAATGGAGACAGTGGTAGCTGGGTCATCTTCCATGTTGGGCAGTGGGGAACGGCTCAAGGAATCGGCATGGGTGATGGTCTTTCCTGGGCGATGGATGAGTGTGTAGTTGTATGCAGCGAGAAATTCAGACCACCTCGTCATTCTTGGTGATAGAATGTTCGGGGTTGGTTTGTTTCCTGCTAGGATCCCTAGCAGGGGTTTGTGGTCAGTGATAATCGAAAATGTCCTACCATACAGGTATTCGTGGAATCTTTTGACGCCGGCTATGATTGCTAGGGCTTCTCGGTCGAGTTGGCTGTAGTTTCTTTCTGATTTTGACAGCGTTTTGGAATAGAAGGCGATTGGTGCCTCTCTGCCGTCTGGTAGTTTGTGGCTCAGGATGGCGCCGATTCCAAAAGGTGATGCATCACAGGTGACCGTCAAAGGCACGGTGTTGCTGTACTGTATCAAAACGGTGTTAGCAGTTAATAAGTCCTTGATGTTTTGGAATGCTGCTTGTTCCCAGTAACCCCATTTCCATATAGTTTTTTTAATCTAACAATCGATGTAAAGGTTCTGCTACAGTCACTTTTTGGGGCAGGAAGACATTGTAGAAATTAATGAGACCTGAGAAAGCTTGTAAGTCAGTTTTGTTCTTAGATCTGGGTGCATCTTTTATCGCCTTTATTTTTTTTTCAGTGGGGTGTATCCCTTGCTCATCTGTCAGGTTGCCTAAAAATTCGACCTGGTCGGTGGCTAGTTTACATTTTTCTCTCTTGACTTAAGCCCTGCTTCTCTGAATCTTCGCAAAACCTCTTTTAGTCTATTTTCTAATTGGTTTGCATTTTTTGCTGATACTAATACATCATCAAAATAGGGGACGACTCCTTTGATTCCATTTAGAAGGAGCTCCATGAGGCTTTGGAAAATGCCTGGGGCAACACTAATGCCAAATTGAAGTCAGTTGCACTTGAATGCCCCTCTGTGCGTGACTATAGTCTGTGCCTCTGCGGTTTCGGGGTCAACTGGTAGCTGTTGATATGCTTGTGCAAGATCAAGTTTCGCAAAAAATTTTCCTCCCCTTAGTGAGTGCAATAAGTGTTGTATTACCGGTACTGGGTATGCGCTTTGTTGGAGCGCATGATTTAAGGTTGCCTTATAGTCTCCACAGATGCGCACTGACCCATCTGGTTTGACAGAAGTCACGATGGGTGTTTCCCACCTGGCATGGTCGATTGTGTGATAAGTTTGTTAAGCTGTTCGTCTATTTTTGGCTTTAAGGCAAAGGGAACGCATCTGGCTTTGAGTCTGATGGGAGCTATCTTTGGGTCTCAGCTGAATGATATTGGGGTCCCCTTGTACTTGCCTAGGGTCCCATCGAATACATCCCAGAACTCTTGCAGCAGGCTCTCTTCCCAGTTGGCCGCAATGATGCTGTTGATCCTGGTCACTCCAATTCCCAGGGGCATGAACCATTTGATTCCAAGCAGGCTAGGGCGATCATGGTCGACGATTGTCAGAGGCAGTATTTCAGCATGGTTTTTAAATTCTACTAGGAAATGTCCAAGGCCCGCTACTGGGATTCGGTTTCCCTGGTAGTCCTTTAGTATCAATTTTTGTTGTTCCAGTTCTCTTTGTTTGATGTCTGGTATCAGGCTTCTGATAGTGTTCCAAGATATCATTGACAAGTATGATCTGGAGTCTACTTCCATCTCACAGGGTTTTCCTTCGATTTTTACTTTTATCCGGACCTTTTTTGCATTTGCTGCCCTGGCATTTCCGATGGTTATTGTTTGATGTGTTTCTTCTCTGTCACTCGTTCGCCAGTTCCTGCTCTCTCGGCTCCATCTGTTTCAGGCTTGTCTCTCTTTGTTTCTGGGGGGGGTTCCGCCACGTCTTTTTGGACTGTAGCTCTTTTTATTTTGGCAGACCCTTGCAACGTGCCCCCATTTTTCATAAGCTCTGCAAATGGCATCTAGGAACCTGCATTCTGAGCACGGGTGATTTCCTCCGCATCCAGCACATTGGGATTTTCGTCTGCTTCTTCTTTTTTTGCGCCATTTTCTTTCCGACTGAAGCCTATGTATATCTTCATTGTCATCATCAGTGTCGCTCGGGGAGTCAAGTTCTTCATGGTGGGCAGTCACTGTGGGCTGTTTCTTGCTTCCTTCCGCCCTCTTTTCTCTGGGTTGATTCAGCGGATCTGGAATTGAATTTATCTGGCGCATAGTGGCTGCGGATTTCTTGGCTGTTTCAGCGGCAGTGGCTTCTGCGATGGCCTAGGCCACTGTGATATTCGGTTTGTTTAGCAGCTTGCTTTGGAGTGTAGCATCCTTCAATCTGAGGACCACGTGGTCCCTCATGGCTTCGTCCATGTTCTGGAACTCGCAGGCTCCTCCGATGTCTCTTAGGGGTGCTACGAAGTCTCAGATGCTCTCATCTTCCCGTTGGTCTCGTTTGTAAAACTCGTATCTTTTGATCAGGTTGGAGACCACAGGCGCGTAATAGGCTCGAAGCATTCTGTTCAGTTCAGGCCATGCCATCTGCTTAACATCTCTCGGTTTAGCTAGCGCCTTTGCCATTTTAAAAATGGCTGGCCCACAGTGCGTGAGGAATACAGCCCTCTTCCTCTGGTCAGTTATCTCCTGTAGCTCGTTGCTTTCTAAGAACATCAGAAAGCGATCAATGTATGACTCCCAATCTTCCTTGGCTGGGTTGAACGGTGCGGGCAGCGCATTGTTACCGGCCATCTCTGTCGCTCGGTTCTGGTTGCCGCGTGCTTCAGTCTCACTCTTCTAGGACGATCCCAACTTCGGCGCCAGTGTTCCATCTGGAAATAAGGTGCACGAGACCGGGTTCCAACAAATAGTTCTTTATTTAACAGTTGAGTGACTTGAAATGGAACGGTTTGCCCAAGCCGCGGCAGCCCTTCTTATAGTGGCTTGCTCGCAGCTTGTGGCCAATGATAGTTGTTTTAGTGTTCCTGCCGTCAGGTGGGCCAATCGGAATGGTGCTTAAGTAACCAATCTGAGAACGGCCTTTTTGGCCAATCAGTTTAAAGTATTTGGAGTCTACCAAGTTCTATACACAACATAAATCATACTGTTTCTCAGATAACACTTCTATATTTTAGGATATTGAATAACAACAGTGATTTATATTTTTAAAAAACAGGTGTTTTTTTTACAATGTTACAAAACTATTACATGCTTTCCATTATGGTAAAAGTTTTTAAAAAATTAAACTGGAATCAAGATTTCCAATTTGCCAACAGATTTGAGATTATGTATAGTTTTGGGATGGACAAGGCTATAAGCTAAAGTATATTAAGGCAATTGCTTTAGCTTTTTAATTAGATTTATATAAATTTATGTAAAAGTTTTACAAAGTATCATGTAGGATACACAATGATTTGAAGCTGTACTAACAGCAAATTAGAATGTATCAGAGTAAGATCCAACTTAAATTTAATAAAGCACAACATAAAGGTAGGACACTGACACATTGGGCCACTTCCCAAGTCAAAATGTTAAAGGGCACAAAAAGAAAAAAAAATTACAACTAATGTCCCAAAGCTGCTCCTCCAAAAGGCAATTGGACTTTCTTGGTTTTTTCCACCCTGAAAGCATTTCACTTTTCATCAAAGAAGCTTCTTCAATTCTTGATGAGAAGTGAAACATTTTCAAGGAAAAAAGAAAAAAACAAGAAAGTCCAATTGCCATATGGAAAAACAACTTTGGGAAACCATGACCTTTGGATAATTGAGAATCTCCAGACTTTTATAAGTAAGGTTTTAAAGCAATGGGTTTATCCTTCCCTCCCTCTCCAAAAAAAAAGGACAACACTATGGGGAGACTTGACATTTGCACTAAAGTATATGAAGAGGCACCCTTAAAAAACAACTTGGCAGAACGTCTCCAAAAGGCAAGACAATAAACAATTCATTAAAATTACAACCAAAATGTGTATGCTCTCTAAACTCAGTTGCTTGCCTGCAGGTGTTTCACCACCCAACTAGGTAACATCATCAGTGCTATGGCATGTTCTGCCAGTGTTGTTGGAATTGTGTGGTTTCCTTGACAAATGCAGCAGAGCAGCAGTATTTTGTTATGCATATTTTATTTACATAGTCATAGATTGTTGCACCAGGTTATGAGAAGACTGATCTCCAGTTTTATTAGAGAATCTTCTGAGCTTGTTCTAATATTGCTAATTAATTATTAAATTGATATCTTCCCACAATCAGATCACTTATGGATAAAATCTTGTCATATTTGGGCTAACCTAAATGTTACCTTTGGTTTGGTTCTCCATTCACAAATTTTTTTCTTTTTTACTCACTAGCTATAGGAATTACTTTAAATGTGAACTATGAAGAAGTGTAAAAATATATATGGTCACAAACATAATTATTTTGTTATTTTTAAAAAATATATAAAGCTGGAATTTTCTTCATAGTATGATGACTTTCTTTTAGAAATAATGTTCTACAAACTTGGAGAATATTATTATTGAAGGACATACATTATGATCAGTTATAAAAGATTATACAGAAAAAGGTGAATAGGTACTTGAAAACATATTACTGTATATAAGCAGCCCTTATCTAATAGCATATTTGACATTTTGAATTAGCAATATTTATTTTATTAGAACTTTACCTGGCACAGTGGTAATATATAACCAAGAACAATTCCAACATGGCCCTGTTCAAGACAAAAAATGAAGAAGTAAATCTTAATTTTATACAGCCACTTTTTACAATTGGGCGTGTGCTTGAAATGGAAAATATGCTTCATTTTGAACTTGGAAGAAATTAACACTACAGAAGTTCCAGAAGAATTTTTGATTAGCCATGGTTCATTGTAAAAAAATAATCTGGAATGTTCTGGTTATTTAAGGAAACAAAATCTGGAGGGATCCAAAAGTGATTTTACAGGATAAGTAAGGTAAGGTTGGTGTGCCTGGGACTTCTTCCTCTCCACACATCATCTTACTCTGGACTCCAAACCTTCTTCTCTTTCTTCCCCCAGACACCTACAGTGCCTATATATTGGCACTTGTTCCTTCTGGCAATGATTATTACTGTGTATTTCCATATCACTTCTGCTCTAAATCTCAGAACAATCTCTGTCTCTGGAAAAAAAATAACACTTTTGCTCCATGTATGGATCAAGAGATGTATTCTTCAGCTTGGACACGGAGTGGTACGGGTATGGAACATTTTGCATATCCTTATATGCAATATATTGCAACAAAATATTGATGCAGACATGAACCACTAATTAGTTTGCCTGTCTTGTAGGTTGGTAATGTACTTGTATATGTGTATATGTGAAAAGTAATTGAGATTACATTTTATACTACATTACCCCACCACTGCAAAAATCCACAATTACATCTCCAGGTTTAGCCAGTTTTGTCACTAAAGCAATTAGATTATTCAGTTGCTGCTGTTTCCTCAAAGCACGATCAGCAGACATCTTTCCTAAGAATGAAAAAAATATAAATTGACTGAAAAAAAATTGTTCCTTTTTAGAATGAATTATTTAACCACTTATTCTGATTTGCAATTGATTTATTTTTTAAAGTTTAGCAGGAGTAGTTCGGATTTAATAGGGTCAAAAAAGGAGAAAAGAATAAACTTGCTGAAAATGGCTTGCACTACAAGTCAGCTTTCCAAGTAAGCTTAAGTTCTGTTGATTTCTTTGACATATCCGTGTAATTTTCTTTGCCAAAACAAAAGTAGTTTGCTACTGCATTGTTCCAAAATATCTACTGATTCCCAGTCTGCTCTACATTCTTCTGTAGAATCCCCACACAAGTTCTAAGTGTGATCCCGATTAGTGTTTTGAGATTCGGTAAAGTTGACAGAACTTCCTTCCCTCTACTACCCTGGTTTCATCTGATAATATAATCTGAATAATTGGCACACAAATAAGTTTATTTATGTGCTTTCAGTTTACTAAGGATTAAATGTCAGCCTCTGCTATTGTTGGTTCCTTATGCAACATTCAGACATCAAACAATGCACTACATGGCTGATTACAATATTTTCTATTTCATTTTTAAAAATAAATATTTGTTCATCAAAAGTAAGGTCCAGTTCACTAAGCCACAATTAACAAGAAAACCAGGAATTATTTATCTCCAGCAGAGCTCGCACTCTACATAAGTTCTTTTTAATAGAAGCCAGGTTTTAGCTGTATCAAGGTTTGCATGAAGCACATAGTCTACACTTAATTATAAAAGTAATCCTCAAATTACGATCACAATTGAGCCCAAAATGTATGTTGCTAAGGAAAACATTTGTTAAGTGAGTTTTGTCCCATTTTACGACCTTTCTTGCCACAGTTGTCAAATGAATCGCTGCAACTGTTAAGCAAATAATATGGTTGTTAAATGAATCTGGCTTCCCCATTGACTTTGCTTGTCAGAAGGTCACAAAAGGGGATCACGTGACCCCAGGACACAGCAACAGTCATAAGTATGAACCAGTTGCCAAGTATCTGAATTTTGATCACTTGACCCTGAGGATGCTGTAATGGTCGTAAATGTGAAGAACGGTTCTAAATCACTTTTTCAGTGCCATTATAACTTTGTTTTTGGTTTTTTTGCAATACATTTTTATTGTTTTCCACCAGTACAAATCTTAGTTATATTTTTCTACAGCTTTTGATCAACATATATTATCATACATTTCCATCATTTATTCATACATATCATTGATATATATTTTCTTTACTTGAAGTTATTATTGTTATTCATTTGTCTATCTGTTTACATATTGCATATTACTCTCTTGAGGTTCTCTTATAGGCATCTTTTTTAATTCTTATCTCTTTTTTCTAGCCACAAGTACCATCTATGCCAAACTGAGTAATATATATAATATACTATTATCCTACATTTCTATTATCTATTCATACATATCATTAATACATATTACCTTTATTTACAGTTACTATCTTTATTCATCTTTAACCCTTGTCTATTCATTTATACATTATATATCACTCTCTTTAGAATTTTCTTATATTCATCCTTTCTAATTCTTATCTCTCTTTTTTAGCCACAGGTACCACCTATGCTAAACTGAGTAGTATTCAGATTCTTCTTTTTCTCTTATTTTTAGTGTGAGCATATCCATTTCAACAGAGTCTGCTATTTTTTGTAAAATTAATTCTTCTGTTGGGACACTTGAGCATAGGCTATTCTAATAGCCTAATTAATATTCATAAATCAAAATGATTGATGGCTCTTTCAAGACTTTTAGTGCCAGAGAAAAAAATTACCACAAAAGCAGAGATCTTTAATGGCATTTTGAAGTTCTCTCTTTCTCTCTCTCTTTCCCTCCCTCCCTCCCTCTGCAGAGAGTACACAAGCAACAATATTATGAGCAAGACTTACAAAGTAATTAAAATGTGGAATGGCTATTGTAGTAGTTTAAAAGTTCTGCTTTTCACTATTCATAAGATTGTAAATAAAGACATATTTATTCTAACAATGTAGAATATATACACATTACTTATATTTCCAAATGGTAGCTACATTTTATCTCAATAGTTTTATAAATGTTTTAACATTCAGGTGGATTTGCAGAAAACATGACAAAGTGGAATGCAGCACAATATCTAAGGCAAGTTGCACACGCACATGGGAGCTCAGGTGCTGGGGATTTGAAACGCTAACAAGCTCAGCGTCTTAGCCACTGAGCCACCACGTCTCCCTTCTGGACCATGGAGGTTTTTAAATAGGTTCAGTCTGTTTTCTAACTACTTTTCAGGGCACTAACCTAAACAGGGTTGCTAAATATTAACTGTCTGTATTTAAATTAATAGTACATTCTGTTCTTTTAGATATTAGAACAACATGAATTACAAAACAAAGTAACTAAATTTTGGAAGTTTTGGGTATCTAGTTAGTTTAATATTCAATTTACATACTAAAATAAAGAGCTAAATTTGATATTTTTTATCTTTTTATAGTCTAAACTAGACAAGATACTGATAATCCTACTGATTTGGTCTGTAGACCTATTTCATATCAGCATACAATGCAACAGACCTTTTAATGTTTTCTCTAATGCTATTTCTAAATAAAAAATCCACTCCTTGAAGCTATTTTTGGTAAACTTACAGTTTTGGAAACCAAGCAAAAACAACTTACTTAGGCTTCTAGACCATTCTATTTTAAGCACCGTAGCATTTAATCCTGCTAATACTTGAATAGCTAATATGAAAGAGAGAATTGTGCTTGCCAACTATATTACTTTGTGAACTTTTGCTGCTGTGCTTATGAATTAAAAAAATAGCAGGAAATTGTGTGAATACTATGAATACAATATGCCAAGAGATTTCATTTTCCTTAAGAGAGGTAGACATGAATATACTGGTTCAGTATAACTGGAGTTATATCAAGGATTCAACTAGGTATTGATAATTATCCTGTATTTGCATCGCTATATTTGAAAGATTATAAGGCTGAACTGCATTTGGGTAGATCCAGATACTTCCTTTCTCCAGTGCATGTGTTCTGAAGGAACTGCTGTTACCTTACTTTAATGAAACCTTAACAATAACAACAAAATAATAATCCACATAAATGCAGCATACATCAATCTCCTATGCCCAGTTGATAATGTTTAACAAAGGATGAGGTCAAACCCAAATGGCAGCTTTCAAGATGTCATGTAACAACAACTGGAAACAATAAAGGACTGCCTCTGCCAGTGAAAATGGAGCTCAGGAGAACCACATGCGACCTTCCCAAACTCTGTTTTCACTGGCAGAGGATTGCAGGAGGCTTTCCCAGTCAAAAACGGGAGCTCGTTTTTACTGGTAGAGTGCTTGGGCCATCACAGACCTCCCCCCTGACATGAGTGACATCAAGGTGGGCTGGCCAAGCCCCCCAAGGTCAAACCTGGTGCAGCTCTCAATGAAATCAAGTTTGACACCCCTGAACTATTGTATCAGTAACAGACAATTGGATAATAGAAGATTCTGTAAATATTTAATTCAACCAATATATTGCATGCTGTGGTAAAATTGATTAGCCTTTCTTAGGCATGCCATGACAAAGATGCCAGGACCCTAACCTTAACCCGAACTCAAAGTTGGAAACAACTTTAGCAGAAAGTTGAGTAGCCTCAAGTCCACTTTCTCTTTTCTGATAAACTCCAAGCTGGAGAAATTGGGATACGAGGGAGAAATTTTGCAAACCTTTTTAAAAAGTGCGGAGGAAAGGAATGAAGAAAGCAGTAGACTGTTCCATAAGAGCATAAAATGTAATTGCTAAAAGGTAAATTGAAATGGATAAAGAATTAATTTATGAGAATCATGAATGGAAATCTTTTATTTCACATGAAGTCTGTGAAAAGTTTCCAGCTGGCATCATCAATGGACTGAGTTTTAATTTAGTTTCAGTCATAAATTTCCAAAATATCATCTATGAAAATATAGGAACTTGGATCTCCCTGCTGTCAAATATAGGGAAGAGTGCTTCATAATATCCTGATTCCGAATAGACTATGTGAGAATGGGACTGATTGAATAATTATATTATAACTTATAAACCAGAGAAAAGTATGGTTCTGGATCATCATGAGTTACCATAACATGTCTTGACCTTACAAGCCAGTTTTATAAAGTCCTGGCAATGAATAGAAGAATCTTACAAATAATTCTCTTTCAATAAAGTTGCACGAAATGACACCTGAATGAAAATCCCCTTGCAGATTTTTGAGCAGTCGTAACTTATCATCAGATGTATTACAATGTTGGCCATATAGAAGAACTGATATTAAAAGGAATGTTTTTGATAAACAACATGATAACATTATAAAAGAAATAATGGACCAGAATAATTTAAAGGAAATAAAACAGCTCAAATGAAGTGAATTATTAAGGGAAAACGGGAGTGACTGTTCTTGCATGTATAGCATGGCTATCTCTGATCAATTGTCCTTTGTATTCACTTTGTCACATGAAATAGTCTTGGATGAGACAGTGAGCAGAAGACTAGTATTAAATTTCAAATCCTTTGAATGGAAACAGAAAAGAATAATCCCTGAATGAGATAGATTAATTATCCACATAATAGTGTGTGGATTCTTATTTTAAGATATGAAACTATTGTGACATATTGTACTCATAAAGCGTGTATCACATGGCACAGCCTGAACAGTATTTATGTTGATTTTGTTGTTTCTTTTATCCTAACTGTAGTTAAAGACTATATGTATTGTATGCTGTTTTTATTGCTACATGGTTTTGTACAGTTTGTTAGATATGCAGAGTCATAAATTCACGCCATGCAGAGTCATAAATTCATGCCATGCAAAGTCATGAATTTGCAATGGGAAGTTATATGATTTGAAATAATAATTGAATATAATTTGAAGAATCCATTACAGGAAAACATAGTGACATTATGAGATCCCTAAGATTGTGACTAGTCACTATGTAAGTAAAACAATCTTTGGTCTGACTGCAGAATAAACTTATTACAATCATGAACATCATGTAATCTCCCAATTGCAAAACAAAAATATTCTATTTAAATCTTGTCTCTTGTCTCTTACACTTGAAAATAAATTAGGGCAAGAGACTTTAATAAATAGGGCTAATCAGCCTTCTCTAATTTCATGGCCTGTGTGGAATTCAAGCACTAGAATTCTCATCCATAGCTATTCTACTCAGAGATGTTAATACTTGGTATTCAAAATACAACATTCAAGAATTGTTATTAATAATTATGAACAATTTCTTAAAATCATTAAAATTGTTAGGGATAACATTGTTTACCCTAACTGGTTTAGGTGTAATAATAACTATGAATCATAGTTAGTGTATGTTAGAGTGTATACAGCTTTAACTGTGAAATAGCAATTAAAGGAGTGGTTAAGAAAACAATATAAAAGTAGCAAGACTAGGGCTTGCTCACTCTCTCTGGCTTTGATGATCCCTGATTACTGCTTGGAATCAAGACTGCATTGCTCGAACGGGAGAGACAACAAAGGACTGTTTTTGTAAGTGAACTGACATAGGATATTCTACATGGACTTTGCTAAATGAATACCCCTGAATGGACTGACTACATGGTAAATGAATATTGGACTGTTATTTGACTATGCCATAAACTTATACTGGAATAAAATATATTCTTGATAGCACAAGCGTATCTGTTATTTTTACTGTATGTTAATAAACATACAAGCTTAGCTCACTCATTTATCTGTGTGCCTATCTGAATAACGCTGCACATTCTGTTTAGCTTGTCTACCTAACCCTGGTTGGGGAACCCAGGCTTAACAAAAATGTTGCCCATTTCAAAAAATATATGATCTGGGGGCAGTGTGGTAGCTCAGCGATTAAGATGCCGGGCTTGTCCGCTCGAAAGCCAGCAGCCGAGGTTGAGATCTGAGTGCCACACAACAGGGTGAGCTCCTGTTCTTGCCCCAGCTCCTGCCAACCTTACAGTTGGAAAGCTTGCAAATGTGAGTAGATAAATAGGTACCACTTCAGTGGGAAGATAACGGAGCTTTGTGACATTTCCACATGATTGTGGAAATGTCTTTGGACAGCTCTGGCTCAATAGTCTTAAAATGGAGATGAGTACCACCCCTGTAGTCAGTAATGATTAATGGAGTAAAATCCACAGGGACTCCTTTACTTTTTTAATGATTATGTATCACGTATATGACTAAAGATAACTAAGTCATCATTTAATTGCTTATAGTGTGAACCTTGAGTCGCAGTGGTGCAGTGGTTAGAGTGCAGTACTGCAGGCTACTTCTGCTGACGCTTGGCTGCCTGCAATTTGGCAGTTCAATTCCCACCAGGTTCAAGGTTGACTCAGCCTTCCATCCTTTCGAGATCAATAAAATGAGAACCCAGATTGTTGGGGACAATATGCTGACTCTGTAAACTGTTTAGAGAGGGCTATAAAGCACTTTAAAGTGGTATATAAGTGTAAGTGCAATTGCAATTAAACTTCTGAATATTAATACACAAATACAATTCTTGGAAACAGTTGGAAACAAGCTTCACTTTTTTTTATAGAATATATTGTGGTTTGGGACAGGCTTTTTTTTAAGGAAATATTCTTGCTTTTTTTACTTTGCAACTAGAGTTTTGGCTGACACTTAGAAATTCATAATAAAACCACCACTAAAATGGCAATAAGGATATGCTAAATCAATTGGGTTATATCTAACTTTACATGAACAAACTTTTGCAGGTGCCAGAGATTTTTCTCTTTCTCTGTTCTTCACTGCTTACCATCTGACTTAAGCAGAAATAAACCAAAATTTTGTTACCACAAAATTGTGCAAGACAGATTTGGAAGTGACTTTGCATTTTACAGGTTGCCAGTTAATATAAAAGAGAACTAATCTTTCCAGGACATTTTATCTGATTCTATCAAATTTGCTGAAATGCAGCCAAAAAAATATCAAGCAAGCAAACAAAAACTTCTCAATTTTTAGGAGATTTGATTAATGATGGTGATGAAAATATATTATACTTTCCTTCTAACTATTTTAGTACATTAAAAATCTTAATCACTATATCCTATTATTCTAATTTATCTTTATTGAAAAATGTATTGATGAATATAAAAATGGTTCACAGGAACCTTCAAAATGTATTTTTATGACACTGTAGTAATTAATTACTTTTCTCTTGGTTTAATCTTGGCTCTATTTTCAATTTGGGATTATTTTTTTACTTTTTGCTTTCTGGATATAGTTCTCTCTGATGGTGTTATTTATTCATCGTACTTATTACTGATACTGATGTAATTGCAGACATCTGTAATAGAATCTGCTCCATTAAATGATTTGGATAAAAGATTAGGTAGTTTTATGTCAGTTCTCCTAGGAGACTTATTACAGTTGGATTCAATTGATTCAAAAATTATGAATATTAATCAAGGAATTCACAACAGCATATCCATCATTTAAGATTGTTTTATCTCCCATGAAAAATAACTCTAGTTGAACAACAGTTAGAGAAGTACAGTTAGAGAAGACAATTATTTGTTCCATGTCACATCACCATCCTTTACAATTCTTTGTGTGCTTGAAGACAAAAGGTGCTGACATTTAAGAGCCGAGGTGGCACAGTAGTTAGAGTGCAGTACTGCAGGCTACTTCTACCGCCTGCCAGCTGCCTGCAATTTGGCAATTCGAATCTCACCAGGCTCAAGCTTGACTCAGCCTTCCATCCTTCCAAGATCAGTAAAATGAGGAGCCAAATTGTTGGGGGAAATATGCTGACTCTGTAAACCGCTTAGAGAGGGCTATAAAAGCACTGTGAAGCAGTATATAAATCTAAGTACTTTTGCTATTATTAGGTTTAACAGATAATCAGAGTTGGAAGGGACCTTATAGGTCATCTAGTCCAACCCCCTGCCCAAGTGGGAGACCCTACACCATTTCTGACAAATGGCAGTCCAATCTCTTCTTGAAAGATCAAGTGATGGCGCTCTCACAACTTCTGAGGGCAAGCTGTTCCAATGTTTGATTGTTCTCACTGTCAGAAAGTTTCTCCTTATTTCAAGGTTGAATCTGTACTTGTTCAGTTTCCATTCATTATTCCTTGTCTGGCCTACAGGCGCTTTAGAAAATAGCTTGACCACTTCCCTCTCTGTGGCAGCCCCTCAAATACTGGAAGACCGCTATCATGTCTCCCCTGGCCCTTCTCTTCACTAGACTAGCCAAGCCCTGTTCCTGCAACTGTTGATCGTATGTTTTAGCGTCCAGTCCCCTAATCATCCTGGTTGTTCTTCTCTGTACTTTTTCTGGAGTCTCAACATTTTTTTAATAATGCGGTGAACAAAACTGGATGCAGTACTCTAGGTGTGGTCTTACTAAGGCTTTATAGAGTGGTATAAGTACTTCCCTTGATCTTGATTGTATCCCTGTTAATACAATTTAGGATTGCATTAGCTTTTTTGGCGGCAGCTGCACACTGCTGGCTCATATTTAGCTGGTTGTCCACTAAGACTCCAAGATCCCTCTCACAGTTACTTCTATTGAGCCTGGTTTCACCCAGTCTATATGTGTACTTTTGGTTTTCCTTGCCTAAGTGTAGGACTTTACTTTTCTCTACATTGAATTTCATTTTGTTCGATACGGCCCAGTGTTCTAGTCTGTCAAGATCCATCTGGATCTTGAGCCTATCTTCTTAGGAGTTAGCTATTCCTGCCAGCTTAGTATCATCTGCAAATTTGCTAAGTTCCCCTTCTATTCCCTCATCTAAGTCGTTAATGAAGATATTGAAGAGTATTGGGTCTAAGATGGAACCTTGTGGCACCCCACTGATTACTTCCCTCCATGTAGACTTGGACCCATTAAGGACTACTCGTTGAGTATGGTTTGCCAGCCAGTTGTGAGTCCATCTAGTGGTGGTGCTATCTATTCCACTTTTTTCTAGCTTACTAAGAAGTAGGTTATGGTCTACTTTGTCAAGGTTTTTCTTATTGCAACAGATGTAAAATTTGCTTGATCATAAATTTCCTTGGGGAGTCGTACCTGAATCTGTATCATACAGTCTACTACATGCTGTGCTACTAGGATACATGCTTAATTTTATTCTATTAATCTAAGGATTTAGTTGGGATTATGTTTAGCACAGTTAAAGACACATATTTAAAAATGACCAGCTACTTTACAAAAGTATGTGAATATCTATTTTAAATATTTATGTTTTATAATGTCTGAAAGTAAACAGCTTCTGAGGCTAACCTTCTTTATTTCATCTTTGTATGTATATACAGTTGACTAACTTTAATAAGAATAATGAAAAACTTTACGGCAATGTTGCTTCTTCAGAATCTGCTAATACATTTTATGAAATTGAATTTACCTTTTCAGATAATATACTTTTAAAAACTTCAATAGATTTTAAATCTGAAGGAAGAATGAATAAAAATGTCTGATGTTGTTTCAAACACTGAATTGGTTCTAGTTTGCATTTCTTAATTTGGACAACTAAACCTGCTACAAAGGCAGATGGAAACAACTGCAGCAGATATGATTTCTTTTATCTCTGTTTTAACTCTAAATTCCTGAAGACCAACATATAATGACAGAGTGCCAAAATAGAGACTATAATGGAGACTTTGCCGATTTCCTGACTACAACAAAAGAAGCAAAAAATTATATCTGTAATCAAGATATATGTTTATAATATTTTATATCTATATTTCATATTTTATATTTTTATCTCTTATGCTTTTTAATCAAAATGTGATGTGAATGTGCCATACTATAAATAATATACCATGATAAAAAATATACTTTTATCCTTCTGCCAAAATATTCTAACTGGCTTTAAAGTTCTTTTTAATCTTTTTAAGCAAAAATCTAAAAATCTTAATTAGAGTCTATTGTCATGTTCTGTCAAAGCAATTAGAGGCCTGCAACGTGGTCAAAGTCCTTCTGATAATAAATCAGGAGGTATGAAATGAGGATGGTGCACAACTTGCTGAACCTCAACATGTTTTACCACCTTCCTGAGAGAACAAAAAACTTCTGACAGATCACAAAGAGCTTAGTTGAAGGCAATGGTTCTTGATTTTGGTTTGGAAAACTTGCTCAATCAAGTGTTTAGAATCAGCCACGACAATAACAAAAAATTATACTTGCTGACCTATAATCTAATTAAAACCAGTAAGAGGAAGAACACTTCCTCTTATATAATGTGTACAATTTGCCAATGTTTCTCTGATTGATGTGCTATGATTCTAACTAGGATATAAACAAAAAGAGCCATTCAGGGAAATTCACACTATTTATGATGCATTAACAGAATGCTAATGTGTTTACAGTAATTTATCGAGAGTTTCTGATCCACCTAAGCTTACACATATGGACAGTAGCTCACACATGGTGGGACTTTTCTCCATTTCTTTTTCTTACGCACTCAAAATTTGCTCCAGATGGTCCCCAACTCTACTGAAATAGACTATAGCTATATAGAGTTAGGAGGGTGAAGAGGCACCTGTCTTGCTAGTAATAGCATTCCATGACTGGATGATTACCACTGGACATAATACAATATTTTATATAGTATCCATTGGGCTATAAGATATCAGTATATTTTATGCATTGAATTCCTGTGATGCAATTATACAGTGCAACTCAGTTTAGAATACTGCATCATTTTAGAAGATATTTTCTTTTTAGGTGTACATTTGCCTTAATAAAGCAAAGCCTTAAAAACTGTTGCCGAATAGAATATTGTTGAATTTATTTCATTAATATATCACAAAAATCATACAACTCCTGGTAGGCTACAGTCAAGATACTTTTAAAAAATAAAGTATATCTCATGATTTTAACTCTTTTAACGGAGCATTTTCCCTATTTTTAACTAATTCAAAGAGTTTGCATCAACCAGTTCTTTACATAATGTGGGGTTAATATTATCAGATGTTATTTATTTTGGGAATACTGTAATTACAATATCGTAATTACAATACTGTAATAATGTTCTACAAGGCATAAGCCACTATTTCTACATATTTTACTGCCCTCTAGCGGTGTACAAATGCTGCAAACTGGTAAGAAAATAAAACAGCAATGATTTATCCCAAAAATCCTAGTAAAGAGAAATTATATTTTCAAAAATTCTGTAAATCATCACTGAAAATTTACCACCTTACTTCCAAAAGTATATTTTAATTGTTTTTTTTAACTTAAGTCTACCTATAAGTTATTCCAACTCAAGTTGTTAAGCCTGATGCTCTTTTGAACCATCCTCAAATGAGCAACCCATTTATGGTGGCTTTGTTAAATTCTTAATGACAAGAATATTTTCAATTTGCGGACCATCCATTTTGGAAAACATAATGAACTTCACTGACTAGAAGACAAAAAGTATTAAAAGCAAATGCTGTGAAACAGGAGTTTTGCAGTCAGCCAATTATTTTTTTAAATGATAATGTGGTGGAATGAAATAAGGAGGTTGATTCCCAGGAGGGAGGGGATGCATTCCAGAGGAGTAAGAGGCAATTCAGCCCAGATATTATGTGTAAGAGAAATTGGGTGAAGACAGCCTCTCTCTAAGAGTTCAGAGTATATTGTAGATGCAGGTAGTGGACTGCTCAGTCTGGCAAAATTTTGTCTACAGACGTGAAACATTAAAGAACTCAGTTTGGAAGAATCAAATGTCATTCTTGGTTTGGGGCCTGATTTTTAATACCTTTTAAGGAACCTACATAAAGAAATGAAATATATGGTGGAATATAGAAATAATTTTCTTAGATGAATCAATTGATTGACTACATGCTATCAAATTGTTTTAGACTATGTGATTGCTTGGAATTGAAAATAACTTGATGACATCTTATAAATCAATTAATTCATCTAAGAACATTCTTAACAGGACACAATTATTATCCTATTTGTTTTCAAATATATTATTTATGATTAATTAGTAGCTTCACTGCTAACAGTAACATCACATATTCTCTCAATTATTTAAAAAATATTCTCCCCCCAAAAAAACAGTTTATATGGATGTGAAATCATCATTTGACAAATGAAAAAAATATGATGTTATAGGAATATCAAGATTCTTGCCTTTTCCTGGGTTGACTGCAGCAGGTAAACTGTCCCAATCTAGGGTCCATTTAGGGCAAGGATGAGGAGAAAATATTGCTTCAATCCCTTTTTCCTGCATTTCAAAAAAAAGAAATCATCAATTCAGAAATCTTCTAGAAGATTCAAAATACCCTATCTGTACAGTGTAAAACATTATACATTAATGATATCCTGATATTAGTTATGATTAAAATGCAGGATTATTGTAGACAAGTTACTATGTTCTGTTTTTCATATCTAGCAAAGTAGATGCCCCAGAAAAGATTTGCGCTTGAACTAGCTAAAACTGGCATTGTTTTCTTCCAACAGGAACTAAAACATTCTCTGTTCAAAAATCATTCAGCCATGAGGTTACTCTTCAAATTATGTTTCTGCTTTACAAAGTTAACAAATTAAGTTTAAAAAAAATTTTTTTCACTTAAGATAGAAATAATTATATAATTAAGCAAGTGATACATTTATCCTCTTCCATTATTGTACAAAATTACTATAATAAAGCAACAAACTTAATCTATTTTCTGGTTAAAGTTTCAATGCCATCGATGCAGAATACTTTTATTTTGCAGGGGATAACTTAAGAAAAAATTACAACCATTACAAAATAAAATATCATCAAACTATTTCCAAACTATTTTATTGGTAAGTTCTTCAAATATATGGAAATATTTTTATAGTTAATGTATCTAATATAATAAAATAATTACCTACCATTAATTTTGTCATTGTTGGTCTTGGTCCACCTATAAACTGAATTTCCTCTCGAATGTTTTCTGATTCTTTAAAAGCTGTAGAAGTATTCTGCTCGCATTCATTTGATAAAGGGTGTGATTGACAATTCAGGATATTTTTTATGTTGCATTTGACAGTGGCTTGCTTTATTCCAGGTACATCTAGAACCCTTTTGTACCAGCTCAATATTAAAGGCAGCTGTAGTATGTTATTTTGGTGTTTCTTGCAGGCAGCCTTAAAGTGATAAATGAAAAGTTTATG
The DNA here is from genome assembly GCA_015471245.1 of Laticauda colubrina. Lineage (NCBI taxonomy): Eukaryota > Metazoa > Chordata > Lepidosauria > Squamata > Elapidae > Laticauda > Laticauda colubrina. The sequence continues at coordinate 20,021,414 of BLBF01000026.1, forward strand.
CACCAATTTGATGTACAAAGAGTGCTTTTCCTACTAAATTTGCAAAACTCTTGGTTGGAATTATACTTATGCCTTACTAAATCATCCAACAATAATAATTCAAATACAGTGATGGCTTGGTGGCACCAAAATTTTGGAGAGTTGTTTGCAAAAATGAGTCCAGTAAATGCGTATTCATTCATACAATAAACGCCATTGCAAAAACCAATCCCAACCACAAAAAAATTTGCTCAAGACCAGACTTATCCATACTACAAAGAATCCGCTCCCGTGAACTCCGCACAGAACTCAAAAGATGTCTAGACAATGGAGAGAAGGATCTCTACATTGACTACCCCGCTGATTGTATCAAAAGTAAGTCACACAACCTGCAACTCAGCTTTAACCTTCAACCACAACCCTACCTCAACCAATCCACCATCACCCCAGACTAGGCACGCACGCCCTTAACTACCTCAATTCCAGATACTGCTGGCCTTAAATGCAAGCTACTCAATGCAAGAAGCCTTGTGAATAAAATACCTGAATTTCTCCTCTTACTAAATATGGCTAAATTCAACATCATATTTGTCTGTGAAACATGGCTCAACGCATCTCTCTCTGACTCCATTACTACAGTAAGAGACTATCATGTTTACCGATCAGATCATGAAATTCGTAGAAGAGGTGGTTTTTGCTATCTTCTATAAAAAGTCCTTACATCTAAAAAACATCCAAGTTACCCAGGAGCTTGCTCTTCCTTCCTTGCTCATCATCTGTGAACTATCCTTAAATATCACATTTCGATTCTTACTATGTTACAGAGCACCTGATTATGACATTGAACATATAAACAAGTTAAATTCACTACTAACATGGGCAGCATCCTGCCCACAAGCTTTTATCTTTCTTGGTGACATCAATCAACCTCATATTAACTGGACTCTAACTGAATGCATACCTGAACCTAGACATGAAACCTTCTACAATGCTCTAACAAATCTGGGACTAGAACAGTTAGTAACCAACAATACTAGACTTAACAACTGCCTCGATCTCATCTTCTGTAATAGTTTGAATTCAATTTACAGAATACAAATGAAAGAACTCCTTTCTAACAGTGACCACAGCATGATTGACTTTTGTCTCAACATAAGTCCACACAAAAATCAACACAACGATGTGATCCCCAATTATAACTTCAAAAAATGATCTCTCATCCCTTGATTGGCAATTTCTATTCACTGGATGCAATACTATTGGAAGATCATTAAAATATATTTTTACTTGAAGTCAAAAGAATCATCAAACTATATGTACCAACAACTCCCAAAACCAGAAAAACAGTACCCATTACAACAAGGAAGCTTCAATCCTAAAAGAGATCACTTTGGCAGAAAAACAAAAATGTTGCCAACTTCAAAAGCCGATACAAAAGTTTATGCCACCAAATAAGGACTGTATGCACCAATTATCAGGTTAAACAAGAGAAAAACCTTCTATGCACTAATTCCACCCACACTTTCTACAATTTTGCAAACAACAAACTAAAAGATTCAAGGACCATCCCATCCCTGAAAGGACCTAATGGTAAAGACTGCAATGACAATACCAATAAAGCCAACCTCTTTAACACATTCTTTGGCTCAGAATTTGTAAACAGCAATGGATCATGCCCAGTATTTCCTCGTCGAACCACAGACAACTACAATGATCTAATACATATCGAATTTACAGAAGACAATGTTGAAAAAGTACCATGAAATCTAAAATCATCTCTATCTATTGGACCAGATGGAATATGTGCCTACTTCTCAAAAAAGCTATCCACTGCCATAGCCGAACCTCTAAGCATAATCTTTGAAAAATCTTTCAGGACCAGCTCCTTACCAAAACTATGGTCACAAGCCATGGTCATCCCCATCTTCAAAAAGTGAGACCCCAGCCCAGTTGAAAATTACAGACCAATCTCTTTATCCTGTGTCATCTGTAAAGTCATGGAATCAGTTATTAACCAATCCATCATCCTCCACTTAGAAGCAAACAACCTACTCTCCAATAAACAATTTGGTTTCAGAAAATAACTTTTCTGTAATCTGCAACTCTTACACTGCAAAAACATATGGACTACACAATTTGATCAGGGCAAAGCAATACACGCAAATCTACATAGACTTCTGTAAAGTCTTTGATTCAGTGGTACACGACAAACTACTCCTAAAACTAAAATCTTATGGTATCTCTGGACGACTGCATAACTGGATAGAAGCATTCCTGTCAAACAGACAGCAAATGGTCAAAATTGGGAGTGTCCTATCAAATTCTGTACCTGTCAACAGTAGTGTCCCCCAAGGCGGTGTTCTAGGACCAACTCTCTTCATACTCTACATAAATGACCTCTGTGTCTGTGACCACATTAAGACCAACTACATTCTCTTCACTGATGATGTAAAGCTATTCAACACCACAGACAATACTGTTACCCTTCAAAAAGACCTCAACTATTTATCAGAATGGTCAAACAAATGGCAACTTCAAATTTCAACAAATAAATGCTCTGTTTTACATTTTTGGCAAAAAAAATATCAAAAAATAAAATACAGGCTGAATAATCAAGACCTTGTTGATGATCCAAACTCTGACAAGGACTTGGAATACTCATCTCTAATGATCTAGGTGCTAGAGCCCACTGTAACTACATAGTCAAAAAGGCATTAAGAGTTGCTAACCTAATCTTACGTAGCTTTTTCTCTGGTAATATTACACTACTAACTGGAGCATACAAAACATTTGCTAGACCAATACTCGAATACAGCTCATCAGTCTGGAACCCACATTACGTATCTGACATTAACACAGTTGAGAAAGTCCAGAAATATTTCACAAGAAGAGTTCTCCACTCCTCTACTTGTTGCAGAATACTTTATGCCATCAGACTTGAAATTGTAGACCTAGAAAATCTAGAACAATGCCGCCTTTGGTCCAGTCTAAGTATAGCATATAAAAGCATCCATTGCAATGTCCTACCAGTCAATGAATACAGCTTCAGCCATAACAACACAAGAGCAAACAACAGATACAAACTCAAGGTTAATCGCACCAGACTTGATTGCAGGAAATACGACTTCAGCAACAGAGTGGTCAATGTCTGGAATATTCTACCTGTCTCTGTGGTTTCTTCCCCAAACCTCAAAAACTTTAACCTTAGACTGTCTACTATTGACCTCACCCCTTTCCTAAGAGGTCTGTAGGGGGCGTGCATAAGCACACCAACGTGCCTCCCATCCCTGTCCTATTGTTTCTTTTATTTTTCCTATATGTATCCATGTATTCATAACTATGTTTTTACTTATACCTATTATCTTGTAAGCAATTGACAAACCAAATAAAATAAAAATATAAAAAATAAAATTAATACTGTTTTTGAATAAGTGCTACTGAAAGGAAGTATCAATATTGGTTAGTAACATATGAGAGTTGATTGGATGTCATGCTGTATGGTCTAAATAGTATGAATATTTTGACAATTTATAAAATATTAGAAGTTATAAATTCTGTTTATATAAGCTGTTCCAGGCAACTGTTGACAAAGAATCTAAAATTTAGATTACCATATATTGACCTGTGGAGTAACAGCAATTTAAAAAAAGTTACTTAGAAGTTATACTTTAGTAGACTAGTATTTATCAGTCTTTACTTTCAGATGTGAATATATCGAGGGAAGATATACTAATGGGTAAAGATGAACAAATCTAGGTACAGGCTGCAAAGTTTGAGTGCTTCCCACCACTCATCATTGTTCAGCTTTTATTTTAAAAGAGTAGAAATAAATTATTCAGTCTTACCAAAAAATGATGGATGCATGGCAAGAGAACTATGTCCGTCAAAGTGAAATAAAGCCCTTCAGCAAATATATGCTCCAGAGGGGGAAGTTCAGATGTTTTTATTTTCCTAATGTGAGGTGGCTCCCTGTTGGTAGCAAGTGGCATCTTCTGCAGAGTTAGTTTAGAGAAAGCTGTCCTCAGTTCCAAATCTGCAGAACCAAGTTCCTGAGTTTCCACAGTCCTAGCTTCTTTTGAGGAAATATCAGTGCTTGCTGTCTTGTCAAGCATTTTTTGCTGTTGAACTTTCTGTCTTCTAATTTTGTCATCGTTGTGCACTCTTACAGGTTCTCCCAATTTGTTTTCAAACAGCAGTATCTCTTTGGGAATATTCTGATGCGGATTATGAGATACTTTTAGAAAGTTTTCAACTGTCAGAGGAATACTGATCTCACAAAGCCTGGTCCATTCACTAACCTAGAAATAGATAAAGTTGATGCAACAGTTAAAATGCTGGATTACAACTGAGAATATTCAGTTTCTACCTCACACTCAACTAAGTAAATTCAATTGGTGACTTTGGCGTAGACATTCAATCCAGCCTACTGAAAGGTATACAGGGTAAAATGAAGGGACATGTAAATCATGAGATCCTGAAAAAAATATTGGATATATCATCATCATCATCATCCACCATCACCACCATCGATATTATAAAGAGACTGACCATGTAGCTGGGGATTAGTATGATAATAACAATCAACTGTAAAAAGTAAGCATTCTAAAAAATTGATTGAAATGGCATAGATAAATTATTTGTTTTTGAAGCTACAGAAATAAATCTCTACTCATATACACTGGATCAGATTCAACTGCTAGCATTGTATACCTAAAATAATTCCAAGTTTGTATTCCTCAAAAAATAGTTTTGGTTTTGCCATATAACAAACTATACTGGTCTCTTTGTTTAAATTTAACACAAAATTAGTTTGTCGTGGAAGTGACTGCCTGTGAAGGCTCCTGGACTGGGGCAGAAAGGTAAAAGCAGAAGCAATATGCTTCATCCCATATTTTGGTACCCCAGGTTGCCTGATAGACCTGACTCACTGGGAAAAACACATACAAGCTGGTTTTGAATACTTAAAATATAACGTTAAGTCTAATATTCAAAGAAAAACAGAATTTCAGGGGATATTTTATGATAGTATAGTTAACTATTTTATACAGCTTGTTCTAGACATCTATTGATGTGCTATATAGATACATATTTTGCTTTTATGTAATAGAAAGTAATTTAGAAATATATTTGATCTTCATTGCAAAGCACATTCAAGATTTCAGTAATAAACTCACTTCAGCACAAGCTTTCAAACAGGTCCTTTTAAAGCCCAAAAGTTCCAAAATGCCTTTGTTTGATGGATCAGCCTCATAGGTTTTCTGTACTATGTACCTCAAAACCACAGCAAGTCCTGCACGACAAAATCTTCCATTCTTTTTAACAACAGCAGGAAAACAGCAGCTTTGAACCATCACAGGAATTTCAGATCTTTTGATGAAGTTAATTTCTGGGTTCTTTGACAATATTTCTTCTTTTTGTTGTATATCAAAAGTTATTTCATTTGGAGTTATTAAAAATATCCTGAAAATCTTACAATCACAATATGCCAACAAAAACAAGGATATGGATGTGTGCAGAGGATGGATACAGTCTTCACTGTGACCGAAGTAGTCTAGATATAGGTGGTCTTCATTTTCACTTTTCATTTTTTCCTTAAAGCAAGAAATGTAATTAAAAAAAATAAGAGGTAGAAAATTATCTGTTTACAAATCAATGTACTATATTCTACAATTAGAGACCTCATGGAAAATAGATCATTTGAGAGGTTTTTTAGAACATATAAATTAGAATTGATTCATGCTATGTATGGACAGCAATCCAATGCTGAGTTCTCTTTTCTGAAACATTTAGGATTTTTTTTATTGCATCAATATAACACCATTACTGTGTGCTGTTCCATCCTTCATATTACTTATAACTATCATAATCAAATTTAAAAAACATGGGTATATACTTCCACATTTCTAGGCAGGTAGAAAACTAATTATTCGGTGGTGTATTAATATTTTACCACTTTCAAATGGTAATATTTTAACATTTGGCATACCTTCAAAACAATTTTAGTTTTAAGAATGTAAAATGCTATTATAACAAGGCCAGTTACCATTTGAGGAATACATTTTATTCTTAAGATACTGTGAAGTTATTTATCAGCCAAACATGTGGTATACTAATAAGGTATGGGAGGCATCACACCTATGCCTACACATTACTATTGTAGTAATTATATTGTTTATATATTGTAAGAACATCTCATTCAAGTGCTTTTGGCAATTTTACTATAGATAAAGAATTTACATCACCTGGGAGAATGGCCAGGATGGCTGTGATATGAGTATGATCAGCCACAAAAACACATGACTGATAGGTATACTTCTTTAAATTGAGATTATGATTTGAAAAACTGCTAAGCAGTACTTCACTATTTTTATATTATAAGAATATTCATGGAGCCTGAGGAGGAAGAAAGCATTTTTAGAAATAAATAGAATGGAACCCTAACTTCATGCCAAATTTATTGCAGCTTGCTATAATTAAGATTTCAATAATTATTTTTAAAATAATGTTTTAAAAATAAAATTGCCTAGAAGTAAAGGAATCACTGGTTTCAGAAGGGTATTTGCAGGCATACTGTGGTTGCTTACCCCAACCTATACAATACTTAAAACACTATTCATAAAACATTATTTAATGGTTTTTCAGAATTTCATTACACGTTATTGCAATTTTAAGTACTTTAAGTCCCTATAAATATTACAGCACTTATTCATGAATAAATATGCCCAGAACTGAACAGATGAATAGCAACCCAAAGCATTTAAATTACACTAAATCAATGGAATACTTCTTCAAGTAACACAAAGATGTAGTACATAGGTACATGTTCTTAAAGCAGATCTCCATTATTGAATAGAATACTGTAAGAGATTCACTGATATAATTAGCAATATTAACATTAACCAGTTTCTACAAATATATTTTGAACCATAGTTTCATTATTGTTTTTTTTTCTTGTTTTGTTTAACATTGCATGCACTATGAAATTACAGTTTCTTCCCATTAAGGATATTATCATCTTACATCGATAACAACAGCCCTAGAATAGAATAGAATAATTTATTGGCCAAGTGTGACACACAAGGAATTTGTTTTTGGTACATAAGCTCTTATCGTACATAAAAATGAAAAATCATGATTATAGGCATCATAAAAAATACATTCATCATAAATCATAAGATACAACACTTAGTGATAGTCATAGGATACTAAATAAGCAATCAACATAAATCATACTAGGAAACTAAACAAAACAATATAATTCGTAAAGGTAAACGCAACAAAGTTATAATCAGAAGTAGAAAAGGAGATAGGTAATAGGAAAGTTGAGAAAAATATTAATACAGTCTTACTAAATAGTTTAAGTGTTGTGGAATTTAATTGCTGTACACTGCATAGCTTACCCCAATAGGTATGAACTCAGCCAATGAGATTTTAATTGTTATTCTAGCAATTTTATGCTGTGTCCTCAGGAATTATCAGATGTAAATTTTAACCTTACTTCAATCTGAACCCATAATCTCATTTGAAAAGAAAAATACAGTATCTTCCTGAGTATTTTTAATCTTGGTTGATATGGAAAACAGGATCAGAGCCATTCATTATCTGGATGGGTGACCACTAGGAAATCTTGCAACTATCAGCTAGACTAGAAAGCGCTTTTTAAAAAGGAAGAAGAAAGATAAGAGCAATAACAAACAATTTTTCTTCCAAAAAAGAAAAAGTAAAGGTAGAACGCATCAGGTCTGCTCAAATGAGACATTACCTACATAACACACACACACACACACACACAAACCCAGACGGCTATAGAAAGGAAATACTGTAGCCGCAGATAATTGAAAATAAGAAATTAGGTTTTAAGTTCCATTTTATACTTCCAGTATTCTGCCTCAAACATGCAGACAACAAAGGAAATAAAGCACATTCATGCTCCTTTTTATCAGGGGTGGCAAGACTGATCCCGGTTGGGCAACCATCTGTCTGGAATGGTACACGGTCTCCTGCGCGAGCAGGTTGGACTAGAGGACCTCCGGGGTCCCTTCCCATCCCATGACTCTCTTCTACATGGTTTTAAAAAGTATTTTATTATTATTAGTATTCCGAATGACATGTGGCGATAGGGGGGTTGTTCAGGTGTCCAGGAGCCCCCTAACCCAGCAGCCGTCCAGGCGCCCAGGCTCTTCAGTTCCCGACCCTGAACCGGGACGGCGGGAGGAGGGGGGACGGCGAACCGCTTCCCTCACGCCGGGTATCCCTTACCGAACGGCTTCTCGTCCCTCCCGAAGCTCCACCCCTTCCTCCGCTTTGTCCGGGTTGGAGATCACCGCTTCCGGCGCCAGGACGAGGAAGGGCGGCCAACCGGCACCGGCAGGGAGCTTCCAAAGCGGTAACTTGCCCGGGGGCGGCCGATCGCGGTTTTGGCGGGAAAAAAGAGGGCGGCCTTTGTAGCGTTCCCTTAAATCAGCGAAGCCTGAGGCGTTGAGGGGCTTAGGAGTAGCCGCAGGCGGGGGAACGGCGCGAAGTCTCGGTCCGCTTGTGCGGTCGCTGCCCCTGCCTTGTTATGAATGAAAATGGTCCTTTTCATTATTATTGTTACTGTTGTACCCGCGATGGGTAATGAACATGGCAGCAGAAAGGCGTGGAAAAATGTCCCTTTTTTGGGAGATTGACAGGTGTCTGGGGATAAACCAAAGGTTATTTGGCCCTTATGAGAACAGTCTTAATGTGGTTTGTTCAGCATCTTAGTTCAACTCAGCCCTTTGTTTTATTAGACAGCGTCTCTGGCTTGGCACAAGAGGAGAATCCAGACCAGCTTTTAAGATGTATTATGGTTAACCAGGCTGGGAATAGGCAAGGAGAAATATTTTCCCCTCCCCAAATAGTAGATACTATTATTAAATGAAAAATGATAATATTTCTATTATAGAATCTTAAGTAATGATTAGCAAAATGTACAAATATATAAAGTGGCTGCAATTCCCTCAAACCATGAGCAATCCCACTTTTCAGAGTTTAGAACAAGTCAGGAGGGAACTGTCAAATTTCTGCTGTTCTGTAACTGAAACTTTTAAAAAGCTGAATAAGCATTCAGATTCTGTGGCAGCATTAACACCAAAACAGATGTGAGATAAAATGCACTGCAAGTGATTTTCTTTATGGCAAGACCAAGTGTGCATATTTCACACTGATGAATGCATTGCTAACTCTAGCTTCCAGGTGAGTCTTCACTGAGGCTGTCTTAGCTTCTGAAATCAACACTGAGTTTCTTAAATTTATAAAATCAGAAATTGTGTCTGAACTGAAGAATTACTTGCTTGCATTAGTTTAAGCTGTAAAAAGTAAAGTAATGGAAGAAACTTGCTTTTCTTCAAACAGACAACCTGGAATGATTTTACTAATGTAATTGTTTCCAAACTCTCTAAAAAACATGTGAGATCTGAAGGCCAAATGCATACTTGAAATTGATATTTTCTTTTTTCTTTTTTAGTTAAAGATTCTACTATGGCTGCTACTGTGAATTTGGAACTTGACCCTGTATTCTTGAAAGCTCTGGGCTTCTTGCATTCAAAGAGCAAAGATTCTGCTGAAAAGTTAAAAGCACTTCTTGATGAATCTTTGTCTAGGGGCATTGATTCATGTTATCGTCCACAACAAAAGGTACTGAAAGACAGGTTTAAGACAAATAATTCTAAATATGATAAGTCTATTTATTACCTATTTCAGAAGTTGATCTGGTTTACATATCACACTAGTCCATCATTTTTTTAAATGTTAATTTGGAAAGTTCTGTGAATACAACAATTTTTATTTATCCATATGCAGTATATCAACCTTGTATTTGTGAGATGTGTTTATCATCTCCAGTTTCACTCTTAATGTGACATTTTGTGCATTTTTCAGGAAGTAGATCAGCCCAAAGTATCCATTCCAAAACCAGTTTCTGTTAAGACTGCTCCAAGCCTCCCTACAAGTAACAATAATGGGAAACCCACTGTAGTTGAAAAGGTGAAAAAAGAGGTGGAAAAGAGGATTGTGGATAAGGTAAGTTCCCTTGTTACACTTCGAACATTACATCCATTCCTTATTTTGTAACTAGTTCCATTCCAGCAATCAGGTTGTAAGCAGAATGACTGCTAAGTGACCATGAGAGAGAGAGAAATGCTATAAAGATTACTGGTTTCTGCCTCCTCATTCATTTAAAGCTCTCTCACACACTTATGCCAGCATTACTCTCATTCTGTTGTTAGGCACCCAAAATGAGCATATTGGCCAGAAAATGTTTTTTTTATTACCGTTGTATTTGCGAATGGTCACTAAATGCTACATGTGGGTATATTGAGGAAAGAGGTTCCAATAAAGTTACATATTTTAAAAAATAAAAATATTTTTGCTAGCTTTCAATCAGAGGTTTTCAACCACTGTGTCATGCACATTTGTGTGCCGCAAAAAGTCCACAAGAGCACTTCATGAGCCAAAATATATAACTGGAAATGCTAAGCACAGAGAATCCTGTTCCATGACATTACTGGGATGGACTCTCTATTTCACAACCTGGAAGTACTACCTATAAGATATGTGTATGAGATGAAAGAGACTGAAAACTACAATACTGCTTTAAATATATATTTTTGTTTTGCAAACTATGCCAAATGGAAACTATGTTGTTCCCGTAAGTTATGTAACATAGTTAATTTATTTCAGAAAAATAGAGTGTGCTTTCCTCTGCCAGTCATTTGGTTTTTAAAGGGTGTTCTTCTCCTTATCTACAAGTTATATTTTGTTCCTTTTCAATGATTAAGAGAACATGTTACTTCATTCAGACTGTGTTATTAAGTCTTCCCTTGCAATTTCACTTTGTTTTTTAATAGCAGACTTTCAACTTAATAAAAGACTAATTAAATTATTTTGTCTAATATGGTGGTTCCTTGATTGGTTTCAATCCAGGGTATTAATCCTGATGCTAATCTCTGTTTAAATGAGCGTTGATTGCTGGGGAAAAACTGTTGTGGTCTTGTAGCTTTCTGGCTGTCCCATTTGAATGATGTGTAGACGTAGTTTATTCCCATGTACTTGTTGATAGCTGATTTATCAGAGTGTCAGGCTTCCCAGAATTCTGTAGTGTTTTACACATGGTGGAACTGTTGCAAGCCTTACATGGTATATTTTAAAATGACTTTTTTTTCTGGGGCTGCTGGATTCATCTATTATTAGCACCACATAAACCTTCAGTTTTCCTTATAGGTGAGAGGGACAGCATATAAATTTAATAAATAAAAATAAATACTTGTACCCTTTTGTTCCTTTGTTACCAGCAGCTTTTTTTTATCTTATACAGAATATTTTTCCTTCCCCTAAACAGAAACAATTACTTGTTACAAATATGTGACAGAATATATTACATATGTATTTGTTCAAAGTTTACATTTTGTTCGTTATGTAACTATCATTTGCTAGATAAAAGTGGAAATTATTGAAGGAATTGAAGCAAAAAAACCAAGACTAGAAAAGTCAGAAGCTCATGCCTCATCAATCACAGTGCAGACAAGCAAGGATTTGCCCATGGCAGACCTTTCTAGTTTTGAAGAAACCAGTGCTGATGATTTTGCAATGGAGATGGGTCTGGCTTGTGTTGTTTGCAGGTAAGTTTTTTAAATTTAGTAGTTATAGCATACATGAAGACCACAATTAAATATTAATTGTAAATTTAACATTTTATCTAAATAGAGAACTTGACTCCTTCAACCAGGGGTGTCAAACTGAAGGTCCCTGGGCTGAATCCAGCCCGGGTTGGGGGGGGGGGGGAGGTTGCTTAAATCTGGCCTGTGGGGCTGGCATGAAAATATCAAAGGACCGGTCTGCAGAGAGACCGTGTGCAACTCCCACATGGCCCATTTTTAGCCTCCCTGGCCTCCTGCAGCAATCTGCTGGCCGAAATGGGCTGCACAGGATTTTTTCAGCTGGCAGAGGCCTGCAGGAGGCTGGGGAGGCCAAAAACGGGCCACGCAGCAACTGCACAGGGCCTCTACACGGTCCATTTTCGACCAGCAGAGGGTTGCAGGAGGACTGGACTGCAGGAGGACTGGATTACAATTATGTGGCCCCAAGGAAGTGCCTGATCTGGATAGAAAACAAGCAACATCCTATGTTAATATTACAGTTTAATGCCAGATTTTACATACTGTAGGTCCATTTAATCTACTATCAACAATCTATAATTGACAGCCATTTCTATTTACTATCCTGGAAATTTACCTCTGATGTTAGCTCTTGTATTATCATATTTATGTTGTTGTATTTTTATTTTTAGTTGAATAATAAAAATATCGTATAAATAGCTTTCTTGACTGGAAAAGCAATTTATTATAAAATAATAGGATATAAATTTAGAAATAAAAAGTTCAGTAGAATATAAAGAATAAGTAATAAATGTTTGCCAGTAATACCTGGTAGAAGAGATAGGAAAATGGTTATACAAAAAAATGATGGAAAGAAAGAATAGAAAGAAAAAAATGCATTTTGACCCTGTGACAAATGGCCACCATGGCCATGCCCACCTTTGGCCACACACCACCACCCAGCCCTCCAAGGTCAAACACAACCCTGATGCGCCCCTCAATGAAATTGAGTTTGACACCCATGCATTATGTGTATCTGCAGCACATCTGTTAGAAAAGGAGTGTCAAACTCGCAGCCTACAGGCTGGATGCATCACGTGCTGGTTCCACCCCTATCCAGTTTAGTGAAGGAGAAAAAAGTCCCAATACGTCATATGATGCCACCGTGATGCCGTGAGTTTGATACCCCTGAATATCTTCTGATATTCACCTTCCATGGCAATGAGATTATAAATACAATACTTACCAAAAGGTAACGTTATACATAGAAAGGTATCTAAATTGTAACTTATATTTTAACTTGTCTTCAGGATTTATTATCATTTTAATTGTGTCCATTTGAAAGGCAACTTTAAAAATGTCTTGAGATTTTCTTTATATTCCATTTATTTTTAAAGTTTGTAAAAATTATCCTTTATATTATTCCCTTCTATTATGTTACTGGGAAATAATCACTCTTTCTGATTCAATTAACTTTGAAAAATCTTCAATGATATTTTGAATCTTAATTCATGTTCTCAAGACAGATTACAACAGAATCAAAGCTGCTTACTCCTGAGTAAAGTTCCATAGAATCACATACTATGTGGGATTTATTTATTTTTTTTGGTCTTATTTTGGTTTTTATAGCAGCAAAATGTTCCCAAAGCCATATATGCAGTATGCTGATTCTAATTTTCCTATTAAATTAAAAAAAAATCTTTTTACATAGTCTTCTGCAAATAGTTTCCATGGTTACCTATGTACCTGTCCAATGGGGATATATATACAAAAGCAACTTAGTAATTAAGTAACCTGATTTGTTATCTAAAAATAATAGTCATTAGGGAAAGGGTGTTTTGCTAATCTGGTTAAGATACATTTCCGTTCCTATATATGATTAATATCATAACATTTATTTCCAGTAGAATAAAATTTAATGCATATGATTTTCCTATTAATCTTCTACATACTTATCTGATGTATCCTTACTCTTATAATTTAAAGACCTAACTTTTCTTGTGATTCAGTAGGTAATTATAAACTATCTTCTATTTATGTTACTGCATAAGTTGAAGGAATATGATTTGGACAATGTCATTGCACAATTTAACATTTAGAATTCCCCATTAAATATATGCTGCAATTGGGATTCATTTCCTTTTTGAATTAATCTGGACTTGGGAGAATGGTCACTTTAATTTTGTTGACATTTGATCATTGACCATTCTATCTGAGACTACCGGAATTGTAGGTCAGCAACATTTAGAAAGCAACAACTTTTTATACATCTGCTTTAAGTTAAAATCTTTGGCCTACAATTTTGTTGACAATTTTGGTTTGGTTTTTCTTTTGCATATAACTTAGATGGGAAGAGAAGAACTAGGCTTACAGATTTGTTATATGGAGTTGGAAAACACTAATTTGGCCTCCATTACTCACCCTAAACATATCTGTCCATCTTTTCCAGTTTCACACTTATGATCTTGTAGCTATTCTTCATTCTCTACAGCTAAACATACAGAATCAAAGAACCATAGGGCTGGAAGCTTGGAGGTTTTCCAGTTCAACTCTCTGCCCAAGGCAGGAGACCTTTGCATCCCGGACAAATGGCTGTCTAATCTTGAAGACTTCCTGCGATGGAGCACTCACAGCCCCAGGAAGAAGCAGTTTCATTGATTTATTATTCTCCCTGTCTGGAAATGTCTTTTTAGTTCCAGATTGGATCTTTCTTTAATGAGCTTCCACCCACTGCTTCTTGCCCTGCCCTCAGGTGCTTAGGAGAATAGGTCAATCCGCTCCTTCTTATGACATTTCCTCAAATATCAAGACACAGTTATTCCATCATATCTAATATTTCTCTTTGTTAGACTAGGCATGCCTAGTTCCTAGTTCCCATCATATAGTTTAGCCTCTAGACCTCTTATTATACTTGTTGCTTTTCTCTGAAGTCTTTCTTGAGCCTCAGCATCTTTTTTGCACTGTAGCAACCAGAATTGGTTGCAGTATTCCAAGTGTGATCTCATTAGTGGAATATTATCACTTTTTGGTAATCTTGATGCTATCCCTCTATACCGACAAATTCGTAAAAATATGACCTTTCAAGAGATTGTTTGAAGAAATGATGTTTAATTGACTACTTTATGTTTTATAGACAAATAACTGTGACTTCTGGAAATCCATTAGTGGAATGCCAGGAATGTCATAACCTCTATCACCAAGACTGCCACAAACCTCAAGTGACAGACAAGGAAATGAATGATCCACGGGTAGTGTGGTATTGTGCAAGATGTACCAGGCAAATTAAAAAAATGGTAATTTTTTTTTCTATATCTGTGAAGAAATATTAATTTAACTATTTAAGGAAGAGTTTCCTTAATTGACTCAAAAATGAAGATTAGAAAGAAGACTAGTTTGCTTTAATAAATTAGGCCAACATCTACAGAGCTCTTTTCTTTACTAAGGTTATTTTATTATAAAATAAAAAATATCCTTAAAATGTTTTGAAATATGTTGTTTTGTTTTTAAGCTGCTGTTGTTTTGATTTTAATAGTTTAATACCATCTTTACAAAAATAGTTATAGCAATAATATTTTTAAAAAATAATTAAAGTGATAATTATACTGAAAAGAAAAATTCATCTCAAAAAGTTTATGCTAAATCTGCTTTACCAAACCATGTTCTTAAACCCAGTAATGATGATAATTTTGTAAACTATTTTAATAAAAGACTTATGTTTATTAGATCAGATTAAGAATATTTAAATCTCATTACAAATGAGGTGCTTTCCTATATTGATTTTCCCGAAAAGGCTTTATTTTGATGCAAGTTGTTGTTGTTATACTTGTATCAGTAAAATTAAGATACAAGAAGAACCATTATATTATTAGTGAAAATACAGTATAATTTTTTTTAAAAATCAAAATATTATGAGAAAATTTTCCAAAGGAGAAATGAACTCTTGTATCTTCATTTGGAATAATGTCATGCAGAATATTTTGTCTAATCAGGTCTAGATTTTTTTAAAACATAAAGTAATTCCCCCTGTCCTCCTACCATCATATTCTACCAGCTAAGAAAATATTGTTCAATTATGAAAATTTTATAAGGTCTCAAGTGGGTGTCTGGAATTAATAGTTTAAAAGCTAGGTATACTATAGGTTCATATTCCACTTTCTCTTCTGTTTTATCACAAGAAAACAGTGACCTTTGCATATTATGTAGTCAGCACCAAAAGTAAATTTATTTGAATCCACCCTAATTCTAGTTTTGAATCCACGTTACACAATTCTTCAGTTTTCTTTTTTCATTCCCATTTCTTCTGCCATTTTGTCAATTGATGAAATTTTATTAAATTTTAAATGTTTATTTCCATACATGTAAATTTAAATATGTACATTAGATATATAAATTAGCAGCTGCCTAGTTGTATGAAACATGTTGACGAATAAATAAATATATAAATTGTTGTTGTAGTAATACAAGTGCCAGTTTATTCTAGTGGTTAAGGCATTAGGCTAGATTTCCAGTCCCGCTTGAATGCTGGCTGGCTGATTTTGGGCCAGTCATTCTCTCTCTGCCCACATCAGACTTGAGCCACAAGTTGATCGGTCAATTCCTGTCACAATGAATGGATCAACACTTGATTAAAAAATGGACCTTGCACTTTGGGAGAAATTCTCTGAAGAAGAAAAAAGTATACTGTGTTTCTTACAAAATAAGGCCGGACCTTTTTTTTTTTTTTGACCCCCGAAAAAACGGCTAGGCCGTCTTTTGTGAGGTGACTTAATTCCCCCCCTTGCATCCTTGGGTGGGTGGGTCAGCAGCGACAGCTTGGATGTTGACCCCGGCATTGGGCACTTTGTATCGGGAGACCTTCCGCCACTGTTGCTTTCCCTTCTCCCTGTGCTGCCACGGTGCTTAGAGCAACGCCGCAGTGTTTGGCGCAGGCACGCGCAGCCAGCCAGGGCTCCTCCCTGCAACCGGAGCCCAGTGGAGACACTCGGCTTCAGGCGCTCCTATTGCCGCCTTCCCAGGCATCGTTCGAAGGCAAAGCCCATTCTTTTAAAAATGACGCCCTACTACCAGTACGACAAAGCCTCCCCTGCCCTAGAGGGCAGCCCAACCGCATGTAGGGAGGGGAATCTCCCTGGGCCGCAGCGCACGATCAGCCCACCCCGGGAGAAGCGCCTAGCCACCATCCCTGCAGGGCACTGGGCAGTGCAGCTGACAGGTGGGCCCTCCTGCCCGGAGGCAGAGCTCTCGCCAAGGCAGCAAGCACCTCCCTGCCAGACTCTCCGCTCATCCCGCCAGGGCCACGCTGGAGCCGGACGGGCTGGACAGAGACAGGAAAGTGAGCCGTGGGTGTGTGCCCACCTGCCAAGCAAAAGAGCTGGGCCGACCCGAGCTTGGCTTTCTTCCCAAGTCCCTCCAGACCGATCCCAAAGGGGCCACTGGGAGAGGCCGCCCGAGGCAGTGATAGCGCCCACCCATCCATGGACAGGGAGGCAACGTGATGGCCTGCGCAGCATCCTCCGAGCTGAGCCCCGCCGAGTGAGCGCCTCTGCCTGATGCCCGTGCCACTGCAGCGTTTGGAGCTGCTGGTGTGTTTGGAGAAGCGTGGGGACGGGGATGGGTTGGGCGAGGGGTGGAAAGGACGGGCAGCTTCGTGCTCTCTCTGCTGGCCAGGGAAGCAGTGCTGCTGTCGTCTTGTCTCCCTGTCCACGGACGGGTGGGTGCTATCACTGCCTCGGGCAGCCTCTCCCAGTGGCCCCTTCAGGTTCGGACTGGAGGGATTTGGGAAGCCAAGCTCGGGTCGGCCCAGCTCTTTTGTTTGGCAGACCGGTGCGCACCCGTGGCTCAGTTTCCCAGCTCTGCCCAGCCTGCCTGGCTCCGGCATGGCCTTGGCGGGATGAGCGGAAGGCCCGGCAGGGAGGCGCTCACTGTCTTGGCGAGAGTTCCGCTGCCGGCCAGGAGGGCCCACCTGTCAGTTGCGCTGGGCACCCCAGCGAAGCTCTTTGCGCTCTGCCCAGTGCCAGGCAGGAATGGCGGCTGGGCGCTTCTCCCATGGTGGGCCGATCCTGTGCTTTGGCCCCAGGAGATTCTCCCCACGTGGGGTTGGGCTGCCCTCTTGGGCAGGGGAGGCTTTGTGGTACTGGTAGTGGGGCGTTGTTTTTAAAAGAATGGGCATTGCCTTCAAACGATGCCTAGAAAGGTGGCGACAGGAGCGCCTGAAGCTGAGTGTCTCCACCGGGCTCCAGTTGCAAGGAGGAGCCCTGGCTGGCCATGTGTGGCTGTGCCAAATGCCACGTGTTTGCGCCAAACGCCGCGTGGTTGCACCAAATGCCATGTGGTTGCACCAAAGGCCGTGGCAGCATGGGGGGCAGGGAAAGCAACAGTGGCGGAAGGTCTCCTGAAACGAAGTGTCCCACCAACGCTGAAGTCAACGCAGGCAGCACCCTATCCAGGTATGCAGCAAAAATACTTCCTAATGGCAAGCCCCCCCCCCGCCATTCCTCCCCATTTCGCATGTTTAATATAGGCCTTAATTTGGGGGGAGGGGCTTAATTTCATTTTATGCCTATAAAACATCCTGGGACTTCCTATTGAGGGAGGCCGTATTTTTGGAGAAACACAGTAGCAATACATTAGTTCGTTATCTAAGATCTCCTGCATACCTGTTATGTGCCTTGATTGTGATTTCCCAATGTTAGCTACCATAATGTTTAGTAAATAGTAGTTTTAAAGCAGAAAGCTAATTTTTTTATTTTTACATTTTTTCATATAAACAATATGTAATTTACACAGGCTCAGAAAACACAGAAGCCTTCCCAGAAGCCAGCTCCTGCTGTAGTGTCAGTAGCTCCAGCTGTGAAAGATCCACTAATAAAGAAACCAGAAATTAAGCAAAAATTGGAGACTACACCAGCCTTCCTGGCATTTAAGAGGACAGAGGTCAAGGTACTGTGCAGAATGTACTGTGAAATATTGATAGTTTGATTGAATTTATAGGTATGTTTTTAGTTTAATTTTGTTTTATTCTTTTATGGGAAGTGTTTTGTTTTGGTAATGTTCCTAACCTCATAATATCATCCTCAACTTTCATTTAGAAATCCACCTTAAATATTTTTATTCTTAATTTTGTTCCATTTTGTTATTGATTTTGAATAAATTGCATAATTTAAATAACATTATCAATAAAATTACATTTAATAAAATTTTGTATTTCAATTTAAAAATAGAATATTATAGGTTATTTTCAGATATAGCTATATTTATTTCTAGATTTAGATAGGATATAGTAGTAATGTGTCTCTGTAAGTTTGTAATTGTTTCTTTCTTTGCACTGAGATTAAAGACTGCAGCACGAAGTTTATTTATAGGGAAAATCACATTTTTATACCTAAAAGTTGTATAAAGTAAAATAATAGTTTTAAGAATAAAAATGTTAAAATGTTTGTCTTTTACTACAGTAATAGTTACAGAGTGAAAAAAAACCCAAAGATTACAAAAGAAAATAACCAACAAAGTTTGTGCTAAAGTTAAAGTAGTTCTTGACTTATGACCATTTAATGACACTTTGAAGTTATGACAGTCTATCCTCAAAATTACAATCGTTGCAGCACTCCCATCAAACAAACAAAGTCAAATGGAGAAGCTGGATTTGTTTAATAACCATATGATTTACTTGAGGACAATGATAAAAATAATAGTAAAATCAGATCCAGTTGCGATGACTCAGTTAATGACTGCATCACTTAGAAACTCAAATTCCACTCCCAATTGTGGTTGTAAGTCAAGGACTGCCTATATTTGCTTCTGCTATTGCAATTTAGGAGCTTCTAGACAAATTCTAGGGCTCATAAGCTTCTTGAAAGCTTGGAAATATCACTGGCCCCCAAAAATGCAGAACCAAAATTTACATGTTACTTAGGTCAGGGGTGTCAAACCGGGGCCCTATGGGCCAGATACATCACACGCAGGCCACACCCACCTCAGTTCCATTAATGAGAAAAAGTCACAAAACGTCACATGACAGCAATGTGATGCCGCAGGTTTACACCAGTGCTCTAGATTTTAAAAAACCCAATAGTATTTTAAACGAATTAATATTCAGGACACATGGTTGAATATTCTACAAGTTGTTTTATATTTGTAACAGATAAGAGAATTCTGAATCAGTTTGTCAGGATTCTGCCCTTCTCATCAGAATCAAAAAGCACAATCCATCTTTTCATCTTGTGCCATTCAGAAAACATAGTTTGCCCATGCAGTCTTAGCAATTTTAATGAGGCTTATGCAGTACTATTTGTGGTTGATTGTGTCAAACAATTTCAAATAACTGTGATGGAAACTGATACATATACTATGGAAATCTCTGTACTATAGTAACCTATACATGTACTGTTAACATGCCCTATTACATCTAAATGCCTAAACCATTGTTAACTTTTGTCCCAATTATATTTTTGAGATCCACCATTAATTTTCATGTTAAAAATATTTTTTGATTTAAAAAAAAACAACGTAGGTATGGATCCAGCAAGTTTTCTTACTTGAATAATTCTGAGGTTTTTGGTGTATGAGGATGGGTCATTGAGCTATTTACTGTATATTGTACATTCAAGAAAAAAGTTAAAGCTATGGTTATGATTGGCCTGGAACATTGTAAAGACATTAATGTGCTTCCTTTTGTATTCTGATACTTTGAATAAATATTAGAGTCCATTGAGTTTTTCATCTAATAAAGATAAATGTTTGGCCCTTTTGCTTTGCATGGTGATCTCTGCTGAAATGCATGTAAGGTAACACTTGTTTCTGTTTGATTTTAGACTTCGGCAACAATGTCAGGGAACTCAACCACCGCCAGTGTTTCCTCCTCCTCAAACAGTGGCCTTACAGGATGGGCAGCTTTTGCAGCAAAGACATCTTCTGCAGGTCCATCAACAGCTAAGATGGGGTCTGCCACCCAGAGTACCAGTGGCAAGCCTGTCACTGGCTCAAACAATCAGAAACCCGCTGGTTTGTCAGGGCTGGCCACAACCAAAGGCATAGGGTCAAAAATAACATCTGCCAATAGCACAAGTTCTGGCCAGTTGAAGCCACTACCACCTCTGACATTGGGGAAAATTGGTCTCTCTCGGTCTGTGAGCAGTGACAATGTAAGCAAAATAGGTCTTCCTAATGCAGGCAGTTCAACCCCAGGCAACAGCCCAACTCTTGGTGGAAATGGCAGCAGTGTGGCAGCAGGGAGCAGCACTAGCAAATCTAGTTCAGAATCGGGCAACCAGTCCCCATCGTTGAAAGGTCCAACTTCACAAGAATCACAGCTCAATGCTATGAAGAGGTTACAGATGGTCAAAAAGAAAGCAGCTCAGAAGAAGCTAAAAAAATAGCAGGTCTATCTTTAAAACAATAGATAATGCTATCATTAGTTTTAATCTGCAAAGTGCCAGATACTGTAAAATCAATGATCTATAAATTACTGTTGTGTTTTCATTTGGCATCCTTGTGCGTACTCACAAGAATTCATATATTAGTAAAAAGTCCCATTGGCTGACAAGCTGCCTTATTTGTATCTGTCTCATTAAATTAAAACTACAAAAATCCAGATGACTACTAGAGTTTGTAGTCCAGGCACCATAGCTCTAATTAAATACAGTTATTAAATACAACTTAACAATATTGATTCTTTTAAAATATATTTCATGCTTTACTCTTTTCTAAAACCATTATGAATGCTAAGAAATTTGTGTGTGTTGGGGGGGTGTTTGTCTACAATGGTGATACATTAGCTGCATTTGCCATTTCCAGTGAAATAAACAAGGTTGTGTATTAGTCCCAATCCTACTCAGTCTGTTCTTCATTTGATGTTGTCACATGCTGTCCAGGGTCTGAAGGAGGGAGTGTATGTATATCAGGTTATCAATTGGAAAACTTCTTTTGAGCTATGCCACTTGAATGCAAACCTATGCCGCCTGAGTGATTCTGTAGGGTCATTCAAGGAACCCTCTTCATTGATGACCGTACACTCCTTGTCCTGGGGCAGAAGGACAGTGATCCTGAACAAATTCTCAGATGCTGTTTTGGCCTGACTATCAGCCTGAGAAAGATTGAAATACTGATCAGCCTATGCCAAATCCCAAGATATAGAACCACTATTGATAACACCTAGTTGACAAATGTAGACAACTTCAAATATACTTTGCAAACATCATCTCAAGTGAAGGGTCTTTGAACAAAGAAATTGAAATCAAGATCAACAAGGCAAGGCAAACACTAGGGTGGCTGGCACCAGCCTGTGTGTTGTGTTGATAGAACCCTGTGTGTTCTATCAACACAACATCCATTTCTCCAGTGCACTGAAAGTCTTCAGAGCTGTGGTCATCTCTTCTCTCCTAGGAGGATGAGTACTGGACTCTACTGAAGGAACAGCAAACAACAGCAGACATTTCACGTGTGTGCTCCATCCTTGACATTTGCTGGCAAGACCATGTCTTATTTTGAAATTTATATTCTATCTTTTAAGTTACACATCTTTCTGAAGAATATCTCACATATTGTTGTATATACAGTCTCCAGAATCTCTCCTTTTGTGCTCTATAGAAGTCAGATAAGCTGATGTTTTCAATCTATTTGAAATGTAAACTTTAGCCAATATTATCAACTGTAAATTCTAGAAATTTATTCAAAATAGCTTACCAACTCTTTGGTCTCGTGAGATAAAATTTCACTGTACAATATTTTTAGTCACTTGCACAATTCAGGTACTTCTGGATGGCAGATCATGTTAATGATTTTATATGTAAAATATTTTGAAAGAAAGTGATTCTATTCATCATAAAAAAAAGATTGGGCAAGGCAGGCATACCCAATTTAAGGGCTACCTCACTAAGCTGCATCAATTGCAATGTCTAACAAAAAGAATTAAACCAATATTTACTTCTGACTTTCTTTACTATTCATAGAAAGGCAGAAAACATTTAGAACTTTGGAGTGATGTTTATGGTAATAGAAAAATCAGTGCTGAAGCATTTTATTAGTCACACAATTGCAAAGTAAAGAAAAAGCTTATGTACCACACAAATAAGGTGTAGATGTCTCTGTCTGGAAATCAGAGAAAGCAATAGAAAGATCAATTATGGCATATTTGTCACCTTATTATATGAGGGGTGACTGAAAAAGTCTTATTGCTGATAACCCAGCAATGAAATATATGTGACTGACATGAATGAATGCAAATATATATATCTCAGGTCAATGTTGCAGGAGCCAATCTGGGTTGGTCATTGGGACCAGAGATTTACTCTTCCAAGTTTTTGGCCTCATGCTGGACATTGAGACTGATTCTAAAAACCGTTTGTAAACTTACAGGATTGATCCTAGAGACCATTGATAAAGAGTTCCTCAAACTCTACTGACATATACTTCACTAGTTCTTAATACATGGGAAACAGCTTCAGATTTAGTGACTTGTATTTTTATTTTTAAATGATTTGGAAATTGCCTAGGAGGATGTCATTTATCATGAATGAAGGCAAATACAGTATATGTGACTGTGCTGTCCCACTCTCTCTCACACAAGTAATTAGTTTCATGAATTTATTATTTTCAAGCAATTCCCTTCATTAAAAACCCAGAACTGTCCCAATTAAGTCCAGCCACAAGCAGACCAATGTTAATCCATGGAGCAATGGCCAAAGAGTCCACAAGGCACTTGAAAGTCTCTCAAGCAAAGCCGCCCAGCAAATTTAAATCCACAACACAAGACAGGTCACAAGGCAAGAAAAGTCCAGAGTTTCCAAGGCAAGATCCAAGTCAAGGCATGGTGTCAAACCAAAGTGAGGCAGGAATCACGATGACTAGAAAACACACCTAGGAAACCAATGTTCCCAGCATCGCCTCCATCTATCGGCTGTGCTAAATAGCCCACTTTCAGTGCAGTGCATCTGGCTGACCTCTGCTCCTGCCTTTTCTCCGTCCTATGTGTTTTTGGATCATGTGCAGAAGGCAGCTCGTCTTCCTCATCACTGACCATCTGCAGCTGCTTGCCTTCTCCAACTGGAGCCTCAGGATTGTTCTTTTGCAGCTGTTATTCAGCCAAATCCATCACAGACAGCTGCTTGGAGCCATTAATCAACTTGGCTCCTGCCATGCCAGGAACTGTTTCATCCTCCCCCAAGCTGACATCTAGAGACGTATCTAGGGAAGCATCTGGAGGAATCATCAGTGTCCCAGAGAACGTTGCAGGATCTAATCTGAGTCAGTCACCAGGACTGGAGGTTTTTTTCTTCTGAGCTTTTGCACTTGTGCTGGAGCCCAACCTCAGGGAGATTCTCTGTGATAAGCCCAGAAAACAAAACCTCTGGTCCTAGTGACCAGCCCAGATTGGATCCTGGATATCATTTATTTGTATATTGTATTAATTCAGGAGTGCACATGCATGGTTTGGGGCAATGCAATATTGAATTAATTTAGACATCTGGTTTAAAGAAAATATTGAGATTTCATTCTAATGACTGTCTTGATCCGGTGCTCCAGAACTTTGGTTCCCGGGGCACCTAAGTTTGCTTCATCATCACCAACTCTATCCTGTTACTCGCTCTTGGGGAACATGTCCTCTGTGCCATTGCAGAAGAGGTAGACACAGTATAAACTTACAGATTCTTCATTGGAAGCGAGCACTGCTAGAT
Source organism: Laticauda colubrina (assembly GCA_015471245.1). Lineage (NCBI taxonomy): Eukaryota > Metazoa > Chordata > Lepidosauria > Squamata > Elapidae > Laticauda > Laticauda colubrina. The sequence goes on from BLBF01000026.1 coordinate 20,045,679, forward strand.
ATTGTGGGATTTATCCTTAAAATACAATTCTGAAACAAGAAATGGATCCCATTTCTTATAAAGCATAATCCTAATAAGTGTATGCAGAATTGTATTTATCTCTACATTGAGACTAACAGCTGTCACTTAAAAGAAGTTTCAGGAGGCATTTTCAGCAGAGCTACAATTCTGAGGTTACAGTTCTTTATCTGAGATTAAGAAATAATATTCTATTGAAAGGTCAGCAAAAAGTGCATTCAGTTCTTGAAATCTTCACAAACTTGGAACTAGAAATGTCTTGTGTAACCAAAAAGGCACTTCCATGTGCAACAAATCTCCAGTGAATTTTTTTAACATCTCTGTACTACTTCAGTTCCTTACACCTGAGTCTGAACTGTTTCTAAGAGTATTTACAAACCTGAGAACATTCTATGGACAATGCAGGTTCTTGCCCATTCCTGGTTAATTCACAAATCTACAAAAGTTAAACTTATAGCTGGCATAGTTGTGTTAGGCTTTCACAGCAAAGATCAACAAGACATTTTGCGACACCTAAAGGACCAACTAGATCAAGGGTCTTCAAACTTGGCAAGTTTAAGACTTGTGGACTTCAACTCCCAGAATTCCTGATCTAGCATGACTGGAAGACAAATTCTGGGAGTTGAAGTTCACAAGTCTTAAAGCTGTCAAGTTTGAAGACCCCTGAACTAGATTATTATGCCATGAGATTTTTGTTGTTATAGGTGATTTAGCTCAGCAATCCCCAACCTTTGCAGTTTGGCAGCCCAGCTGGGAGATGACAGCCCACATAAACAGTGAGCTAACATGCACACACAGCTCAGCTTGCATGAGCGACAGACCAGTACGCAAGTGCAAACACACACTCTACTTGCACAATCAAGCGCTTGCATGGCCCGGTTCCAAATAAACCACGCCCTGGGGTTTGGGGACCCCTGGATGAGTTCAATATAATTAAATGCCTCAGAAATCTGTGGAAGGCATTAGAGAGTTCTTTTCCAGTCCAGTGTGACAAAAGTTTAAAAGTAAAAGCAAATATACCTATTCCATCAAAAATTCTTCTTCACAAGTACTTCAATTCCGGATTTTAGAAGCTCTTAGCTTATTGCATTTTTTTAAGGCACAAAAATTAACGGGTGATAATATCACAATAAAAGTCTTCTGGCTCTGAGAAATTATTCCGTAAGCTAAATCTGATATTTACGTGTATGTCATCTTCCCAAGATAATTAGCTGGCACATATCCTTTTTGTCCTTCAGCTTCAGCTAACCACCATTCTTTATTGCCACTTAGGTCCGAAAAACGAAGGATTTGAACTCGCTGATATTCGTGAAGACTGAGTTCCTGCTTACTCCTTGCTTGAAATGCATGAACGGCATAGAAAGTCTAAGAGATAGGAGACATAAAAGAGAGAGAGAGAGAGAGAGAGAGAGAATGTTCAATCCTGCTCCCTATTTCAGTGAAAAACTGGGGGAAAAGCATCCAACCAAATGAACTCAGCTAATCAAGCAACATCCAACTATGCTTGTTTCGATAAAAAAAACTTGGGTCAGATTTGGAATAATGTATTTGAGCAATGTCACTCACTAATATTAGTCCCAAATCCCTACACTTACAAACTCTATACTTATTTCTCAATGAGATAAGCATAAAACAGTGGTGGGATTCAAATTGTTTTACCGCCGGTTCGGTGGGCATAGCTTGGTGGGCGTGGCTTAGTGGGGCCATTACAGCTTTCGCCACACCAGCTGAGACCTGCAGCACCAATCAGCTGAGAGGATAAAGAAAAGTGCAGGAGCAGGTAGAAGGGCAGATCGCTCTTTTTTCTTCTTTTTCCTCTCAGCTGATCGTCCCAGGATTTTTTAACTCCTCTCAGCTGAGTGTCGGGGGATTTTTTACTGCCAGTTTGGCAGAACCAGTCTGAACCTGTAGCATACTACCCCTGGTATGAAGCCATGAAATAGTGGCATGTTAAAGTTACCTCCTGAGTCTTTGAATACTTATCTTGATAAACACTGAGCACCATGTAATATGACGTGCTCTGACTTAAAATAATCTAGCAGCAGTACAGCTCTAGATTTGTGAAAAAACAAAACCTAGACCACATGTTTTAAGTGGGGCTACTTATTTACCTTTGTCATAACTGATCATTTGCACATCTTCCTTCTCTGAGACCAGACAATACAAAAATAGAGTTGGCAAGATTAGTAGATGCTGTAATTCATTTCTCTGGAGAAGAAAAATGAATAGGCAGCTACAGTGAGAAAGCGGTGACCAGTAACCAACTCAGCCCTGAATTCATCCCCTCTCCTTTTTTTTATAAAAGGACTGGTCATGAAACAATGCTTACGTGTTGCTCATCTGTTTCACAAAAGCTGTCCAATTCTGAGCCATTCACAGATTCTTTTTCACACAGGCTATTATAGGAAGAGTCACTGCCACTTCTTTTGTGTCCTGTGGGTTTTGTACTGTTGTCATCCAATTGTCGTGAAGAGATAAAAAGGCTGATATTATCAAAGTCACCATCACAGAAATGGATTTCTCCAGGATTTTTTGGTGCCTTGGCTGGTTTATAGGGTTTCAGGAAGGAAGAATAAACGTATCCTTTAAGAACTATATGTAGGGAAGGGGAAAAAAAGGCCATGAGTATCAAAAGGTTGGGTTTTTTATTTTATTGTAAGAACCTTAAACTATTGCAAGTTAAAAGAGAAAAACAGAGAGACATTACAATCTGAAAACCCAGTGAAAGTTGGAGGAGTCATGCAAATGCTCCAGATTGCAAACTATACAATCTAATTAACATTATACTATCAATTGTGTTTTGTTTTGCTCTGTTTTGGCAAGTCCTTATCCCATATCAGTATTCAGGTAACCTAGGCTTAGTATTCGTGATGCAAACTTTGACATGTTCACTAGACTGGTTAGAATACTTTTTCCAAGTTCTACAAGGCGCTGCCATACAGTTAGAGAGAAGGCAATCTCTCTAAGGATGGGCAAGAACCAGTCATAAATGCTGCATCAGTTTCTATGGATTGCCTTCTGGTTAAGTCAGGAAATTTCACATATCTCTCAAGTCAGTGGCTTCCAGGAAGTAGATGTTCATTAATCTTAAAGTTGCAGGAGATGAGAAATATGGCTCTAGAGCAGGGGTGTCAAACTCAATTTCATTGAGGGCCACATTAGGGTTGTGTTTGACCTTGGGGTGCCAGAGTGGGCATGGCAGAGGTGAGCATGGCCAAGATGCAGTTGCTCATGTCAGGGGGAGGCACCTGTGGTGGTTCGAGTGCTCTGCCAGAGAAAACAGGCTCCTGAGCTTTGTTTTCAGCTGTGATGGCTTCCTGCAACTCTCTGCCAGCAAAGACAGAGCTTGGATGGAGGGGCAAACACAGTCCTTGCAAGCTCCATTTTTGGATGGCAGAGGTACCACAGGCTGGTCCTTTGCTATTTCCAAGGTGGCCCGATGGGCCAAACCTAAGTACCCCGTGGGACGGATCCAGCCTCCAGGCCTTGAGTTTGACGCCCCTACTCTACAGAGCTGAATACTTTGAAAAATTCCAAATGCATTTTGAACTGGATTCAGAAGGATTGGAAGATAGTTAAGATGATTTAAATACCTTATTTTGTTTTAATGTATTTAATTGTTGGCCATTCACTTTCACTGGACAGATGGATAGCCCAAACAAACAAGATTATTATTTAAGTCAAAAACCCATAGCCATTTAGGAATATCAATATAGAAATGAAAATAATAAGAGCTGAAACAGTGATTAAATGGAAGTATCCATCCTGGACACTTCCTATAAGCCAGTGGTGGCTAAACTTTTTGGACCCCCGTGCCAAGAATTGTGCATGTGCTTGTATGCTTGTGGTTGCATGCCATCACCCAGAAGACAATGCGTGTGGGTGCCCCATACCTCCTGCACATGTATGCGCAAACTGCGCAACCCACACTGTGTGCTTTTCTACATGCATATTCAACCCGCGCAACCCACACTGCATGCTTCTGTGCATGGGTGCGTGACCTCCTTATGCAAGCCATGTGCTTCTACACATGTGCAAGTGTTTCCTGCTCACTGCTGCACCCCTGCGCATGCATGCCAGATACCTGACAATCAGCTGGCTGATGGACAATGTGCACCCATGCGCAGTAGATCTTTTCTGGGCGAGTGCTCGCTGCCGGCAGCAATGGCTCTGTGTGCTACTTCTGGCACATGTGCCATAGGTTCACTACCATAGCTATAAGCTATAAAATTCATCTAAAGCCAAGAAGGCAATGTTAAAGGTCAAGTCTCTGCAACTAGGGTACATCTAGAGTCAGGGGTGGGATCTGACAGGGTTAACTACCAGTTCGGTGATTTACGAAGTTCAATGATTTACGAGGTTTGGTGATTTACAATGTGCTTCCTTGCACGCTATGCGGGCGTGCCTGTAAATTGTCATCAGCACGCTGCGTGCAGAGAAGCAGCTTTTCAAAAGCACTTTTTTCCTACTTTTTAAACTGCAGCAGTGCCTTGCACAGCAGCTGAAGCTGAAAAAGCAGGAAATAAAGGTCAGGTAAGAGTCCAGGCAGATGGGTGAGCAAAAACATCAGCAGACATAGAACTAGTTCTATGCCTGCTGCTTCTATGTCTGATTCTATGTTTGCTGCTCTTCAGAGCTATTGGTTCTACAGAGGTGGACAGAACCAGTAGAAATCCACCCTTGCTGAGACTACAGTGTGAAGTACTTACTTCCAGTATCAACAAGCCACCTGCTTGTACAGCCAAAAGGATCCTTTTGGTCTATGAGAGCCACCACCTCTCCTTCATAAAGATCAATATCCAACTCCTGTGTGGCATTGCATTTACGCTTGGCTTCGTATAGCAAGTCCACGTTGTACATAGAAAGTAGCATCAACCGGTGGACTTCTTTCTGGCGGGGAAATTCAGGCTGGAAACAAAAAGCTGATTGAAAGAACTAATATACCATGGAACAACATGCTCACCGTTAATTGCAATTTTCTACATAATGTGATTTCAGTCCTTGCCTGATTTAAAATAAGAAAATGCTTATTTAGCATTGATCAATTAGCCAAAGCCAAACTCATGTTCAAAATCACATTATGGTTTAGTCCAATGAATGAATCCAGTCTTATTATTCACATACTTATGCTGGTTCATATTTTTGAAGCTATAAAATTAATCTTCTACAAAGCATATTACATTTGTCTGCTTCTCTCTTTTTAATACATTCATTCAGTGAATCAATATAAGGCATTTGAACTTATCCCTATCCTAAAGCAGTGGTCCCCAAACTTGGCAACTTTAAGACTTGTGGGCTTCAACTCCCAGAATTCCTCATCCAGCATCGCTGGGAGTTGAAGCTGGGAGTCTACAAGTCTTAAAGTTGCCAAGTTTGGAGACTTCTGTCCTAAAGTGATTCACATCACAAGACCATTCTTTAGAAATTAGCTATTCATGATAATATTGTCTTATGCATGGAATGATATACATCAAATTGTAGATAAACATCAAACTTTGCTGCTTCCTAAGCATCTGATATTGTTTGCATGAAGCAGGCCTGGGTGGAAACTGGGATCCATACATCACCAAAAGCAATGTCTATTTGTTAGAATTCATTGCAGGTTACTCAGTCATCGACACAGACGTGTCAAATTCACGTCATCATGGCTGCATCACATGATGTATCGGGACTTCCCCCCCTTCGCTAAACCAGGCATGGGCATGGCCAGCACATGACACATCTGGCCCATGGGCTGGGAGTTTGACAGCCCTGGTTTAGCATGTAGGCACTTCGCCATAGTAGATTTTTGGTTTTAGAGTATACCCAAAGGGGATCTCAATATTTCTAGATTGAATATAAAAATGGTGAATCCCCAGCTCACAGCTGTCAAACACACAGTGCAGTGGTGGAATTCAATTTTTTTTAACTACTGATTCTGTGGGCATGGTTTGGTGGGCGTGGCTTGGTAGGCATGATTTGGTAAGTATGGCTTGGTGGGCATGGCAGGGGAAGGGTACTGTAAAATCTCCATTCCCTCCCCACTCCTGGGAGAAAATCACTGCAAAAACCCATTTCGTCCCCATCCCAGTAACCTGCTTTCCAGCTCTGTTCTCCTGTGCAGAACAACAAAAGAAGACCCAGACGATCAGCTGGGACTTGGGAGGCAGAAAATAGATGGAGGTGGAGCCAGTCAGAGGTGGTATTTGCTGGTTCTCCAAACTTTTCAAAATTTCCACTACTGGTTGTCCAGAACTGGTCAGAACCTGCTGAATACTACCTCTGTCGCAGCATTACATTGCCGTCACATGACATTTCATGACATTTTCCCTCTTCATGGAGCTGGGGTGGGCATAGCTTACATGTGATGTATCCGGCCATGTGGGTCACCAGTTTAACACCCCTCCCCTAGCTTGACATAATTACTCAATTTAATGGCAATGCATACCTGGAGAAAGACAGGCCTCTTTTTTTCAAAACTCAATTTTCTTTCAATAAAAGTTACGCAGTGGTTTTCCTTGATACAATTCAAATTGTAAACATCTTCAAGAACCCGATCCTGTATTTCACTGATAGTTGGAGAAGATTTCTGCAAATGTAAAAGAGACCCAAGGTTACCTAATCATTCACCAGCTTCAAGTATGAAGAAGCTTCTACTAAAATCTATATCTCTATCACAGATTGCAGTAAACACATATTAACACAATTAACACATTGTTAACTACATGTGTTTACTAGCCATTGTGCAAGCACATTTCCAGGTTTCCAAAATCCTGTTGCCTAATGAATGAGTGTCCTCCAAAAAGGAGTTAGGGAAAGAACTGATTGTTCATCTGCATGTGTTAATTCATTTTAATATATGCCTTTTGAAAAAAAAAAAACTTTTTTGAGGCAACAGTGATGAATCAGAAAACACTGGATAGCAAAAGACCCAGCTGAGATAATTTAAATGTCATATGCAAGGGATATGCCACTTCCAGAAAATGCAATCCGCTCTGCTTATTTAATTGGAACTTAATCACCAAAGGGATGTGCAGAGAATTGCTCTCATAATTTATTATCTTCTGGATTTAAATACGGTTCATATACTGGTATGCACTTTCCCTATAGGAGCACTTCCCTATAGGAGTTCATGTGGTTGGAATTCTGGGCAGGAGGTTTGATAGCCTACATTTGAGAACAAAGGATTGTCATGGTGCAGGGTGGAGCTCTCATCCTTCACTCCAGCTCTCAACAAGGACATGAAAAGGAACCCGAAACTGGCCGTGCCCAGGGCAACGTTGATGATACCGGCTAATAGCAACAGCAATAGCACTTAGACTTACATACTGCTTTACAGCTCTCGCTAAGCAGTTTATAGAGTCAGCCAACTCTATATTGCCCCCAACAGTTTGGACTATCATTTTACCCACCTTGAAAGGATGGAAAGTCTGGTGAGATTTGAACTATCAAATTGCAGGCAGCTGGCAGTCAGTAGAAACAGCTTGCAGTACTACACTGTGCCACCATGCATAATCCTTAATCTTTTCAACCTGGACACACTTCAGTGCTTCTAACTTAATGCTTCTAACTTTCTCCAGAAACAGGGATCAGTAACTCCTGGGCTCCACTTTATACATAACCACCCAACTTCATTTCTTTTCCAAAGTCATCATTTTGCCACCAAAACAAAACAAAAACTATACATGTTTCAGCTTTTGTTTTTTTTTAAATGTGAATGGTATGAATGGAGACAAGTTGTCAGCTTTGGAAGCCATTAGCCTGAGAAAGTGGGAGGGGGTGATTTCAATTAAGTAGCTCTAAATAGACAAATAAAATTATTTTGTTAGTTCAAGGTCATTTAGTATGGCACAGGATGAAATAAGAATCTTACTTTTGGACAGATTTAATTGGGCCATGTGATGTAATGACAACCAAGTGGGGATGGATTTGTAGTTTGGGGAATTGTGGAAAGCCCGAAAACTTTTAGATTTGGGATTTCACAGATGTGACAAGTGCTATTCATATAAAGGTACTTTTGAGATACGTTTGTCTCAGAGTTGCTGATTGGAATAGAGATTTGCTAGAATGCTGACACAAGTATCTTATGAGGAACCATCCATCCCATTTCTACTCTTAACTTCTTTGAACCTTGAGAACTTAATTTTGGTTATGGAATTAAGGGAGAGATTTAATCAGTGAAAATGAGAATTATGTGGCATCTCATTTCCATATTACCTTTGAAAAAAAATCTCAGAAACAAAAAAATGACCCAGTGACATCACTAAGCCTTTAGTGATGACATCACTAAGCATTTCTGGTGACATCACTAAGCTTTTCTGTGATGCCTTTGAAAGTGAAAGATGCAGATCCAGTCTAAAAAAAACACTCCGTCCTTATCAACATTTCATCTACCAGCAATGTAATATTACTTCTTCAAAAATTTCTCCAATATTGGCTTCCAGTTTTGAGCTTCTTCGGTAACAGACCGAAACCTCGTCTCTCCGAGGCTTTGATCTGTGCTCGCCGCTGGAGTGCCCCAAGCCGGCTGGTTTCGGGGCTAAGCCACCCCGTCGAGGTGGTGAACAGGGGAGAGACTGCCTGCAGGGTTGAGGAGAGCCGCATCTCTCCTCCCCAGATGGCCATTACTCCCTTTCCCGAAGGCAGTTGCAGCGGTGGTCAGAAATGGCCACCACAAAGAAGAATTCGACTGGGAAAGAATGTGCAGGAGGAAGATAAGAAGAGAAAGTTTTTGTTGACCGGGTCAAACAGCAAAAGCAACAAATAAGGTACCTTGGAATTTAAACTTAACAACATTGTTCTCAAAGAAGATCTTGAAGCTGCGAAAGAGAGAGAGAAGGGAAAGGATTAGGTTTTATCTTCCCTTCCTTATACTAACAGCTAAGAGACTTAAGCAAGAAATTGGAAAAAAAATCCACTTTGACATTAATAGGCATCTAAGCTGGAAATAAAAGTCAAAAGGATAATAAAAATTTCTGGACATTTAAAAGTTTTTAAAAGCTGGAAAGAAGAAAAAAAGAATACAAGGGCAGGATCTGGAAAAATGGAAGAGAATGCCTGGAATTAAGGAATGGAACTGTAATTAAAAGTGAAATTTTGATAAGATTCTTCAAAGATCTATTTTAATGGAAACTTGGTAACAAAATAATAGAACCCCAGGAAGATAAAGTGGAAAAAAGAAGCAAGTAGTAACAGCCTTGGATTATTGGATTATTTGGTGATTTTTGGTTTTTGCAACAAGACTGACTAAAATTAACTGGGGGGTTGTTTAAAAGTTTTTAAAATGGTATCACTCTTTGAAAACAGAACTTAAAAAATGGAAAGAAGATGCACAAGAAGGGAGAAGTTCTTTTGGCTTTGTGTTTCAATTTTTAGAAATGGAGATCTGGAACTATGAGAAGCAACAAGGAACGCTTGCAGAACAAGAAGATTGGGACAAAGAAGAAGCCATCTTTAGTGATCAAATAATTTTAAGTGGGGGGGGGAAGAAAAGGGGGGAAAGAGAGTGAAAGGTTTAAGACAAGAAAAAAACAACCAAAAAGAAGAAGGACAATTTGAAAGATAAGTACAATATTAGAAAGCAACAGAAGAGGGGATTACAGATGAGAGAGTTAAAAGCAGAGAGACGAGGGGGTAAAAAGGGGAGGGAGAATAAGAGGGGGAAGAAGGCGAGGAAAAGAAGTTGTAAAAGACAGAAACAAGAAAGGGAGAAACAGGGAAAAGATATAAGGATTGTAACCATAAGCTTGCTTAGAGATGATGGGTGAAAATTTAATTGTAAAAGGGATTCTGTAATGGTACGTAAGATAGCATTGTTATATTACAATAGAAATAACTTTAGAAAATATGATGATGGATAAAATATTTATTGTAATGTAGTGGGATGTTTGTTAATAAATAAATGAATTAAAATGATTGAGATAATTAAAAGGGAACATTTTTAATGATTAGTAATGATTTATAAAAATATAAGTAAGTAAGAAATATGGGGAAAAAAAATTATGGAAATTCTTTTGGAATTGGAAAGTTTATAAGTGTTCCCAAAGAAGTATGATATTCAACTGAAAAGAAATGTTAAAGATGTTAAGATTTTAATGCATATTAATGGTAGAATTGAATTGGAATGGAATGTGTGTTTATTTATATATGTATATATTTTTTTCTTTTCTTCTTTTTAAGAATATAGTGTCTATTTTAAGAATGTACCAAGCAGAATCTGATTGGAAGTTATGTATTATACTGAATGCTATAATCTCAAAGCTATACATTGAAGCTTAAATAAGAGTTTGAATGGACAAAATTAAAGGATATAAAGGTGTCATACTCTAATTGGTAACGACAGGGAAAAATTTGTTTAATAAGAAAAGATAATATCAAATTATAACAGGATAGACAAAAGTATAAATATAATGATTTGAACTGAGATGAGGTAATCAAAACAAAATTGAGAAAATTAAAAGAGGGGGAAAACTATGTAGAAAATATAAAATGGTAATAAGATATGGAATAGAATATAAAAATGAGCATGAAATTGAGTTTTGTGGTCTGTATGAAGAAGTGATAACCTGGGACCATGCTATTTTCAAAAAAGATGTTTTATTTGCATTTTGTTTTTTGTGAAAACCCAAATAAAATTTTCAAAAAAAATATTTCTCCAAAATTATTTTATTATTCAGTTGGATGAGGGTAAATTTGCTTTTAAATTTTCTTTCAAGAGATAAAGGAAACCTTGATGAAATTTTCATGGATGGAATTTGATTTTGTTGCATTTATTCTGTTATCAACCTCCTGTATTTTTACCAATGCAAGATTCTTATCAGCACTGTGGTCTGCAGCCTCCCTGGCTTCCTACCCTTTAGTTTAAACCAAGGATGGCAGCTTTAAGACTTGTGGACTTCAACTCCCAGAATTCCCCAGTCAGCCATGTTGAAGTCCACAAGTCTTAAAGTTGCCAAGATTGAACACATCCCAATTAAACCTCATATATTTATGCTCAGATTGGAAGTGTGCGTAGGCCGGGACACTTTAGAATGATGGAAAATATGTGATAGAAATCACAACATCAATATTAATCCTCTCCTAACTCATTTCCATACTACCTTTGAAAAAAAATCACAGAGGCGAAAATAAACTTCCATGTTTTGGTGACATCATTAACCATCCCTATCAACATTTCATCTACCAGCAATATAATATCACTGCTTCAGAACTGTCCCCAGAATTTTTTTTATTATTCATTTGGTGAATTTGCTTTTAAAATTTCCATCTAAGACAATCAATTCAGCTCAAAAATTGCTGGTTAAAACACATTTTAAACTTCAAAGAAGAAAGAACCGCAAACTACTTTCAGCAGGGTGTTGTTACCTCTGGTTTAATGGCTAGCAACTGGGATCCATTGGTTGAAAAGGACTGTGATGCCGATGACATCATGTCTTTCAGGAGAGTGATGAGACAACATAGGCAACTGGTCACAATTTTCTTTGCTGCTTCATTGAACTGCTGGAGCTCCTCCACCAGCTGTGCATTGAGGGCCTCATATTCTTTCTTGGCCAGGTCAGTATCATCCCCTGAAGCCTTTTGATACAAGCTACTGTAATCCAGAAGTTTATCATAACGCTTTTGGATGAGCTTCTGGGGACTGAGGAAAAGAGCGTGTAGTGTAGTCAATGGAGTCAACACCAACTTCTCTACTTGATTTAGCTTCATGCATTGGAAGAAGGAAAGACAAAAGATATAATATATAAGAACAAAGAAAGCAGCATCGTTCATATTCGTTAAACAACATTAGCATAACTTTTGATGGAAGCCAGTCCTTATCTCCCATATTTCTAAGTATGTCAGCACACTCAAAATGCCTCCTAGTTGTGGGCTACAGACAGCAGTATGTTATATGCAAATAAGGTAGTCTATATCTTGCATATATTAGCCTGAGTAAGTGAAATTAAACTTTGTATTTGTGGCATACTGGCCAGAATACAGGTAGTCCTAAAACTACTACAGTTCATCTAGTGATTGTTCAAGCTTACAACGGCACTGGAAAAAGTGACTTATGACTGTTTTTCATATTTAAGACCGATGCAGGAACCCCTTGGTCATGTGATTAAAATTTGGATACTTGGTTACTGACTCATAGTTATGATCGCTGGAGTTTCTCAAGGTCTTGTGGTCACCTTTTGCGAACTTGTTACAAGCAAAGACAAAGGGGTTAGGGTTAGGATTCACTAAACAACCCTAACCCTAACTTAAAACTGTAATGATTCACTTAATAACTGTGGCAAGAAGGATAATAAAATAGGTGCAATGACCCAGAATGGGATACAAAATAAACACAGGCACAAAAACAGGTAAAGCCCCTTTAATTCCTTCAACTTGGCTTTAAAGCTCCAAATATCCTTGACTGGAGACAAAAAAACTCCCCCACAAACAGTTGCAAAAAGGAGGACATGCTATTTAAACTAAAAATACCTATAAATTATAACTAGAAAAACAACACAAACCACACTGAAGCAATTAAGGAAACCAGGCAAGATAAGGGCTTGAAGACGTCCACAGATATTGAAATACACACACTGGGAAGGATGCCAACTCGGGTAAGAACAGACAGACTAGAAATATTTTCATGCTTATTTTCATGCTTTGTTTCCAGCACTTTTTCATGCATAGTCCTCCTTTTTAACCAGTTCTTACAGCTGCAGCCCATGAAGGGGATCAAGACCCTTTCCTTCCCTGTAGACCATGCCATTCACAATTCTCCCTTATAATCTCCTCCCTGTGTGCTCTAGGATGAAGAGGAGATGGGCCTGGGTCCTCCTCTGACAGCCCAGCCAGCCTGTGCCCTTCCCCAGCCTTCTCCATAACCTCCAGAGCCACACTTCCACTCCTTGTTGACTATTTCTCCTCTCCCTCAGAGTCAGTCTCCAACAGAGGCATGACAATAGGGCAGAACTCACTTAACATATGTCTCACTTAGCAACATAAATTTTGGGCTCAATTGTGGTTGTAAGTTGAGGGCCACCTTTACAATTAGTGGGGGGAGATACATGTGGCTTAAGGTTGGTCTTCAACTTTAATCTTGCCTATCTTGCTAAAAAGCATTATGTGAAAGTCTGAACTGAACCCTGGATGGCAGCAGAGATCAATATCTGTGGGATCATATCAGAGGTGGTATTCAGCAGGTTCTGGTAACGGAAATTTTGAATAGTTCGGAGAACTGGCAAATACCCATCTCTGACTGGATATTTTACAGTATTCTTCCCCTGCCATGGCCACCAAGCCACACCCATAGAACCGGTAGTAAAAAAAAATTGAATCCCACCACTGGATCATATCATGACAAGAATATCACATGCAGGATTGTAACTTAAAGCATAAGAGAATTAAATGGAAAAAGGCAAAGGAAGGAAGAAAGGCAGGGAGGGAGGGACAGAGGGAAGGAAGGAGGGAGGGAGGGAGGGAGGGAGGGAGGAAGGGAGGAAGGAAGGAAGGAAGGAAGGAAGGAAGGAAGGAAGGAAGGAAGGAGAAAATGTTCTGTGTACCCAGGAAACAAAGAGAAAGAACAATGTATCTGAATGAAGATAATCTGTTCTCATAGAGTTAGTGAAGACTTCTTCGGATTTGAAACAGTAAAGCTATTTATATCCTATATTTTCTAGTAACAAATTCCAGTTACTATTTATTTTTTAAATTTAACCTTCCAATTTGGAGAATCTTGATCAATTCCTGGTTGTTTTGGGAGAATCAATTTAGATAATGAATAATAAAGTAAAACCTTAATTAAAAATGCAGAATTTTCCATGCCATAGATTTAAGTTACAAAGCTAGGGCTGAAGTTTCTGTTCAGGTATAAAATTTACTGGGTGAGTCTACTTTTTTCTACTTTAATTTACTTTGCATAGTTGTTGCAAGAATAAAGATGAGAAAAGACATGCTAGATTTTCTTTCTTTTGAAGATCACAGGATAGATGGTTAACATGGTTTTTATCCTCAAAACAGCCATATGTGGTGGAGCTATGCCCTGACTCACCAAGTAAAGTTTGTGGCTGAGCAAGACTTCTTTTAAGTCTCCCTAATCTACACTCTTCACTTACCTTCTATTAATTCTCAATTCATATCTTTTGAATTATTCTTCTGATATGGAAGGCTGGATTTTGTATATACTTACAGCAGGGCTGTCAAACTCATGACCTAAGGGCTGGATGCGTCAAGCGCTGGCCACACCCACATCCAGTTTAGCAAAGGGGGGAATCACAATACGTTACGTGATGACACTGTGATGATGCAAATTTAACACCCTTGACTTACAGTAAATCGGAATCTGTGGTAACGAGGCTAAAAAACAAACTACTTTCTATTAGATTTGTTGTGCAATATTACACACAGCAGATTTCACAAAATCTATCCCCAATCCTTTTAAATCTATATGTTCAAGAACTTACAAACAGTTTGCTGGGATGCCCAGCATTAATCAATGCATCTGAATTGCATCTGTTTGCCCCATCTTCATTCTCATGTAGCAGATACTGAAGATCAATTATGCACTGCGCTCCAAGAAATACAGAGTCCTGAAAAAAAAATGATATAGGCAGAAGAACATTACATACAAACATAAACCCTTATGCATGTACACTTGTTCAATAATATTTGCCATAAGAAGTGAATGAAAAAAATATGCTTGCTACCATTTTGCTGCACTATTCATAAAGTGGCTATGTAGATTTGTGTGTTAAGAATCCAATTTGCCGAGTATTGAATTCGTGAAATAAATGAAATGCCACTTTGGGCAGGCATATAAGCACACACAATTAAACACCTATTTTTTCTTTTTGTGTGTGCTTACAAGTTATTGTTGACTCCTGTTGACTGCTTGGACTCGTCGCTATAATTTTTTCTTGGCAAGACCTCAGAAGGGGGTCTGTCACTGTCAGCTTCCTAGGGCTGAGAGAGAATGCCTGGGGTAAGGTCACCCAGCTGGCTTCATTCCTAAAACAGGATTAGAACTCATGGTTTCCCAATTTCTAGCCTGGTGATTTAACCACAATGCCAGACTGGGTCTCTAAAGCCATAACTACAGAAGCAAAACAAAAAAAAATTCCATCACTTTGTCCCCTTTCATTTTATATCATCTTGTAATAAAGCAAGAAAAGGTGAGTGGCAAAGATGATAATCAGACAGTGCATGTTAAAAGCTGGTAAATCAGTCTTTTCAAAGACATTAAAGCCACATAATTATTCAATGAGTCCATCAGGCCAAAGCAACCACCCAGCCACCTATAGTCTTATTTTATAAGTTTGTTGGTCATATAAATTATTTAAATAAATACAACAACAACAAAAATAAAAACTTCTGAACTAGATACAAAAGGGATCAAGCCAGAAGATGATGTGGTCTAGATGAAGATCAATAAATCTAGTGTTGGAAGAAATATCCATCTGGTTCAGTTCCAAGCAGGGAGAAAGACACTGGAAACATGGAGGCTAATTGGAAAGATGCTTTATTGATGGACAGGACCACATGAGTTTGAGGTCCTGGGCAGCTGACTACATAGCATTGAAAATGAGGGTTTATTTGTAGCCTCTCTGAGCTTTGAACTTGAGCTTCCTGTTCCTGTGGAAGAGCACGTATTCTGTTGGCTGCTATCAGATTCCCATCTAGGAGTTTGAGATAAGTTTGACTGAAGTGTGCTGATGCAAATGAAGGGGCTTGTTGGCCAATTCCTATTGTGGCTAAGGGCTAATCCTACCTTTGTTCAGAATATCCTGTCTTGAATGGATTACCAAATCTGCATTTCTAAAAGTTGACCCCTTAATTTCTACTTGGGGCAGATTGCTGAGGCTTTGAATTTCTGTCTTTAGAAGCAAGTTTCTCCTTTAGGGAAAATATAATATTAAGCCTTTTAAAAATATTTCTCAAAATACTTCCTTCTTCTAGGAGGGGTGGGTGCTAACTTTCTACACTAGAAAACTTTTCAGAAATAGGTTAGGAATACAGATAAACAAAGCAGGGTAAAAAGAATGTTGTGAATAGATATTGCATCTATTTCAGCTTTTGATCCTGTTTTCCATATTTCAATGCAGCTGGACTCCAGTGTAGTGACTCTGACTTCTGCAGATCAGTCTTCGCCAGAGCCTGCAAGGATGTGATTAGTTTATGAAAATGATCCCTTGGATGGAACCTGAAGCATAGATCTATTTTTGACTGGAGCTTTCAGTTTTCAAATGGGAGGTTATATTAACGTACAGTATCATTACTTAAAAGTTCCTTGCAAATGAAAAAAAATCCCAACAGAAGAAGGCATTATTCAATTGATCTGCTAATTTAATTGTTCTCATTTATTAAAAAAAATGAATAATTTATGTAGTTCAGAAATTATGTAGTACATAAATCTGAAAACTTTCTCAGATTATTTACTGTATCCATCATTCAGCATCTCATACAACCCAGGCCGAAAGATTATGGTCTGACTTGCTTATTAAAATAGGCCATGAGTTGCTTAACAATTGTTTGTAAAAACTGAACAAACCATAAATGACTGCACAACAGATAGCCCAACTATTTTTTAAAAATGGCTTCCCATATTTTAGAAACACAATATAGTCTTAAAGTGAGCATTTGCCAGGAGACTCACTAAGTGAAGTTTAAATATTCATGTAATTATCTGGTCTGAGAATTCATTTCAAAACATTGTTTCTGGCATTTTTAATATGGGTTAAGAGGAGAGCTTCAGTACTTTCTTCCCCTTCTGCGACATCAATTCAGGATTTAAATCAGGTTTGACCAGCCAGATGTTGATTTGCAACTTGTGAACGGTTAACACCAGGGCTGCAATATTGTTACATAACACTTACTTCTAAATGCTGAAGAGACAATGGAATATTCTTCATACATAGTTTGACCATCTTTTCTAAGCTTTTGAATAACTTCTCCTGTTTATTAAAAAGTTCATCTTTCACCTAAAGCCACAAGAACGCCACAGTTAGGATAAGAATGTAATTGCTAATAGTAATGTTAAAATGTCTCAGAGATCCTTCCCAGTGGTCTGTTATGGTATCTTCACATAACACTAAATAACAGTTTAAGGAAATGTCAAAATACTCTCACTGGTTACATTTCTTTAATTTCAGTCCTGTGGGGGCCTTGTTGCCCTCTGAGCTTGGTGGTTTTCTTGAAGACATTTTATTACCAACCTTGGTAACAGCAGTAGTGCTCTTGAGGATGTTATCTAGTTTGGTAATGAAATGTCTGCAAGAAAAAAACACAGCTGATAAGAACTGGCACAAAATCAAGGTCTGCAAACTTTTATTGTCAGTTCAGATTTCTGAATTTCCTTGCAAAGAAGTAGGGCAGGCTGTGTAAGAGAATCAGAATGGCTGCTGCAGGCTAATAGTGTTGATACTGGCTGAGATGGAGAAGCAGCAAGCTAAACTTGAGGCAGTTTCCTCTACTCTGTAGGCATCGATCCAAACGTGAACTAGAAAAGCTTTGAAATTAATCGAGCTGCCAACTACAATAACCTCATCTGAAGCCCCATTTTGACTTTTGTATTGTATGTTTAGAGTCCCATCTAGGGCAGAAAATTTCACAGAATATTTTATTTAGTTCTGGTTTCCATTAAAATATTAGATTTAAGCCACAGAAAAATGCACACCTTTTTTGTGGTCAGATACATTCTGAAGCTAACTCTCATCAATAAATAGCACATAGTTACAATGTCAGTCACAGATCTAATATAATATATATTTCATGAGTACTGTTGAGGTAATTCCCCATTAGGAGAATGAGCGCATACAGGGAGACATATAGAGAATAGTGTTGGAATAATACGCACACAGTACACAGATACACTGTACAGTAAATGTAGGTTTTTACTTCCAGAAAGTTTAAGCAAAGACCAAAATAGGAAGTCCAAAAGTCATTCACAGGTTAATCAGTCAGATTTTCAATTTTCAGTCCAGGGATATTCCAGAAACAAAGTCCAGTGTCAAAAACCATTAAGTATCAGACTTACATTAAATCCAGAAATATCAGTCAATTAGGAAGAATGGAGCAACGGCAATACTTTCCAACAGAAGGAAATAAAGACATACTCACATTCTCTTCTGAGACTAAGACTAGAGCAAACAATCCAGGTTTCTGGCTCCATCTTATGGCCGTTTGAGAAACCACACCCAATTGCATGCTCTTGCATTCTTTTAAAGAGACAGTATTAAAATGTCTATCCTGGTTTATATATTTCTAACGCAAATACCTGTTAGGAGACTCATATTCCTAACAAGTACTTTACCTTGTACCAATAGAGATTATTTATTTATGCCCTGGTAAGCTACTGGTTAGCACCACTTTCTTAATGAGACTGGTTGGAATCACAAAGCAAAGAATTAAAGGCCCGGTCCCACTGGCCGACGAATGCAAAACGTATGCATAAAGGACACAGTGAATGAGCAAAATCTTGGGGATGGCTCCATCCATTGTCATCCGTTCCAAAAAGTAGCGAAAATTTGCATAAACAGAACAGAAAAGAACAAAAAAGAACGGACGTGGGTAGTATGTAGCGGGGATATTAAACGGATGATCATCGGAAGCCTAGCGGATGACAGCGGATGACACATCCGAAAGGATTCCGGGGGAGAATTTCAAAGCGGACGCATAGCGGATGAAGCGGATGCATCACGGACGCCTATAGGAAACAAAGGGGATATCGCGTGGATGTATGTCGGATGCAAAGCATTCACTGCGCATGCGGAGAGTATGAATTGCGTCAGCTCTGCAGATATAAAAGGATGCAGCACGCATACAGTCAGCATACAAGGGAAAGATGTGCTGCCACATACATCTAGCAGGAACACCATGGTTCGTCAGTCAGGCAAGAACAGGAAGCCCGCGCCTACTCGTTCTAGCCCTGGCAAGAAGGCCAGAACCATCATCCCATCCCCTGGCACTGACTCTGAAGCTGCTGCTGCTGGTGGTGCTGTGGTGGACCAGCCCCAAGGCCCTCAAAGCCCTGCTGCTGAAGGCCCTGCTGCTCAAGCCCTTGAAGGCCCTGCTGCTCAAGCCCCTGAAGGCCCTGCTGCTCAAGCCCCTGAAAGCCCTGCTGAAGCCCCTGCCAGAGGAGGAAGAGGCCAGGGAAACAGAAGGGAGAGAGAAAACAGTACACCGTTTCCGAGGAGCATGAGGATGAGGTGCTGGAATGGCTGAGGGAGAATGAGTACCTCTGGAGAAAGGGCTACAGACTGTATCGTGACACCAAGAAGAAGCAGGCAGCTTGGAGAGACAAGGCAGAGAGCCTGGGGTACACTGCAGAAGTACTCCTTGGATGGTGGAAGCACATGCACACCTGGTACGGCAAGCTACACCTCAAGAAATCCGGGCAGGCCACTGTCAAGCTCACTGACTGGGAGATGTATGTCATAGCCAAGTGCAGCTTCCTGGAGGGTGAGATCCACCACCGAGGAGCAGCCCCTCTGACACCCCTCTCCCTCAGACAGCTCACAGACAGCCAGTCCTCTTCCAGCCAGGAGCCAGCAAGCCTGTCCAGGCAGGTGTCTTCAGAGGGCCCCACAGCAGAGACCTCCCCGACAGCTGCACTCCCCATGCCAGCAGACTTGGAGGATCCCGTGGAGGATGACGCCTTGCTGTCACAAATGGAGGAAGAAGCAGCAGCCACCAAAGGCCAACCCACCCCCACCCCCACCCCCAGCTCCAGAGGATGCAGGCAGAGAGGCAAACTGGAGGTCCAGGACCACAGTGTGCTATTGGAGATAGGGACACAATGAAGACCAGCACAGAACTTCTCTCTCAACTGGTCCACAGCGACATACCATCCTTGGACCGGAAGCCCTTCATCACCTATGTGAGCCAGACCCTCAGGGACCTGCCTGTACCAGGTGATGAAGCAGAATATCACAGCACTTCTGCACAATCCTCAAGGCCCAGCTGAAGCTGCTCCTACCAAGTCCAGGTCTGCTCCTCCACCCCAGGCGATGTCACAGCCCTTCCACGGCTTTCAACAGCCCCTCACCTACCAAGGCTACGACTACCAGGACTTCCCACATCAGAAGCAGAACTTCCCAGTCCAGGCCCAGGTTCATCGCACGCCACAGACGCCACTCCTCACCCAGCTGCAGACCAGGCATCCCCACTACACTCCTCTTTCCTCCATCCCACAGCCAAGCCCGTCAATAGACAATCTTTCATCAGTATTGGGCCTGACATCTCAAGTCCTTGATGAAGGGCCTCTCAACCTCATGGGACTGAGTCAGCTCTAGGACAGCTTCCTGAACACACCATCCCTTGTTGTACCCTCGGGGCCAAGCACCCCAATGGTGGCTCAGACCAGCACTCAAGCCACAGCCACCTCCACAGTCCCTGCCCGCTTAACAACTGAGACCAGGGACATGACTCAGAGTGACTGAGAATAGTGTCAGAGACTGAGTTGTACTTGTTAAGTTTATCTTTGCTTAAGACACTTTACTTGGTTCATTTTGCTTTTTTAATAGTCATAAAGTTTACCTAAGAAAGTTAATAAAGGTTATCTTTGCTAAACACACTTAATACAGTTTACTTGGTTCATTTTGCTAATTTAATAGTCACAAAGTTTACCTAAGAAAGTTAATAAAATTTATCTTTGCTTAAGATACTTAGTTTACTTGGTTCATTTTCTTATTTAATAAAGTGTTGGTGAAAACTTGGAAAAAATGGTTAAGCCTTTGCATGCTTGTGGGATAGATAAGGATAGTTGTGGGATAGATAAACCTCCAGTGCAAGCATAGTGGGACTGTATGGTTCACCATCCCAGCAATCCAGATAATTTTCTTCCCCTTTTTATCGAAAATATTGGTTGTCTGCTAGGTGTCCTTCTACATACTCTAGACGTACTCCAGACATCCTAAATATACGAGATACATCCCAGATACAAATGTTTTGTCTGTTTTTAATCCTTTATATATGAGATGCATACATTTACATCCTTTCTATTTCCATGCTACTAACGCTGTGTAGACGTTCCATGTACCTTTTGTTTCCTCCCTCTTTCCGTTTTCAGCTGCAGCGGATGTGAGTTGAGAGGATGCCCAGAGAATGCAGAGAGGATACAGCGGACGTTTAATGGATGATAACGGACATAGAACATTTGTTGCCCGTATATGTCGCGGATGTACATCGTATGTGGCGGAAAGTTCATCCGTTCACAAAGTTTTGTGCAGCTCAAAACTTCTTGCACAGATGAAATTGCAGTGGACGGATGCTCGACGGATAGAGCGTATGAAACACGTATGCAGTGAGTACACAACGGATGCATAGCGTTTTCCAACGGATGGCAAGCTTTTTTTCATGTTTTACATCCTCTTTGCATCCGTAAGTGTAGTGGGACCGGGCCTTAAATAAGCATCCTGATCACAGTTTCTAATTTGTATTTAGCAACTGCAGAATTGTGACTCTGGCATATAAAAACATTCTTGTTAAAGTAAATTATATGCTCCAAATTTCTTAACAGCTTGAGAAATGCATGGGTGGTTGATAATACCTGTTATGGAATAGGCAAATAGCAAGGACATAACAGGAGGAAAAGGAAGGATACAGAATGAATGAAAATTCTGACCAATAACTCTCTTACAATCCCTTTAAAGCAATGGCTGGATTCACATGTTGCATTAAGCCATAAGAAAGTTGGCTTAGTTGTGGCTTAAGCATGTTGTATGAAATCAACCACTGTGGATTGTAACTGATTGATGTGAGTAAATCCAGCAAAGGTTTGTTTACTCAAGAAATCGTGTCTAAACACACCATAGTATAACAGTTTAACCACTTAAAATGCCTTGATTACACCACGCTTGGAATGCTGCATTCAGTTTTGTTCACCACGATGTAAAAAAAGAGTGTAGAGAAGAGCAACAAAGAAGGGACTGGAGGCTAAAATATAAGAAGAACGGTTGCAGGAATGGATATCTTTAGTCTAATGAAAAGAAGGACTAGGGGAAACATGATAGTAGTGTTCCAATATCTCAGGGGCTGCCACAAAGAAGAGAAAGTCAAGTTATTTTCCAAAGCACCTGAGGGCAGGACAAGAAACAATGGGTGGAAACTAATCAACGAGAGAAGCAACCTAGAACTAAGAAGAAATTTCCTGACAGAACAATTTTTCAGTGGAACAACTTGCCTCCAGAAGTTGTAAATGCTCCAACACTGGATGTTTTTAAAAAGATGTTGGATAACCATTTGTCTGAAGTGGTGTAAGGTTTCCTGCCTAGGCAGGGGGTTGGAAGAAATCCTCCAAGGTCCCTTCCAACTCTGTTATTCTACTCTATGCTAATATGATGTGCAAACTCAAGGAGTGATTACCTGAGGCTCTCCTCCTGTCAGAATCTTCAAGTGACCAGTCACTCTCTTGGATTTTTTACTAATTGAGTGAATATTTAACTTTGAAAATTTATCCTTCAAAGATTCATCTTCATCATTCTTCTTATATTTAAGCACTGTAATCAGACAAATCACATTAAAAATAACAATGTACACTGATAAGGAAGCAAAGTTCTGTCTACTTTTTAAAAAATGCCATCACATATTAAAGAAATAAAGAAACAGAGGCTACATGATGGAAAGGAGAGATAATTAAGCCCTGATGGCCACATAAACTTTTTAAAATTTTAATTTCACAAATTGTTGCTGTCATTTTCAACAGCAGTCTTTATTCTATTTATTGCAAAATGCAAAGATACTTGAATTCTATAACAATTTTCATGTGCTTGCAAAACAAAATTGTTAGTAAGTCTATCAGGGAGAAGCTCAGATACAACAAGAAAAAAATTGCTTAATTCTATTTATATGCCTTAAGCAAATGCAACTAAAGCTGTAGCAATTTTTTCAGTCTTCTCATGCATTAAGATAAATAAGATGGGAACAAAATGTGCTTTTTAGTTCTGGGATTTAATGATTTTTTTTGCCTATGAATAAGCATATTTTGTTCTTTATGAAGAACAATAGCCCAAGGGAATTCCCATAGAAAGAGATGAGATACTCAGGTACTCTAAATGCAAGGAATGTCTAACACTTTGAAGTTAATAATTGTTGAAAACTGAATTGTGAACCTGATGAATATTGCTTTGATCCTAAAAAAAAAATGCTATGTTTGAAGCAGTGGTTGGATTCAATTTTTTTTATTACCCTTTCTGTGGGTGTGGCTAGGTGGGCATGGCTAGGTGGGTACGACCATGTGATTGGGTGGGCGTGGTTTTTTTTAACCACCCCCACCCCGTTTTTGGGGCCTTCCTGTCATCAGAGGAGCCTCTAAGGGGGGTGTTTTTGCTCCCAGAAGCTCTTCTGGGGCTCAGGATAAAAAAAACGGAGCATAGGAGGGGCATGCAGCATCCTCCATGCACCACTTTGGGGCCTTCCTGGCCTCAGAGAAGCCTCTAGGGGGGTGTTTTTGCTCCAAAAAGGCTTCCCTGGGGCTCAGGAAGGAAAAAACCGGAACATAGGAGGGGCACGCAGCACCCCTCCATGCTCCATTTTGAGGCCTTCCTAGTCTCAGGGAAGCCTCCTGGGCAAAGCAGTAAGATACGAGGGGAATCCTGGCATAGCTATTCATCGGAACAACTGATTATCAGGAGGTTAAAAAAAAAAAAACTTAAAGAGTGACTGGGCTGGCAGACAGGGTGAGCAAGCATTGGGCATCAGGCGAGTGGGGCAAGCGAGTGAGTGGTGACCGGGCGACCAGGTTGGGCGTGGGGCCAGCCAGAAATTACTACTGGTTCAGTGACCCATGCCAAATCCTTGCTACCGGTGTGCCTGAACCAGTGTGAACTGGCTGAATACTACCACTGGTTTGAGGATCCAGTCAAATATCATTGCCTTTGCCTATATTTCAACATCACAATAAACTATTTTCTCCTAATATAAATAGGCTTAGCTTTTTTTCAGGGTTATGGCCCTTACCATCTCTTCCTCAAGCATAGCCCCTGGGAAGAGTATTTGTTGGACTCCCAGATCTGAGTTGTGAAATGCCAAACAATGTGTTGTTGGATAGAAACAGAGAGAGATAATGCCAACAATTTGCTGCCATCTAATAATTGTTTAGATTTTTGAAGCTCTATTTTGTGATCAGATAAGATTCTATGTATGTACAGAACATGCCTATCCAAAAATAAGCCAAATTTAAAGCGCAGATTATTGTCATATTAAGTGAGTGCTGAATTTACAAATCATATTAATACAAAATGCTATTAATTTGATTTTAACTTACCATATCATATGACATATGATTGAGCACCATGTGTGAAACCAGCCAATTGTAGTTAGCTCAATAGTTAAGCAGATAGTTAGCTCAATAGTAAACTCCTGTACATGTAGTTCTCAACTTATAACCACAGTTCAAACCAAAATTATGGTCATACATCATTGTGGCCATGAAGTGAAATGCCCATCGAATTCCAGCAATCTCTGCTGCAGTTGATATTTTGGAGCACTTGGTGCCTCAGGTAGTAGGGAGGCCCTGGATTGCTGAAAGGTCATAAGTCATGAAGTACCTGTATAATGTTTGGATCCTGGTCATATGCTTCACTGCATTTTTGAGGTTAATAAGTGGGTGTTGATGTTTTCACATTTCTTTCAGGAATGCTTTGTACAGGTCAAATTAATTTTAAAATTTAATGCTAAGTGTAATTATTGTAGCTTGAATTTGACTAAAGATCCCATCTAAATGCTTCTGTTACAACAATCTTTCCATCAGGAGAAAGTATTATAAATAAGTTTGCCATACTTTCATTATGCAGAACAATCATTCTGAAATCAGACAGATACTGGTATTAAAGTGACAGAATCATCATCTTTTAATGACCCCATAATCCCTTGCAGGGAGGAGTCTGGGCAACTGAATGGAGCTGAGTGTTTACTGCCCTTCCTGTAGCCAATGCAGAGTTATATTCAGCAGATATATTCTCATCTTGCCCAGAGAGAGAAATATCTGCCTCTATCTGGGATTGAACTCACAGCCTCCGGATTGTGAGGTAAGACTTCATCTCTAAGCCACTACACCACTCATTAAAGTGACAGAATCACGTTCCTAAAATTAAAGATTCCATAAAATAAGAATCCCACAGGAACAGGTCCACTGTCTTTCATTCCAACTGCATTGCCCATAATC
The DNA here is from genome assembly GCA_015471245.1 of Laticauda colubrina. NCBI lineage: Eukaryota > Metazoa > Chordata > Lepidosauria > Squamata > Elapidae > Laticauda > Laticauda colubrina. The sequence goes on from BLBF01000026.1 coordinate 20,070,808, forward strand.
GTTATAAATCAATCCATGGCTTAATTTGTAAATAAATAATTTGGTCAGGTCTTTAGATCAACCCAGATTAATGAGGGATGAACAACCCTCTCAGGAAAGGCATTTCACTTGTATATTTACAGACCCCTCACATCCTGGACATAAATTGTTTCAACTCCTTTCCTCAAAACGACGCTATAGTGCATTGCACACCAGAACAACTAGACACAAGGACAGTTTTTTCCCCGAATGCCATCACTCTGCTAAACAAATAATTCCGTCAACACTGTCAAACTATTTACTAAGTCTGCATTACTATTACTATTAATCCTCACATCCTTCTTTTCACCCCTCTCCTCCCACTTATGACTGTATGATTGTAACCTTGTTGCTTGCATCCCAATGATTTTTAATGACTGTTTCCTAGTATGATTTGATTGCTTATTGTACTCTATGACTATTATTAAGTGCTGTACTTATGATTCTTGTCGAATGTATTTTTTCTTTTATGTACACTGAGAGCATATGCACCAAGACAAATTCCTTTTGTATCCAATCACATTTGGACAATAAAGAATTGTATTCTATTCTATCTAAGCTTTAGCCACAAGAAAATTCCTAGTAGATTCAGACAAAGATTTGTTTGGTCTAATCCTCTGTTTTCACAGTGGCCAGCCAAATTTATTGGAATCTTACAGGAATGGAAATGAGGAGAATGATGTTCTTTCACAGTCATTCCTCAAGTACCTATATTTAAAAGAAAACTGCTTGCTGCTGCTTGCCATGCATGCAAGCGTCAAATTTCATTTCATATAGGAAACAAATCAATATGGCCCAGCATCTTGTTTCTATAATGGTCATTTCATTGTTCTGAAAAGGTCATACAAGCAGGTTCTTACAGAGATATTCCATATTGTTGACTTTCTCTTACCTATATCCTTTCTCCTTTTAAGTTCATTTATATTCATATTCATATCTTTCATAGCAACCAAGGCATCCTGCAATGCTTTGTGGTCGGGGTGAGACTTAGGAGTGGCATTCAAGAGCTCACACAATAACAAAGGATACTTCATGACACGCTGTATTGGTTTGATCATCAAAGATCCCATATCCAATAGATTTGGTTTTCCCCTGAAATTTAAATTAAGCCATTTTAAGTATAAAAGAGAGTTCTTGCAAAATAGGGAAGAAGAAGAATGTATTTCCTTGTAATAATTAACTTTCACAACAACCCCACACTAACAGCAATTTTCCCATAACAGGCTTATGAGTAGTGGGGAAATGTTAGCAGGAATATTTGATTATTACAATTGTAGATACACCTAGTTTTGCAAACACATTAGCATCTTCGTTGTTTAGTGTGCCAAATAGTCAACACCTTCCATTGTTTTGTGAATGAATCTTAGCGGTCACAAAAGTCTAATTCCCTTCTGTTATAATTCCCACATTTTCAATGACTGTGCTGTCTTAGCACACCAAACCACAAACATTTAAACATGCAGTTTAGTTCAGTATGGTGTACAAAGCAAGCTTTCTGGCTAAAGGTAAAGATAAAGGTTTCCCTTTTCCAATGATGTCTGACTCTAAGAGACAGTGCTCACCTCTGTTTCTTAGTGAAGGATCCAGCATTGTCTGATGACATTTTGGTGGCTATGTGGCCAATACATGCTGAGGCACCTGGAACACTGTTATCATCTCACTAAAGTAGTACCTATGTATCTACTTACATTTGCATGCTTTCAAATTACTAGGTGGGCAGGAACTGGGGAAGTAATAAGAGCTCATCTTGTCACACGGTGCTTGCGTCTCAAACTTTGGCTGTCAGCTTTCCAGCTGACAAGCTCAGCATCTTTAACCACTGAGCCATCACATCCCCTAGCTTTCTGTCTAGTTTAGCACAAAGTGCAAGCCCCAGGTGTTTGCTTAATTTAGTGATTGATAGTTCAATTAGCTGTGGCCAGAGGTGGTATTCAGCAGGTTTGGACCAGTCCTGGAGAACTAATAGAGGAAATTTTGAGTAGTTCGGAGAACCGCAAGTACCACCTCTGACTGGAGATTTTACAGTATCATTCCCCTGCCACGCTTACCAAGCCACGCACAGAACCGGTAGTAAAAAAATTTGAATCCCACCACTGGCTGTGGCTAAGCAGATAGCTTAAATACTGCTGCAAATGGCAAGATATATTTGTCTATTTTATAAAAACATTATTTTTAATGGTTTAAGTGACACCGAAATTTTGAACCTGAGCTAATTTCAAACCTAGACTTAATAGCATTTGTGATGATTATGCAGAGCTTAGGGAATGCTCCCATTACAGTGAGGAGAGAATGCATTTTGCCAATTAGGGCATTTTATCATTTACTGTATACTAGCACAAAACTTCACTGTATCACTTGCAATTAATTTAATATAACTAGTACAATCAGATTTTGACCGTCTTTCTACTGGCAAAGCAGTAGAAGTTTAGCAGCTGCAAATGTGTTTTTTTCCATGACTTGGGAAGCTTGCTTGTTCCTTTCTATAAATCAGACTGTTATTATGGTACAAGAAATGGACAGGCTACTACATCTTTTGCGGTCAGAGTTTTTTTTTTTCCTGGGAGCCAGCAACCCAAATATACTGTAGATTAGGTTGGATTGGATTAGATTAATTAGATTAGATAAATGAACCATGGACTGATGGACTTGTTGTCCTTCCCTGTTGACTCACTGGCACATACAGTATAGCATATTTTGTTTGCTTTTTAAAGTTGGAATTGGTATTCTTTTTGCCAGGTGTACATCTAATCTTGGCAGAGTCATTTCCTAAATAATATGGCTGCAAACCAAACAAGGAGACAGCAAAATCTCAGTTGTTCGTGGCAAGCCACTTCTAAATTATCTTAAGGAAAATTAATGAACTGCAGTACATGTCTATGAAGTCATCAGGATTCAAGGTCAACATGAAGAAGACTTTACTTAAAAACAAAACAAAATAAAAGGATCAGTGCTGCAGAATAAGGAAATTAATTTCTGCCAGTTACTCAGTTGTTTGAGCAGAGTTATTCAAGCCAGATCTGACAGCTTGGGGGAGCTCCTACTTCATAGTACAGAGAACTCTGCTTCTCTGTTTAAACTGAAATGCAAAAGCTTTACACAGAAGGCTTCTCATTTCTTTGCAGCTGTATATGTGTGTATGTGCATGCCTAAATGACTCAAAATTATTCATAGGATGTCATAGATAAATTATTCTGTTAATCACCACCATACTGTCTTTGCTATGAGTTAAGGGCTCTGGGTAGAGCTTAAAGAAAAGGGTTATTGTGGAGCTGGAACATCTAGTAGACAGATGTGCAGAAACCCACATGCCAAAATGCTCATTAGAATTCCCAAAAAGAACAGAGCCTGTTATTGTGTCTGGAGCTTTGGAGGTTACATGAATCCCCTATATCTAGTCCAAACAGCCCCATCCATAAATTGTATTTTGAAAGGCTAATGAATTATTGACCAATTTATAATCTGTGCAACAGCTTTTGGCAGATATTTTGACAATGATAAGGGCACATGAATTTGCAGAAATTCAGCACGAGTAATTTGATGCACATCTGCTATTGATATACCTAGGTAAGATCTCTTTTTGTCTTTTGATATTATTTGTACACGCACAACCTTAGGTACATTTGATTGAGACAAGAGCTTTATTATTCCAACACAGGATCACAAAACCATGCAAACTTTCTAATTAAAAAGTTTTCACTGGCCAGGGAAGTGTAGGTCAGTTGTTGAAACTGTGTTGATGTTTTGTTATAAGACAAGTATATATATTATGCTAGGTCACAAACAAGTTCCATTCATGACCAGAGGTACTGCACCAATAATCATTAGGTTAAATTGAGTAAGCTGGAAAGTGTTTCCTGGTTTTTTTTTTTTCTTTAATTCTAAGGCTGTTGTATTTAGAGTTCAAAACTACTATACACACACCCAATCATCCAGAAATCAACAAAAAAATGGGTTTACCAAAGCTGTTAAGCCAAAGCATGCTTTATTTATTTATTTGCCTTCCTTTTGTTGTGTGAAGCCAACAAACTACTGATACCCTTACAGGCGGAGCTCCATGAAGAGCTTCATGGATAATGTTTTGTTTGGAAAACACACGAGGTAGACCGGGTTCCAACAACAAATACTTTTATTATCAACAGTTAGTAACGGAACGCCGGCTGAAGCCGGGGCCAGCCCTTTTATACAGGCTGGCTCGCCTGCTTGCAGCCAATGGCAGCTATTTAGATTTGCCGCCTTTTTGGTATCTCTTTGGATTGGTTCCTAGTGAACCAATCCACTGTTCTTTCCTTTAGCCAATCAGAATGGTAGATTTGGAGTCATCCACTTTACATACAGAACACCCCTCCCTCCTTAGTTCAGTCCTACGTGGTGACGTAGTCTCGCAGGTAGGTGGGGCTTTTCCGGGCTCGACCTGACCTGCGTGGTTCATTTCCAGTGAGGACTTCGACCGGTTCGGATGGGGCTGCTGTGTCGTCCGTCCTCCTCTCTGGAACCATCTGGAAGGGTGAGTCGGCCATTTTACCGCCGCCTGAGTTTCTTAGGCCGGCGGTTCTGCCGCTCCCTCCCGTTTCCTCGGGGCAGGTCGAGCTGGCTTGGCTGGCCCCTTCCGAAGATCTCTTTTCGTGGGTCTCTTCAAACGGTGAGTCTTTTGTTGGCTCTTTTTGGTCATTTTGAATGTTAGTTTTATTTTTAAAAAGTTCTTTATTCGTTTCTCGCCTTTCCCCCCCCACCTCGGTTTGCATTTCGCCTTGTTCTTTTGTAAATGTTTTTAAGTCCGCGGTTCTTTCCATAATTCCAGATCGAAGCTGGTCTATATGCCGCTTCCATTCCCTCCCATCGTCTAATTTTACCCGGTAGGATTTGGGGCCTGTAAGCTGGATAATTTGCCCGGGTAGCCATACCGGGTCCCCGGAGAAATTTTTGGCGTAAACTAAATCGTCTGTCTCGAATTGTCTGAACCGTGTTGAGGAGTCAGGGGGGTTTTCTGGGGTGAAATTTGGGTGTAACCTATCCAGGTGAGATCTTAATTTTCGCCCCATGAGTAGTTCTGCTGGTGATTTATTTGTGATAGTACTAGGTGTTATGTGCTGGAGTGTGAGCAACCGGTTTACTTTTTGTTGTGTATCTCCAGCGTCCATTCGTTCTAACCCTTCTTTTGTAAACCGGACCATTCTCTCCGCCCTGCCATTCGCAGCCGGGTGAGCCGGCGCGGTTAGTGCATGTCTTATACCTAGGGAGGCTAGGTATTGCTCAAATGGTATACTGGTTAGCTGTGGCCCATTATCTGAAACGAGAATGTCTGGTATGCCATGGGTGGCAAACAGGCTGTCTAGTTGCTTAATTACGGCTTCTGTTGTCGTTGATGGCATGATTTTTACTTCAAGCCAATTGGAATAGGCATCAACGACAATCAGAAAAGTATGCCCCTTGGTAGGCCCCGCGAAGTCAATGTGTATTCTTGACCACGGTCCTCGAGGGGTTTCCCAGTCCTTAACGGGTGCTTTTGGTGGGGATGGTCTAATTGTCTGGCATTTGTGGCATGAGCTTACCCAATACTCTATGTCCTTATCAATACCCGGCCACCACACGTAACTTCTGGCGAGGCTTTTCATCTTAACCATTCCGGGGTGCCCTTCATGTAAAAGCCTAAGAACCCTGGGCTGCAGTTTAGCAGGGATTACTACCCGATCACCCCACAACAAACACCCCTTTTGGATGGAAAGTTCAGTCTGTCTGGACCGGAAAGGTTTGGAATTTTCAGTTTTTAGATTCTCCGGCCAGCCTTTACCTACCCAGCTAAGAACGCGGGCAGTCAATGAGTCTTTCGCGGTGGCTCTTGCGACATCATACGCTGATATGGGTAGATCGGGGCATGTCTCGATTTGTAGCGCTGTCATCGTTGGTGCCGGGTCTGCGTCGGTTGTTGGCAAAGGCGCTCTGCTCAAAGCGTCCGCATGGGAAATTTGTTTCCCTGGTCGGTGTGTCAGAGTGTAGGAATAGGTGAAAGTATGTTGGGTGTTGGCTTGTTTCCCGCCAAAATCCCCATTAACGGCTTGTGATCCGTTATAATTCGAAAAGTCCTCCCATATACATATTCGTGGAAACGTTTTACTCCAGCGACAATTGCTAGAGCTTTCCTGTCCAATTGGCTATAATTTCGCTCGGTTTTTGATAGAGTCCTAGAATAATATGCGACGGGTGCTTCTCTGCCATCCGGTAGTTGGTGGCTCAGGACGGCACCTACTCCATATGGTGAGGCGTCGCAGGTCACTGTTAATGGCAGAGTGTCGCTAAATTGGATGAGAACATTTGTTGATGTTAGCAGTCTTTTAATATTTTGGAAGGCTTTTTTTTCTTTGTAACCCCAAGTCCAAGTAGCCTTTTTGTCTAGCAGGCGGTGTAGCGGTTCTGCTATAGTGGCTTTGTTTGGCAGGAATACATTATAGAAATTAATCAATCCTAAGAATGCTTGGAGTTCCGTTTTATTTTTAGGTTCAGGCGCGTCATTTATCGCCTTAACTTTTTTATCTGTGGGGTGGATGCCCTCTCCGTCTATTGAGTAGCCCAGGAATTCGACGTTGTTTTTAACTAGACAGCACTTCTCTCTTTTAACCTTGAGGCCAGCTTCTCTAAACTTAGTCAGAACCTTTTTTAGTCTGTTCCTTAATTGTGTTTCATCTCTGGCCGAGATTAGGACGTCGTCGAAATAGGGAACGACTCCTTGTATGCCATTTAGAAGGCGTTCCATTAGAGACTGGAAGACGCCAGGGGCTACGCTTACTCCAAATTGGAGTCGGTGGCATTTGAATGCGCCTTTATGGGTGACAATAGTCTGTGCTTCTGCTGTTTCTGGGTCTACTGGGAGTTGTTGATAGGCTTGTGCCAAGTCAAGTTTGGCGAAAACTTTGCCATTTCCCAGGGAATGGAGCAAATGCTGGACTACGGGCACCGGATATGCGCTTGGTTGTAATGCGTGGTTCAGGGTAGCCTTATAGTCACCACAGATTCTGATGGACCCGTCTGGTTTAATGGGTGTGACGATAGGCGTTTCCCACTTGGCATGGTCCACCGGTTCTAAAACCCCTTGGGCTACTAATTTTTCCAGCTGTTCCTCTATTTTTGCCTTTAGTGCAAAAGGAACTCGCCTGGCTTTTATTCTTCGTGGGGCTATTTGGGGGTTTAAATTGAAAGAAATAGGGTTTCCCCGGTACTTGCCCAGTGATCCGTCAAACACGTCGTGGAATTCTCTGACGAGGTCGTCTTCCCAGCCGATTGTGGTCACTCGATCGACCCCGGTCATCCCAATGCCCAATGGCGCGAACCACTCGATGCCCAGGAGGCTTGGTCTGTCTTGGTTGACTATGGTCAGCGGAAGCACTTTGATGTGGTTTTTGTAGGCAACTTGAAAATGTCCTTTGCCCATCACAGGGATTTGGTTTCCCTGATAGTCTTTGAGGGTTAGGTGCTGCTTCATCAAGTCTTTGGTCTTGATACCTGGGACTAACTGTTTAATTGTGTCCCATGATACCATGGAGAGGAAGGACCCCGAGTCCACTTCCATCTTGCAGTGTTTTCCCTCGATTTCTACGACGATTTTAATTTTTCTTCCACTTTCCATCTGGGAGCTTTGGATAATGACAGTTTGGTGTGTATTGGCTTGCTTTTCTTGTTGCCATTTTCTTTCGGCTCGACTTGGCTCGGCTCGTGTTGGGGAATTTCTGCGTCTCGTCGGGCTGTAAGATTTTTTGTTTCTGCAGACCTTCTCGATGTGCCCTCTTTTTCTGCAATGTCGGCAGATGGCATCGAGGAATCTGCATTCGGCTCGTGGATGGTTTCCTCCGCAGCCAGCGCATTCCCGCCACTTTCTCCTTTCGCGCTCTTTCTTGTTTGTGAGCAAACGGTGGACCTCGTCGTCCTCCTCGCTTGATTCGTTTGTTTCGCCCGACTCTTCATAATGGGTCGTTGTGGCAGGATGCTTTTTCTCTTTGGCTGATGTTTCATCGCCGTGCATGTTCATTTTCTTAAAAGTCACTGCGGATTTTTTCGTAGCTTCAGCGGCTGTTGCTTCCGCAATGGCTTCGGTAACGGTGATGTTGGGCTTGTTGAGCATTTTACTCTGTGCGGTTGAGTCTCTCAGGCCCAACACCACGCGATCTCTCATTGCCTCGTCTATGTTTGAGAATTCACACTCACCCCCAATTTGTCTGAGTGCAGCGACGAAGTCGGCAACGGTTTCTCCCTCTCTCTGGTCTCTTCGGTAGAATTCATGTCGCTTTATTAAATTAGACACCATCGGGGCGTAGTGTGCTTTCAGGAGTCTCTGTAATTCTGTCCACGTTAATTGTTTAACGTCCCGAGGCTTGGCGAGGGCTTTTGCCATTTTAAAGACGGTTGTTCCGCAGTGCGTCAGGAACACGGCTCTCTTTCGTTGTTCGGAAATGCCTTCCATTTCGTTGCTCTCCAAGTACATTTGGAAGCGATCAGCATAGGAATCCCAATCCTCTTCGTTGGGATTGAAGGGTGCGGGCGGTGCGTTGTTTCCAGACATCTTAGTTGCAGTCTGGGCTTCTATCACCACGTGCAGGTTTTGTTCCGTTCAGGACGATCCCACCTTCGTCGCCAGTGTTTTGTTTGGAAAACACACGAGGTAGACCGGGTTCCAACAACAAATACTTTTATTGTTAACAGTTAGTAACGGAACGCCGGCTGAAGCCGGGGCCAGCCCTTTTATACAGGCTGGCTCGCCTGCTTGCAGCCAATGGCAGCTATTTAGATTTGCCGCCTTTTTGGTATCTCTTTGGATTGGTTCCTAGTGAACCAATCCACTGTTCTTTCCTTTAGCCAATCAGAATGGTAGATTTGGAGTCATCCACTTTACATACAGAACAGATAACATGACCTCATGAATGTTTTATGCTATAAAGAAGGCATGATGGGGATGAAGGTATGAGGAGGTACGTCTTTTGTCTTCCCAGAGGATGAGAGTAAACTGGTTGACTTCATCCAGGCCTTTTATATACTCTATGAATATTGGATTGAGATTATGTTCTGTTTCTGATCTCCTTCTTCCTTGTCTATCTTTCTACTAGACATTAAAAAAAAATTGTTTGCTTGATTATGTTCTATCAAATCATTATTTATTCTTTTCCCTCAAAGGACTACTGTACACGATACTCCTCACCATATGGATATGTTTCTGAATGAACTGCCCCTAACCTGCTCAGTTTAATGTTTTGTTTAGTTTAATGAAAAGAAGGATTAGGGATGGCATGATAGCAATGTTCCAGTATCTGTCACAAACAAAAGAAGGGCAACCTATTTTCCAAAGCACCTGAAGGCAAACAAGAAGCAATGCATGGAAATTCATCAAGGAGAGAATCAACCTTGAAATAAGGAAAAATTTCCTGACAGAAAAAAATAGTCAGTGGTTTTGACTTGCCTCCAGAAGTTGTGAATGCTCCAACACTGGAGCTTTTAAAGAAGAGATTGGGCAACCTTTTTCTCTGAGGCAACCTTTTTGTCTATTTTGTCAAATAGGAACTCCTATCTGAGCAGGAGGTTGGATTAGGTCCAGGAATGGGATTCAATTGGCATTACTATCAATTCGTTTTTTGCGTTTTGCACATATGAGTGTATTATACCTTTAACTGAGCCACTGGGACAGCTGATAAGAGCTGTGCGCGGGTGCACAGAATTTCAAAAAGCACTTTTTTACTGCTTTTTCAACCTCAGCTGTGCTACCCAAAGCATCTGAGGTTGAAAAAGCAGGAAATAAAAGTCAGGGAAGAGCCCGGGCGAGCAGGTAGGCCAAACAGCAGCAGACACAAAACCAGTTCTGTGTCGGCTGCTCTTCAGAGCTTCCAGTTCTATAGAGCTAAGCAGAACTGGTAGCATCCCATCCCTGACTAGGTCCCTTCTAACTCTGTTATTGTGTTATGCCATTCTAAGTCCATCCACTGTGCTGCTGGCCATCCTCTTCTTTTCTTTCTTTCCACCTTTACCACTATTATAACCTTTTCCAGAGAGCCGGGTCTTTGCATAAGGTGGCCAAAATGGGATAATTTGAGCCTGTTCATTTGTGCTTGTAACAAGAACTCTGGGCTGATTTGTTTGACAATCCCTTTGTTTTCTTGGCTGGTCCATGGTTTTCTCAATACTCTTATTGATATCCAAAAAAAAGTGGAATACTTTTGGAACATATTCAGTGATTTATGTAAATAACAAGAGATAATAAGGATCTTATAGGTAGCCCTTAACTTACAACCACAATTGAGCCCAAAATTTCTGTCAGACATTTGTTAAATAAGACTTGTCCCATTTTGCGACCTTTGTGCAATTGTTAAATGAATCACTGCAGTTGATAAGTTATTAACCCAGTTGTTAAGTGAATCTGGCTTCCTCACTGACTTTTCATATCAGAAGGTCCTAAAAGGGCCGGTGTAATGGTCCTAAGTATGAGCCAGTTGCCAAGCATCTGAATTTTGAGCACATGATCATGAGGATGCTACAGCAGTCATAACTGTGAAAAATAGTCATAAGTCACATTTTTCAGTGCTGTTCAGTGCGGTAAGTTTGAGCAGTCACTAAATAAACTGTCAGTTGATGACTACCTGGATTAAACATATAAATAGGTTTCACAATTAGCCACCCCAAATGCAGGAGGGATGCAATACTGTAATACATCTAAATAAATGTATAACTTACCCTTCTTCATATATTTTTCTGCAAAAAGAAAAAGAAATACACACTCATTAGCAGTCTCTTAAGAAAAGAAATAACAATAGTACTTAGACTTATATAATACAGAGTCAACGTATTGCCACAACAATCATTTACCCACCTCAGGGTAAATGAAGAATGGAAGGCTGAGTCAACCTTCAGCCTGGTGAGATTCGAACTGCTGGCATTCAGCAAAATTAGTAGGCTGATCCTAATTCAGGTGTCTTTGATTTTTTTTTTTTTGAGCCAGAGATCATTAAGTATTTTGAGAACTGTCACAGGCATCTGATGAAATGGCTAACCCAGAGAATCTAATCAGTCACAACATACCAGTTTTCCTGAACTGTTGAAATTATTTTTTCCATGATACACAAGTGCATCTTTAAGTCTCCCAGATCACCTCAGCTTACCTTTGTATTTTTTTTCTTGGCAGATAAACATACTTCCTAACAAAATACAGGCTGGAGTCACTCACCTCTTTCATTGTTAAGATGAATAAAAGAATATATAAAAGACTAACAATAAAAGAATGAAGTATTTATTGTTAAAAATAAAACCTAAAGGACCCAGGAGGAATCCAAAAGCCATATTGTAGACCCTAAATGCTTAAACCAAACTCTATTTTGATTTAGTATTACTATAACAAGGCAGTAACTTTTTCAATATTACATATCTCTGCTAGCGCAATGGGATTTTTGAATCTTTACTTCAATTTTAGATTTAGCACAGTTTGATGTTATATTGTAATGTTGTGGGAATAAAATGAAGGGAAAGTTCTATTTGTGTGGCCCTGAGAAAAGATGAGGCATTTAACAAATAAATATTAATGAATAAATAACTTCTAACTACTGCTTTGTTGAAGAACAATGGAATATTAGCTAGATCATGCAATTTTCTAAAAGGTGTTTCACTTTATTGATTCCTCAATGAATTATTCTTTTCCAATCTACTTCATGAAGCCTACATTCCACTTGCTTCAAAGAGACAAGTAAGAGTCAAGCACTCTTATGGCTTCAGTTCACTGTCTCATATCAACCCTTCCAGAAAATTCCAAAAGCTGGAAAAGGCTAATGCCCAAGTGCTTCCATTCAATTGCTGGGATTTTCATAACCCCAGGAAATAGAACTGTGGTGTGAAACTTAAATATATGAATTTTTGGGCCTTATTGCATGAACAATAGTAAGGAAACCTATTCTTAATGTTTTATTTTTGGATTTCTGGTGAGGAATGGAAGAAAGCTCCACTAAAAGTGGATCCAACAGCTGCGCAGGAATGAAAAACTGGAAAGTGGACTGGCTCTTTGTAATTCCCCACTGGACAAGGAGAATACCTGAAATCACCCAGTTCTCCTTAAAGTTGCTCCTTGCAAGGAGAATGCAAGACAGCCCTCTTTGGCAGGTTTAGAGCTCTGGGAGACAATAGGCATCTTGTTCAACCCACAGTTGGCACCTTTAAGGGCACTGGTTTTACCTACTTTTTGAATCACTTTTGGAAATTACTTATTAACTGATTTTTGGATAGTAGGAATCTTTGGATTTTACAGGTGAATTTCCTTCCATTTTTAGATACACACGTTTTAAATACAAATTTAAGGGCTACATTTTTAAAAAAATAAACCGCAAAAGGGTAATTAGAATTTTGATTTTAGAAAGTTACAAACAGTTCAGATGGATTTGAAGTAAGATTTTGGAATTAATTATAAAGAATCTTTCCTGTGGGAAAATGCTTTTATTTTGAATTATTAAAAATATATATACTGGTAATAAGACTATTAGACAATAGAGAGAACTGGAAGGAACTAAATGCAACAATCAAAGGAGACGAACACTCAAATTACTAATACAGAATGAAGCAAAATATTTTAACATTAAAATTGAATTTTTTGAATTTTTTTTGAACAGTCAACTAGTTTTAAAAATATGAGTCACTATAATATCTATTTAAAAGATGCTATGGAAGTGGAACAAGTGTTATCTGACATGATGACAATTGATTTAAATTTGATTTTAACATGACAGGTTGTGATATGGAAAAACATGTTACACTGGACATATAAAAAATTGGCTGATATCTTAAGAATGAAAAGATACTGTAGATACAAAAACAAATCAAGAGAATAATCTGGATAATTTAACTATATTGGATTTACAAAAGAGGTGAAATCTTTGAAGAATTTTATGAGAAAAAGAAAGAAAGAAAATAAATAAACCAGGACATTATTTGAAGAGACTAAAGATCAAAATTATTAAAAGGAAGGAATATAAAATTGATTTATTTGATTAAGGTTAAATGAATATCTTGTTATCTCTGATGATCCTTAATGGACTTTTACTGCTGAGTACTGAAACAATGAGTCTTTAAGGATTGTTTATAAATATGATATGGGATATGAGAAAAAGATATCATTTATTGTATTTTATGAGAAAGTGATAACTTATTGAAATTGTTTATACTTTTGGTAAAAGGGTAAGTCATATCTTTATATATCTTTCCTTTTTTAATGTTTTCTTTCCTCTTTTCTAATTTTTTCTGCACTTTATATTGTTTTATTTTTATTCTTTGTTTTTTTAGCTTGTATTAGTTTTTATCTATATAATAATAATAAAGCAAAAGTAACATAAAGATAAAAAGTAGTATTGCATTAGATAAATCTAATCAAGTAACTTCTTAAAAAAACAGGACGACCCTTAATAAAGCAAGGAAAATATAATTTCCCCAACTCTCATATAATTCAGGATTTATAACAAACATTAGCTGTTGCATATGCCATACAATAAACAAAAAATTAAAACAATGTTTTTGAAAAATCTTACTTCAAGGAATGTAGACAGTCTTTTATACATTGTTTCAGTTCCACATCCTTTTCATAGAATTCCAGAAGAAGATGAGCATCATCATGATGGTAACAGTAGATTTTGTATGCTTCTTCTAGTACATCTTTAATCTGTAGAAATACCTGACCTGGAAAAGTCAAAAATACATAGAAGTCAAAATAAATCCATTGTCAGATAATACATGGTCTCCGTAAAATTTGTAAAAGGATGTACTGTCTCCTCTAAAATCTGCATGACACTTTCAGTGAGTCTTGGAAATTCTGTTTCCTGCTTGTCTACCTATGAGTTGGAATCTCAGTTGACCTTCTCAGTGGTAGTGCTCAATGGTGGGTTTCAAAATAGTTTGCAAATGGTTCGGTGGGCATGGCTTGGTGGGGTGCTTTGCGCGTGTGCACTTTGCACAGGCACAGAGGTTTTCCTACTCACTTGCAATTTTGCACTCTCCCTGTCACTGCTGTGCTTCAAAAGCAGGGAATAAAGGTCAGTATGGGAGACTGGGCGGGCAGGTGGGCCCAACAGCAGCTCCAGAAACTCCTCAGAGAGAATCAGTTTGGTCTCTGCCAATCTTTAGTGCTACCAGTATGCCAGAACCGGGCCAAACCAGTAGAATACCACTACTGGTAATGCTGCAATTACTGAATATTCCTCTAAATCAGGAGTGTCAACCTCGATTTCATTGAGAGCTGCATCAGGTGTTTGACCTCAGGGGTGTTTGCCCTCAAGGGTGGGGTGAGTGATGTCACTCATGTCAGGGGCATCACTCATGTCAGGGGTCCAAGTGGTTTGCCAATGAAAACAGGCTCCAGAGTTCCATTTTCAGTTGTGACAACCTCCTGCCACCCTCTGTCAGTGAAAACAGAGCTTGCCCCCCCCCCAGCTCCATTTTCACTGGAAGAGGGGGGCAGGAGGCCTTCGGAGCTGAAAATGGAGCCAGGAGAGCCACGCGTTTCCCTCCCAAGGTCCATTTTTGCTGGCAGAGGCACCATGGGCCAGTCCTTTGCTGTTTCTAGGATGGCTCTATGGCCCAGATCTAAGCACACCATAGGTCAGATCTAGCCCCTGGGCCTTGAGTTTGACACCTCTAAATGACACCCATTAAGATCTTTTTTTTTTTTTTTTTAAGAAAAGTTATTTTACACAGGACAGTTCTTTGGTTCAAGTCAACTTTGGAGAACTATAAGATCAAAAAGGGTGGGGTGAGTGATGTCACTCATGTCAGGGGCATCACTCATGTCAGGGGTCCAAGTGGTTTGCCAATGAAAACAGGCAAATGATTTTGTCCATGATTTCAGCAATAGGACCTGTTTCTTTAAGGTATAACCTGCGTTAAGAATCTTTCCTTGTCATGCTCAGTTAAGTCGGGATGTACAAACCAATCTTTATGTTCTTGGTTTGAAAATAAAGCAGAGCACTGTTGGGCTCCTTGATTTATACTGGATACTGTTAGATATTTGCATACTTGAAATACTACAATTGGATTGGCCCACCCAACAGTGGGAGATTTGAAGAACTGTCATTGGCTGCAAGCTGTGAGCAGCCGCTATAAAAAAGGCTGTCACAGCTCAGCGGTAGTTCAGTCCGGCGAGACAAATAAAAAGAGCTGAAGTCTAACTGGTCTCGAATCGATCTTTTCCCACAACATAACACTGGCAACGAAGGTGGGATACTGAGACAAAGGAGACCAGTTGAGCATGTGGCAATGAGATCGAGCAAGGATGAAATGGCCAGCAGCAAATTTCCACCCCCACCGTTCAACCCAGCAGCAGAGGACTGGGACTCTTACATCGATAGATTCCTCATGTTCCTCAAGAGCAATGATCTACAAATGATATCCAAAAACTGAAAGAGAGCCATTTTCCTAACCCATTGTGGGCCCACAGTTTTCAAAATGGCCAAAGCATTGGCAAAACCCCAGGATGTGAAGCAGATGGTGTGGCCAGATTTGGACAAAATGCTGTGAGCCTATTATGCGCCAGCCGTCTCAAGCCTCATCAAGAGGCACAAATTCTACAAGCGAGACCAAAAGGAAGGTGAGAGCATAGGAGATTTTGTTGCGGCTCTAAGAGACATTGGCAGAGCATGCAAATTTCTCAATATGGACGAGGCCATGGTGGACTGCGTGGTCCTCGGACTCAGAGATTTCACTCTACAGAGCCGATTATTGACCAGACCCAAAATCACAGTAACCGAGGCTATTGCAGAAGTTACCGCAGTGGAAGCAGCACAGAAATCAGCAACTACCATGCGGCAGATGAATAAAGCAACACAAGAAGTCTTGAAAGAACCTAGCACAGCCTAAGAAAAGAAGACCGAGGGAACTCAAAAGCCCACCACCACGACTCACCATGAGGACATCGAATCCCTGTCCGAAACCGACGAGGAGTAAGAAGAGATCCATAGGCTCCAGTTGGAAAAAAGCAGACAAGACCGGAGAGAAGGGAGAACTGAATTCTGTTGTGCCGAGTGCGGAGGGGACCACCCACATTCCGTGTGCCGTTTCCTTGACACTGTGTGCAGGCATTGTGAAAGGCGGGGACACATAGCTAGAGTCTGCCGGAACAGAAATAGCTACAGCCCTAGATGAAGAGGAAGCACACACCCCCAGAATGAGAGAAAGACAGACAGTTGGAGCCGAGAAAACAGAAAAACAGAAAGTTCAGCGAAACTAACAGAAAGGAAGAAATACACCAGACAATAATCATTGGACAGTCGAGTGAAACCAACACAAGGAAGGTGCAGGTACAAGTCACAATAGAAGTCCAGCCATGCGAGATGTAGGTGGATTCCGGGTCATACCTATCCATGATATCGTGGAACACCCTAAAGAGCCTGATACCAGATATAGAAAGGAAGGAATTAGAGAGACAAAAACTCACCCTTAAAGACTACCAAGGGAACAGAATTCCTGTAGTCGGACTCGGACATTTCCAAGTCAAATTCAAAAAATACAAGACAATCCTTCCACTGGCAATAGTAGACCAGGATCACCCAAGCCTACTGGGATTGAATGGTTCGCACCCCTAGGAATTGGAGTGACCGGGGTAAACAGTGGCACTGAGACAGATTGGGAAGAGAACCTGATGCGAGAATTCTAGGACATCTTCGATGGAAAACTGGTCAAGTACTGAGGGTCCTCTATCTCGTTTAATTTAAATCCTAACATAGCCCCAATCAGGCTAAGGCAAGTCCCGTTCGCGCTAAAACCAAAAATCAATGAGCAGTTAGATAAACTCATCGCACAGAGGATATTGGAACCAATAGACCACACAAGGTGGGAAACCCCAATTGTGACCCCGATTAAACCAGATGGGTCCGTGCTCATCTGTGGTGACTATAAGGCCACCCTCAACAAAGCACATACCCCGTCCCGGTGGTCCAACACCTCTTACATTCATTGGGGGGAGGAAAAGTCTTTGCAAAGCTCGACCTTGCACAAGCTTACCAACAATTGCCAGTTGACCCAGAAACAGCAGAAGCACAAACAATTGTGACTCACAGAGGGGCATTCAAATGCAAAAGACTACAATTTGGAGTCAGCGTGGCCCCAGGGGTATTCCAATGTCTGATGGAGCACCTATTGCAGGGACTCAAGGGAGTGGTACCATATTTCGACAACGTACTGGTAATAGCCAGGGACAAAAAACAATTGGAAGGCCGCTTGAGGGAAGTCATACAAAGATTTAAAGAGGCGGGACTTAAAGTGAAAAGAGAAATGCCAACTAGCTAGCGGCAAAGTTGAATTCCTGGGATGCCTCATAGAAAAAAGAAGAGATCCACCCCACAGAAAAGAAAATCAGAGCAACCAAAGAAGCTTCCAGACCTGGAAATAAAACAGTTACAAGCCTTTTTGGAACTTCTTAACTTTTACAATGTCTTTTTGCCACAGAAGGTAATGACAGTGGAACCGTTACACAGGTTGCTGGATAAGAAAACTGCCTGGACCTAGGGGGTGGCAAGAAGAAACCACATTCCAGGGAATCAAGGACTTACTGACATCAGACTCTGTACTAATTCAATACAGCGAAACCTTGCCACTAACCTTAACCTGCGATGCATCACTGTTCTGTGTCAGAGCAATACTCAGCCACATATTACCCAATGGAAGGGAAGCACCAATCGCCTTCTACTCAAAAACCCTATCTGAAGTAGAGAGAAATTACAACCAATTGGACAGGGAAGCTCTAGCCGCAATAACAGGGGTTAAGCGTTTCCACGAATACATCTACGGCAGAACTTTTTCTCTGATCACAGATCACAAACCCCTTCTAGGAATACTCACAGGGAACAAAGCCACACCAAACATACTGTCACCGTGAATTACGAGATGGTCCGAGTTCCTCGCTGCATACAGCTACAAATTAATCCACCGGCCAGGTAAGAACATTACACACGCTGATGCCCTGAGCCATTTCCCCTTACCTGAATTAGAAGATGATCCTACACCAACCACATCAACCCTGCAAATCGAGACACTGGAAAACCTACCCATAACAGCAGCAGACATCGCGAAGGAAACTGTGAAAGACAGAGACCTGGCGCGCATTTTAAATTGGGTAGGAAAAGGGTGGCCAGACTCCGAAGGTAACGAGACTGTTAAACCATTTTGGAATTGACAAACAGAACTCTCGATATTAAAAAGATGCATTCTATGGGGGTACAGGGTGATCATACCGGACATACTGATGGAACAAATACTTAAGTTATTACATGAAGGACACCCAGGCATTGTAAGGATGAAGTCTCTGGCCAGGAGTTACATATGGTGACCAGGGATGGATAAGGACTTTGGGAGATGGGTGGAAACATGCAAACAATGCCAAGATTCTAGACCTGCACCCCCTTCTGCACTGATACTAGACTGGGGAACACCTAGGGGACCATGGTTGAGAATACACATTGATTTCGCAGGGCCAACGAAAGGTCATACATTTTTGATAGTGGTAGACGCTTCCTCAAATTGGCTGGAGGTAAGCATCATGCACTCAACCACAACAGAAGCCGTAGTCAGAACGCTAAGGAAATTTTTTGCAACACATGGCTTACCAGATCTACTTGTATCCAACAATGGGCCACAATTCATGGCACTAACATTTGAGAGGTTCCTGGCCAAACAAGGAATAAGGCACACCTTGACAGCGCTGGCCTGGCCGGCTACAAACGGACAAGCGGAATACATGGTCCGTTATACTAAGGAAACACTCCACAAACTAGAAACTGGAGACATCCAGGAAAAAATCTATAAACTACTAACTATACAACATATTACACCAAACTCCACAACTAATAAAAGCCCAGCAGAACTATTAATGGGCAAAAAATTAAAGTCTCGCCTAGACAGGCTACACCCCACATACAGCCCTGAAAAGCCAACAGACTCCTCCAGTAAGTACCGTACATTTAGGACAGGGGACCTGGTATACGCAAAAAAACCTCATGGTATCCACTATGGATACCAGCTAAAATAACTCATGTAACAGGACCCCGGTCATACAGAGTGGAGACAGAGGATGGAAGAAGCTGGAGGAGACACATAGACCAGCTTAGATCAAGAACACTATGAACAAATACAAACAACCAAAGGGACGAAGGAGAAGAACACACACACATACATGAACCACCTCAAACATTAAATCAATGAATAACCAAACCAGAAAGGGGGAAGACCCCTCAAATGCAAGCGAGAGGGGAGGGGAAGGCCCTCCACAAACACAAGAAATAAACAAACAAACAACAACAACAATGCACCAACCAACACCACTGGTAGCCCCGATAAGAAATCGCAGTCACATACCTGAAAAGGACTTCGGGAGAATGGAACAGGCAGCGGAAAGTCATCACGAAGCCTCTCCTGGAGGGAGCAGCCGAGCCGACTCAACCAGCCCAGATAGACCAGGTGGGAGCGGCATGGCTGACTCTACCTTCCAGGAGGTTCCACGGAGGAGGTCAGGAGAAACAGCAAACCCGTCCGAACAGCCCAAAGACAACACCGCGACTGGATTGCACAGGTCCAGTAGGAATCATAAGAGCCCCGCCTATTTACGTGACTATGTAACATAGGGGGCCCTGATTGGTTGGACTGGACCATGTGTGGGGGGAGTGTTAGATATTTGCATACTTGAAATACCACAGTTGGATTGACCCGCCCGACTATGGGAGTTTTGAAGAACTGTCATTGGCCGCAAGCCATGAGCAGCCACTATAAAAAAGGCTGCCACGGCTCAGCGGTAGTTCAGTCCAGCGAGACAAATAAAAAGAGCTGAAGTCTAACTGATCTCGAATCGATCTTTTCCCACAACTTAACAGATACTAAATTAAATCATTTGTTCAGTAGTCACAATAATGGTAGAAGCCCAGTGATAACCAACTTCAGGGGCACACAATGACTTTGCTTGATTTTGAAACACCAAGCTGTTATGAAAGGTAAGCCCTAAACAAAGAAAAGCACATACCAAAAAGGAAGTCAATCTTTGACTTCTTGAAAGCAACTAGAAAGAAATTTCCTGAAATAATTTACTTCTCATTAAGAGTGTGATGCAGGTACAAAAATGTGAACGCATAAGACATGGTCTCATCTGATACCTCAGATGCAAATACATATCTGTAAAAAGCAGCACCTCTCTGCTATGTATTTATTTTGGCTTCTAGTTAATTTGGGACAAAACAATTCAGTTTTGATTTTTCCTTTGTGTCTACTAACTAAGATAAATGCCAAACACAGAAAGGTGAACTGGGTTGACAAGATGCTAAATGCCTAGCTTTCATTACAGATAACATGCACATGGATATGATTAAATGAAGCCATGTCCTTTTTACTGCATGCATAAGAAAAGGAAACCTTCTTTTCACTCAGTCATTCACATCATTTACTTTAATAACACTACTAAGAATACAAATAAACAACCTACCAAAGGCCTTCAATCAGAGTGTCCTTGGATGCTGCAGAAGCTTGTCTCAAAAAAGCCATTCAACTTATAATTAGCTATAATGAAACATGATTATTTTTCTACCTTGTTTTCTCTAAACTAGGAATCACATAGCAACACCTACAGTCAACCATAATATTCTTGTTTCTTCTAAGATTAACTATACATCGGCTGGTTTCATTAATCCCTTTAAATCATGAAGCACTTTATTTTGTTTTAGTGTTCTGTGTCATTTGTGCTAACTTTGGGGTGTGAAATGTTGTTTAAACCCAGCCAATATCCTCATCAACAAATCATGATTTGTTATGTTTTATTTGTTTCAAAAAAATAAAGACAAATCAAACATTTATATAGTGTGAACCCAAACACCTAGAAAACTACAGGTTACAAAAAGCACTGTGGACATTTTGATGCTTTTCCACTACAGCATATGGTTGACATATTTATGAATTACAGCTTCAAACTCAAATACTCCAAAGTAAATCTTGCTATCTTCAGAACTCTAATCACAATTTGGATGTCAGGTCTTCACTCTATACTTGTGTGTGTGTGTGTACTCACGCACATATGCATGTACATGTATGTGCATGGAAGTTAAACATTTATTCAATCTGATTAAATCTTCAGCTTTGGTTCTGTTTAGAATTTGCATGGGTGATCATCTGAAATCTAAGAGCTGTAGGCTAGATTAAGAAATTGAAAAAAACATAGGAGGAGGAAAGGGTTAAATAATACAGTCCAGTCATCTCTATCCTAGAAACTCCTAGAGCCAGTCAGTTTCCAGCCTGACAAATTGAGAAGGGCCTAGAAATGACAACGCCTTTGCTGCATCCAGCAAGAGTCTTCACTTCGGTCTACTCTTTGAGAGGGAACTGGAGACGTCACTGATTGGCTGGGTCTGTTTGACAGCTCTGTATAAAAGGAGCTGTCAAACAGCTGTCCGTATAAAAGGAGCTGTTTTCTGTCAGCCGGCTGCCCGTTTAGCCGCAGCTGAGTTACTCTATTACAATAAAGCTTGTCAGCCTTCATCTAGCCTCTGCCTCTTTACTCACGTGCACCAAACGTAAAAGCCTTGTTATAGCTATCCTGATGCATGGGGCCTTCCCACGTCCTGGGGCCAGGGCTCTCCAAAATAAAAGAGATTCGACCCAGTTAGTACAATTATACGCTGCTAGAAGCATCAGTAAGAAAATCTGATAGGAACTGTTGCCACCTGGTTTAAGCTAGGTGTTCTATATATAAAGTGGGTGACTCCAAATCTGCAAACCTGATTGGTCAAATAAACTAAGCATTGGATTGGTTCACTAGGAACCAATCCAAAGAGCTGCTAATAGGCGGCAAATTTAAGCAACTGCCATTGGCTACAAGCAGGCAAGCCAGCCTGTATAAAAGGCTGGCCTCAGCTTCAGCCAAGTGCTCCTATTTACTGACTAGTTAAAGAATAAAGTATTTGTTGTTGGAACCCGGTCTACCTCGTGTGTTTTCTGAACAAAACACTGGCGACGAAGGTGGGATCGTCCTGAACGGAAAAACCTGCACGCGGTGATAAGAAGTCCAGATGACAACCAAGATGTCTGGAAACAACGCACCGCCCGCACCCTTCAATCCCAACGAAGAGGATTGGGATTCCTATGCTGATCGCTTCCAGATGTATTTGGAGAGCAATGAAATGGAAGACATTTCAGAGCAACGCAATAGAGCTGTATTCCTGACGCACTGCGGGCCAACAGTTTTCAAGATGGCAAAGGCCCTTGCGAAGCCCCGAGATGTTAAACAACTAACGTGGACAGAATTGCAAAGAGTCCTCAAAGCACACTACGCTCCGATGGTGTCAAACTTAATAAAGCGACACGAATTTTACCGCAGAAACCAGAGAGAGGGAGAGACCGTCGCCGATTTCATCGCTACCCTTAGACAATGAGGGGGTGAGTGTGAATTTTTGAACATTGACGAAGCAATGAGGGATCGCGTGGTGTTGGGCCTGAGAGACTCGACCACACAGAGTAAATTACTCAACAAGCCCAACATCACCGTTACCGAAGCCATCGCGGAAGCCACAGCCGCTGAAGCCGCAAAAAAATCTGCCATAGCCATGAAAAAGATGAACACACACAGCGAAGAAACACCAACCAAAGACAGAAAGCAGCCTGCCACCACAACCCACTACGAAGAGTCAGGCGAAACAATTGAATCGAGCGAAGAAGACGATGAGGTCCACCGTTTGCTCACGAACAGAAAAGAGCGCGAAAGAAGAAATTGGCGGGAATGCGCTGGCTGCGGAGGAAACCATCCCCGAGCCGAATGCAGATTTCTCGATGCCATCTGCCGGCATTGCAAGAAACGAAGGCACATCGAGAAAGTCTGCAGGAACAAAAAATGCTACAGCCCAACGAGACGCAGAAATTCCCCAACACGAGCTGAGCCTAAACGAGCTGAGAGAAAGTGGCAACAAGAGAAGCGAGCCAATACACACCAAACTGTCATTATAAAGAGCGCTCAGACGGAAAGTGGGAAGAAAATTAAAGTCATCGTAAAAATCGAAGGAAAACACTGCAAGATGGAAGTGGACTCGGGGTCCTTCCTCTCCATGGTATCGTGGGACACAATAAGACAGCTAGTCCCAGGTATCAAACCCAAAGAATTGAAGAAGCAGCACCTAACCCTCAAGGACTATCAGGGAAACCAAATCCCTATGGTAGGCATGGAACAATTCCGAGTCGCCTACAAACAACACGTCAAAGTGCTCCCGCTGACCATAGTCGACCAAGACAGACCAAGCCTCTTGGGCATCGAATGGTTCGTGCCATTGGGCATCGGGATGACCAGGATCGATCGAGTGACTACAACTGGCTGGGAAGACGACCTCATCCGAGAATTCCAGGACGTTTTTGACGGCTCACTTGGCAAGTATCGGAGAAATCCCATTTCTTTCAATCTAAACCCCCAAATAGCCCCACGAAGAATAAAAGCTAGGTGAGTTCCTTTTGCACTAAAGGCAAAAATAGAGGAACAGCTGGACAAATTAATAGCCGAAGGGGTGTTAGAACCTGTGGACCATGCCAAGTGGGAAACACCTATTTTGACAACGTCCTAATCTCGGCCAGAGATGAAACTCAATTAAGGAAAAGACTCAAAGAAGTATTAACTAAGTGTAGGGAATCTGGCCTCAAGGTAAAAAGAGAAAAGTGCTGTTTAATTAAGAATAGCATCGAATTCCTGGGCTACTCAATAGACGGAGAGGGTATCCACCCTACAGACAAAAAAGTTAAAGCAATCAAAGACGCACCTGAACCAAGAAATAAAACCGAACTACAAGCATTTTTAGGACTAATTAATTTCTATAATGTGTTCCTGCCAAACAAGGCCACTATAGCAGAACCGTTACACCGTCTTTTAGACATGAAGGCAACTTGGACTTGGGGTTACAAAGAAAAAAAAGCCTTCCAAAATATTAAAACTTGCTAACATCAACAAACGTTCTCATCCAATTTAGCAACACACTGCCATTAGAGTGACCTGCGACACCTCACCATACGGAGTAGGTGCCATCCTGAGCCACCAACTACCTGATGGCAGAGAAGCACCCGTCGCATATTACTCTAGGACTCTATCCAAAACCGAGCGGAATTACAGCCAATTGGACAGGGAAGCTCTAGCAATTGTCGCTGGAGTAAAACACTTCCACGAGTACTTATATGGGCGGACTTTTCAAATCATAACAGACCACAAACCGCTGATGGGGATTTTGGCGGGAAACAAGCCAACACCTAATATACTGTCCCCAAGAATGACTAGATGGTCAGAGTTCCTAGCAGCTTATTCCTACACTATGACACATCGGCCAGGGAAACAAATTTCCCATGCGGACGCTTTGAGCAGAGCACCCTTACCAGCAACCAACAAAGACCCGGCACCAGCGATGACAACACTACAAATCGAGACTTGCCCCGATCTACCCATATCAGCTTATGATGTCGCCAGAGCCACCGCGAAAGACTCATTGACTGCCCGCGTTCTTAGCTGGGTAGGTAAAGGCTGGCCGGAGAATCAAAAAACTGAAAACTTTAAACCTTTCCAGTCCAGACAGACTGAACTTTCAATCCAAAAGGGGTGTTTGTTGTGGGGTGATCGGGTGGTAATTCCTGCCAAATTACAACCCAGGGTACTTAGGTTGTTACATGAAGGGCACCTGGGAATGGTTAAGATGAAAAGCCTTGCTAGAAGTTATGTTTGGTGGCCGGGTATTGATAAGGACATAGAGTATTGGGTAAGCTCATGCAACAAATGCCAGGCAATTAGACCGTCCTCACCAAAAGCACCCGTTAAGGACTGGGAAACCCCTCGGGGACCTTGGTCAAGAATACACATTGATTTCGCGGGTCCTACCAAGGGGCATACCTTTCTGATTGTCGTTGATGCCTATTCGAATTGGCTTGAAGTAAAAGTTATGCCATCAATGACAACAGAAACTGTAATTAAAAAGCTGGACAACCTTTTTGCCACCCATGGCATACCGGACGTTCTTGTCTCAGATAATGGGCCACAGCTAACCAGCATACAATTTGAGCAATACCTAGCCTCCCTAGGTATAAGACATGCCCTAACCGCGCCGGCTCACCCAGCTGCGAACGGCAGGGCTGAGAGAATGGTCCAGTTTACTAAAGAAGTTTTAGAAAGAATGGACGCCGGAGATGTCCAACAGAAAGTAAACGGTTTGCTCACACTCCAGCACATAACGCCCAGTACCATAACCAACAAGTCCCCAGCAGAATTACTTATGGGGCGAAAGTTAAGATCACACCTTGATAGGTTACACCCAAATTTTACTCCAGAAAAACCCCCTGACTCCTCTACACGGCTTAGACAATTCGAAATAGGCGATTTGGTATACGCTAAAAACTTCACCGGGGACCCGGTATGGCTACCAGAACAGATTACCCAAATCACAGGCCCCAAATCCTACCGATTAATAATAGAGGATGGCAGGGAATGGAAGCGGCACATAGACCAGCTTCGATCCCGAATTACAGAGAGAACCACAGACTTACAACCATTCACCGACAAAACCGACGAATTGCAAACCAAGGTGTGGGGGGGGGAAAGGCGAGAAGTAAATAAAGAACTGTTTAAAACCAAAACCAATGAAACATATAATCAAAAAGAGCAAATAAAAGACTCACTGTTTGGAGAGAATTGCGTGAAGAGCCCATCGGAAGGGGCCAGCCAGGCCAGCTCGACCTGCCCGCAGGAAACGGGAGGGAGCGGCAAAACCGCCAGCCTAAGAAACTCAGGCGGCGGTAAAATGGCTGACTCACCCTTCCAGACGGCTCCAGGGAGAAGAACGCACGACACGGCAGCCCCATCCGAACCGGTCGAAGACTTCACTAAGAATGAACCACGCAAGTCAAGTCGAGTCCAGAAAAGCCCCGCCTACCTGCAAGACTACGTCACCACGTAGGACTGAACTAAGAGGGGAGGGGTGTTCTATATGTAAAGTGGGTGACTCCAAATCTGCAAACCTGATTGGTCAAATAAACTAAGCATTGGATTGGTTCACTAGGAACCAATCCAAAGAGCTGCTAATAGGCGGCAAATTTAAGCAACTGCCGTTGTCTACAAGCAGGCAAGCCAGCCTGTATAAAAGGCTGGCCTCAGCTTCAGCCAAGTGTTCCTATTTACTGACTAGTTAAAGAATAAAGTATTTGTTGTTGGAACCCGGTCTACCTCGTGTGTTTTCCGAACAAAACACTAGGTGTGTATGATATTGCCAGTTGATTATGGGCCTGATTCTCCATCTTTCATTTGCTTACTACTTGGAATGGTAGTTTGTAAAAATAAACAGATAAGTTTGATTCTAGCTGGAGCAATGGAAAATTATGGCAGCATTATTATTACAATTGTTGTTATTGCTCCAGGTAGCACTGTAGAATTCAGGAAGACAACAACATACCGATTATTTGTATGGCTGGTTCCACATCTAATGTTGCTTCTTCCAACAATGACAACAGTTTGGATGATATTTCATGGACCGATTCGATGTTGCTAAATAAGCTGTCCACATCAAGTCGAGCAATCTAATGAAACCAAAACAATGGGTAAAAACTGGGGAAAAATGGGATTATGCTATTGTCAATCTACTATTTTGTTCAGAAACGCATGTTACATACTCACTTTTCAATGGTTTTCTCATGATCAGATGAAAGAAAGGGTAAAATAAAAGGACAATTGGAATAAAAACAAAATAAAACTGAATTTGAAAAGGTGATGATAACCATATAAGCCAAAATATATGCATTGCTACGAAGATTTGAATCCAACAGGTTAAAGAACTGGATTGAAAAGGATTGAATATTTTCATTACAGTATAAATACATAACATAAGAAATATGTAAAAGAAATATAAATGCAAACATTTTCAGCTGATATATTTTCATGGCAGGATATGTATAGTTCAGTCTTCATTAATTTTTTTAAACAGTGCAGTCAAAATCATACTGTCTGGAAGATTATGGAAGCTGAAGTACAATACAACTAAGTAACTAAGACAATACAACTAAACTGAAGGACAATACACACAAGTTTGGAGAATGGCAAATACTCTCTCTCCCCTCATAACCACCTCCCAATAAAGAAAGTTCCCCTACCTTAAGGTGTGTTTCTCAAACAAAAATGTGATAATACTAAAAGTAATAATGGAAATAATTTCGATTATCAGTTTGATTATTAATTCCTAACGGTCTATAAAAGTCATCCTTTTTGTTGCAATGCCATATATACAAAGCAGCTATATAGATGCACTTAATAATACAAAAATAAAATGTGCAAAAATAATAAAAATGTGCAAAAAATAATAAAAATATTTTTAATAAATCAAGCTGTTTTACTTGAAAAACAAAATTCAGAATGTGCTGTTTAAGTCGGAGCCAGACATTTCACAAGTGCCGGCCAAACAACAAACTGACAAAATAAAACCTGCATGAAAAGATATAATTGTAATAAGCACTTCCATTTGCATCACTGTCTCAGATGTAGTATCCTGCAGTTGGGGTCTACAAAGCAAATTACTATAAAATATTGTTAGCTATCTGCATGTGCAAATACAGCCTCTCTGGCTTTATTTAATAAATTTCTATGTTGCCCACCTCAACTAAGTGACTCTGGGTAATTTACAACCAATAATAAATAAAACCTGAACAGATAAAAAGTTAAAACTTATTAAAATGAATGTTCTCCCCAAATTGCTTCATTTATTCCAAATGATCCCTATATTATTGGATAAATCATTTTTCAAAGAATTGGGTAAAATTACTATGAAATTGATATGGGCATGCAAGAAGTCAACAATGAAGAAAATTTGTTTACAAGACAATAAAAGCAGAGGCGGCTTTGGTCTCCCTGCCTAGGAGACCTATTATTAAAAAAAAAAAAAAACTTATAAGCTTGAAGTGAAAGTCAAAGTTAAACATTCAGAAGGCTAAAAAGTTAACAAAAGTGTGGGAGTGCCCTCAAGCCACCAGCTGTCCCCAGGGCTGCCTCACAATTCAGAAGATTGAGGGTAAAATTTCTAGAGAACAGGGGTAACAGCAGAGAAGGCCTCCCTCCTGGTTCAACTGGTTCTGCCAGCTGAAGCAGAAAAGTCATGTTTCATATCCCATTCATTAAGGACAGAGGTCTCCAAACGTGGCTACTTTAAGTCTTGTGGACTTCAACTCCCAGAATTCTCCAGCCAGCTATGAAGTCCACAAGCCTTAAAGTTGCCAAGTTTGGGGACCCCTCTCCTTAATGAATGGGATATGAAACACAACCTCTCTGCTTGACTGGGTGAGATGGGTTGATGGAGTTGAGACGATATGTTCCTCAGGTAACCTAGTTCCTTGCCATGAAGGGCTTTAAAAGTGATGACTAACACCTTGAATTGGACCCAGAAGCAAACTGGCACCTAGTACAGCTCATGTAGCAGAGACATTACATTCGCACATGCATTTTGCATGACACACCACTGAATTAACTGAATGTTGGCTTTCTCAATTTCATTTCCTGTGTACACACAACTGACTGAACCATACATTTAACACTAAGTTCACACACCACACAAAGTAAAATTCAATTTACCTTGTTTATGCTTCATTTATCTTGTGAACACAACTAATTTCTCTTTCTTCTGGATCTCACCAGCCAAAATTATTTGGCTGACACGATTCAAAGTAGGATCTTTTCACTGGAATGAGTGGGAGAAGTTATGGGGTAAGCCAGTTCCTCAGATATCCTGGACCCATGCCATAAAGGACTTTCAAGATAATGACCAACATTTTGAATTGGACCTGAAAGTAAACTAGCAACTGCATCCAGCTTCTTTGCTTTTTTCAGATAAAGGTAGAAAAAGAGAAGGAAGGAAAGAAGGAAGGAAGGAAGGAAGGAAGGAAGGAAGGAAGGAAGGAAGGAA
>BLBF01000026.1:20099754-20172415 GCA_015471245.1 Laticauda colubrina
GAAGGAAGGAAGGAAGGAAGGAAGGAAGGAAGGAAGGAAGGAAGGAAGGAAGGAAGGAAGGAAGGACCAAAACTTCCTTACCTGCCTTTTTTTCAAGGGCTCGACCACTATTCTGATGCAGAGTTCTACATCACTAAGATAATCTCTTTCTGTTTGGAGTATTTCTGCAATTATCTTTTGCCTTCTGGCCATCATTCGCTTTATCAATTGTTCTTCAGTTTCTAGGGGTAAATCGACTGGTCCTACAGATCCTGCATGGGGTGCCATCTTTTCTGTAAACAAACAAACAAACAAACAAACTTTTGCTTTAAAAATGGGTTAACAACTTGTTTAGAGCTAAATGAACCACACAAAGGAACAGCTGCACATGGGAACAGCACACAAATCCAGAAGTTTACACCCGATATTGTATCAATGGTCATGAGCGTGATCTAGTGGCTTACTTCATGCCCAGCTTGGATTTAGCATTGCATGCAAACATGTTTATTGGCTTAGTTTATACATACTGTAGCACTAAGCCATACTCTGCTTTTCTTTGATTAGATTCATTACGTGAAGCCAGCTACTTGCTGACTGTGAATTATGACATAGCACGTTGTGAGATCCTAACTACTTGGGTGTTGTTCCATAAAACATGGTTAACAAAAACATGGTTTGGCTGCATATATTTAATAGGAACTTTCATATAGACAAAACAGATGTTCCTGAATTCAAAGATAAGTATAGGTAGTCCTCATTTAGTGACTGCCTCATTCAGTGAAACTTTGCAGTTGTAAGAATGATGAAAAAGTAATTTTATGACCAATTGTCACATTTACAACTTTCACAAATCTGCAAAGGAAAGCTGAAATAAGATCACAAGGACAGTTGCTGTTTCACTTAATGCCCACTTCATTTAACAATAAAGTGATCAATACCAATTGTAACTGCTAAATGAGGACTACCTGGACACATTTATGGCCACAGTCTCATAGAATGTGAGTTAATTTTACCTCCCTGTTTTTTTCCTGAGTTTATGTTATACTGATCTTTCTGTTCTAATAATTTGAAACAATACTCAGGATATTCAATATTATTTTTATACACTGACTTGGATTTAACACTTTAGTCTTCATTAAGTGAAATGAACACCCAGGTTTATCGACCTGAATTAATATCTCCATTCCCTCTTTCCTCCTTCCATCCCATTTATTGGTTCTTCTCCAATCTGAATTTATATTTTTCAGCAGAGAAAAGTATTTTCTTTATGTTACTTTATAAAGCACAAGTAGTGCAAATAAGAAACACCTACTGTCAAAGAGAAGGCCTTAATTTGTATTGCATAAATTAAACTTTTGAAAATAAGTCAGTGGCAATGTCCACAAGATATTCTGTAAAAAAAAACCACGCTTTTTATCCCATGTTTATTGTTTTTTTTTTTTAGAAACAATTCAAGGCAGAAAACATACCTAATGTTTCTTTCTCCTTCTATTTACTCTTCAATCACAACCCTGCAATGTGAGTTGGAATGTGAGAGAATAATTGGCCCAAACTCACCCAGTTGGCTTTCATGCTTTATGCTGGCCACACCATAATACACAAAATGTTGTTTGGCTGTCATATAAGCTACCTAAAACAATTAACTGAATGAAGTATATATTAATTTATTAAATTTTAAAGCTGACCAACAACTTTGGTTTTCCAATAAAGAGAAAATTGTGTTTAAAAATGCAATGTGAAACAAATCAATGTAATAAAACCACAGGAAGCCTTCATACAATTAAATGAAGGCACCAAATGAAGGCACCAAATAGCACCATTCCTAAAATGCCAAAAACTAAAGAGATATTAATCTCAGTTACCATGGCTCTGGTAATTAAATCTCAGCTCACTTCTATAAAAAACTTTGGCACCAGTGCAGTGCTTCTATGATCAGATGCCATTGTCACTGTTGGACCAACGAGTCTATTTACTTCCCAATTAGCTGAAGTACAGCAGATAGGGCACCGGGGAGTCAGAATTTCTGCTTTTCCTGATCTCTTCCAATCTCTGTCAGCATATGGAGAAAGTTTGGGCTGAATAGCCATTGTTTACTGGGACTTCCCACTGTTGAGTCCCATCCACTCACCTGTAACAACTGTAGCAGTGGTGGGATTCAAATTTTTTTACTACCGGTTCTGTGGGTGTGGCTTTCTGGGTGTGGCAGGGGAGAGATACTGTAAAATCTCCATTCCCTCCCCACTCCTGGGGTAAGATTACCACCAGTTCTCCAAACTGTTCAAAATTCCCGCTACTGATACTCCAGAACTGGTCAGAACCTGCTGAATACCACCTCTGAACTGCAGGGATATTTTTCAAATCTGCCAATAAAGAAAAACTGAAGGTAGAGTCAAGACTGGATTTTGCTCACCAACGGTGACCTTGAAGAAATTCTGTGGGACTTGTGTTTGCAGGCTGAGAACAAATGGCAGTCAGCCTGGAAGGTTTCTTAAGACAAGGAGAGTGAAAATTGTTGCTCTTTGAA
The DNA here is from genome assembly GCA_015471245.1 of Laticauda colubrina. NCBI lineage: Eukaryota > Metazoa > Chordata > Lepidosauria > Squamata > Elapidae > Laticauda > Laticauda colubrina. The sequence continues at coordinate 20,102,258 of BLBF01000026.1, forward strand.
GGTAAATTGGACTCATTTTGCAGTATAATAAAATGTGTAATGTTATTACCTTATCCACTTTTGAAGGTTAAACATTTTAATTGTGACTTAGAAGTAGTTTGAATGAATGTCGATGCTTAGCAGCCATTTGAAATGACAATGGACCTCCCAAGAGCTATTTTCTAAGAAACTTTGAAACTCAGACCCAGTTTCAAAGTTCCAACCCTCCCAACCAACCCTCGCAGTCACATGATTGGCCTTTGGCACCCTGCCCACATTTATAACTGTTTGGAGCACCCTGCAGTCATGTGACTGCAATTTGTGACCTTTTTTGTCAGAAATTGGTGTTTATTTTGGTATAATGGATTCATTTAAGTACTGTGCCATTTGTTTAATGATTACAACATTCATTTAATGACTACGGCATTTGCTTAACTGCTACAAAAAGGATAGTAAAATTGGGCAGTCACATGTTGACCTGCTTAATGACCAGCACGACTTACAACTGTAATTCTCGGCTCAATTACAATCATGATTTGAGTACCTGTACATCTCTCTCTCTCTCACACACACACACACAGACAAAAGTACAAAAGAGAAACATCTTCTGTAACACGTAAGATTTCACGCCCTACCTGTAGGGATACAAACATTTGTTATGTTGGGAGTAGAAAGTGTGATTTCTACATTCAGATAAGGCTGTGGATACCAGGGGAATTGCTGAAAATATTAAAGCATGAAATTTGCATAAATGTCTCTGAGAGCCTATTGCAAACACAAGGCAGGAAACCACCTCTCCCTCCTTTGTGTTCTCAGGAGAGAACACTGAAAAAGGCAGGATTAGTTCTGGCCACCTTCTGTTATGAAATACAACAGGAGCTCAGCTTACTTGTCCTTGAAGGTGCCAGGTTACCTGCTTGTCAAGCTCTCCCTGGAGAAGTGACATTACAAATAAGAAGCCTCAGGGAAACATAAAGATTTTAATCAACAAAACCATTCCCGACATTTTTCTTAATAGGTTCAAAGGAAGAGGGGTATATCTGAGCAAGGAGAGGGCAAAGAAAAGGGGAAGGCAAGTGGGTTGCCAGGTGGGAAACTCCAGTTTCTGCAACATTTCTGTGGGAATCCGCTCGAAAGATTTGTCTGAGGATGACAAAAGCTTAGATAAGCCCTGAGGGAAGGCTTCTACAGAAGAGAAGTACTAAGGGTGTGGATTTTCTACTCTTAAAAAGAGGAATTAGTAAATTGCAGAGGAATATTCTTCCAATCCAAAGAAAACAATTTCCAAGCCACTTTTAAAGTATGCAAAGATCTTTTTTTTTCAAAAAAACACTAGACACCTTTGATAACTTAATATTTGAAAACATATGTGGAAAGATAGATAGATCTGTGTAGCTATTTTTTTTTTTTTTGAAAGACACATAGTTTACAGGAAAATCAGTTTTCGTTGCTTATGTTTGTTGTTTAACATTAATGATTTGGTGCTTTGAATTATATAGAATTTATGTCGGGTAACATGATCAGTTAAATTTCACATTAATTTCTCCTAGAATATAGTCCTTACCAAGCTATTAGTCTACTGGTCCTTCTCGCTAGTACTATGGTGGTTAGAATTATACATCCTAATACATTCTGGTATTATTTATTGAATTAGCCACAATGATTACGGTAATAATTAATCCTATCTATAAACGATGATTTACCAACTTGCCCTGATTTAGTTCAACCAACTTGTTAATCAAAAAAACAAACAAACTAAGAGTTCAGAGGTAATTGTGGCATCGTACTTTTCACATAGTTCCCTGTTATCTGAATCCCTTCAGAAGAAAATGCTGAAATTTATGCCATCTCAGAAAGTTTCCCCTCAGTATCTAATTTTTTCTCTGTATTTCAGACAAAGAAACATTATAGTCACAATAACCTTGCACAAACCACTAGAGAATTTGACACTGCTCAACTATGATCAAGTCTATCAACTGACACCTATTTAAGTAATTTAAAACTCTAGTTTTTTGTTTAACCATATATTGTAAGTAGCTATGAAAAAGGCACCTAATTTTTACAGGAAATATTTGATTTCATTCCTTGATTTTAGATTCTTTTAATGATTGAATGGATGTTTTCTGGAATATTGAAAAAAATTCAATAAAAATATCAAAGATGAAATAATATCCATATTGTTAGTGCTTCTGAGGGTAATGCTCAGGTAAATAATCTCTCTCCTACCTGGGTTGTGAATTCTAAAGTTAACGTATAAAACAATCTCTGAAATAATTCTGCAATACAGTTCCTTCCATAGTGTGATTCCTGCAGCATCTTCAGAAGCATAGGAACCAAAAATACTAATACTAATATTCTACATTTTCCAAGTAAAATATAAAATAACAGATTCACTCCTATAATAATAGGGTAAAATTGCAAATCATTAACTGAAAATATATCTAGGTCCCCATATTGTTAAGTGCAAATCTTCTCTACTATATTTGCCAACAATAACCATTTATAATTTTCAAATAGCTATAAGATAGAAGGATAATTTTTTAAAAAGCATCTAATCCAAGAGCAGCCATTTCAATTAGGGCCTGCAACATTCAAAAGCTACTAATGGAATAAACATTAAGCCAATGTTAATTTCTTAACAGTATCTCAACATAATTATGAAAGGTAGATATATTTTTGATACTGGTTTCTTGGCTCATCTACTCTACCCTGAAAGTACTCAGTATGTTGCAGACAAGAATGGTCTATCTCCTAATACAGAATCATGTTTCCAGTCTTGCAGGGGTGTCTTCAGACTATTCAAAAATGTCAAGACTGAAGCTGTGATAGTACAACCAAAGTTCCACCTTCACATTAAAAAAAAAAAAACCAGCCAGAAGTTTGACTGCACTTGTCACCCTTTTGACTTTTTATTTTTTACTACATTCTGTGGACAGCTTTGCAGTCTTGGACCCATGAATATCACTAAAGGCTTAGATATCTTCTGAAGCATCCTGTTGACATAACAAATGTAATTTCTCTTGGCCAACCCTATCTGCACATTAGTAAATCTACTTGGATTGCGAAGGGATGATTGAAAAGGATTCAGAAACATCAAACAATACAAAACACGGTTGCTAGAGATAAAGACACGGGTATACAATCTACAACTATCTAAAGTTCACAATATCTTTCCAAAAATTTTGAGTAAATTGTAATCTTCATTCATGTGCTCATTCAAATTATATCCAAGTTACCTTTAGGAGACACCATCTCAAGGATTTCCCCTGTATTTTATCCTCAGAACAGCATACTCATGAGGTAAGTTTGGCTAAAAGACAATGACTACCTGAAATCATCCAGTGAGTTTTTGGGGTAGAAGGTACATTTCAACCAGGTCTACTTATTCTAACACTATGTCCCACGGCCACATGATGAAAGAAGGGCACTATTAAATATAGAGGAATAATTCATTATACATATTTAATCAATGAAATCTCATAAACACTACCACCTCAAACCCACTGGAGTGGGGCAGCTAATCAATTTAAGTATAAAAATAAAATTGTTTATTTGTTTCCATAAGGCTTGAAGCCTTATGGGAACAGTCAGATTCATATATGTGGATTTATTATACATTAGGAGTTAAAATGTTAGTTAAGTTGCCATTATTGTACTACATTTTAAAGAATGTATAATTAAAATGATAAATATATCTGTTCCCATTGTTGAATCAAGTTTAGAATGACAGAATGCAAGATGTATAAATAGATGCCATATTGCTGCAAAATCAAACTTCAAGTCATTGGTTTTTTAAAAAAATCTTAACATCTCATTTTGTACAATTATTAAGAAGTGTACTACAGTATATCTATTTGATTAACAGGATATTTGTGGATCAGTTTTGACAGGGAGTTTAGTTATACAATATAAGTTCTTGCTACTTTATAAAAAAGGGAAAGTTTTTAGGCTTTCAAAAATACTAATTAATTAATTAACTATGATTATAAAGCTCCAAAAGAATGACATCTGAACAGAGCTTTTAACATGTAAAAGAAAGCTATAAAGGTCAACAAATATTTACATAAGCATTGTTTTTCCACTGTAATAATTACATCCTGTTTGACTCCTATTTGTAATTTGACCCATCCAGACCCCCCCCCAAAAAAAAACAACATCCAGTCATTCCAGAGGTTTATATTCCTACAAGGTTGGTGCATTAAGTAATAAATAAAAATATATATGGTAAATAATTTATAGGAGAGTTAGACATAATGAATGACAACTAATATAAAAAGGATCACTAAATATCTAGGCCACAAATAACAAAAAAAATGTCCTGCCTTATGCAAACATTGGCTTAAGGAGAAAAGCTGTTCAAGTAATCCATTATTTTACTAACTCTAGTAGGTTCAGTTCCTGTTTAAATTGCTCATGGGATCACCATTTGCAATCGTCTGACAAGCAAAGTCAGAATTGTTAGCAACTGTGTTTCTAATTTAACAACTGTGGCAATTCACTTAACAACTGTGGCAAAAAATTAAGCAAACTCACTTAATAAGTGTCTTGCTTAGCAACAGAAATTTTGGGCTCAGCTGTGGCTGAACTACCTGTACTATTAAGCTGAGAATGTTGTCAAAACTGGTTAGAATTATTTACATATATTGTGCTATATAAGCCAAGTCCAATCAACTAACATTAACCAGAGGTTATTTGGTTGTGAAAATCCACCCACAAGAGATTTCCTACTCTGAGGAAATCAACAGGAGGGGCTGATAGCAAGAACAGTGAGAACTGAGTCTAAATCAGATAATCAGGTAAGGTGGCTCAGGGCAAGTTTTTCATCCAGAGGCGTCACTGGAATCTGAACAAATTCTGTGATTTCTCTTCAGGGACTCAAAATATTTTTAATAACGAATCTTACTAATAGGAATTAAGTTTACATATTGTCCTATCCTTCTTGACCTTATTCAAATATACTATTAAACCATAATCCAGGGATGTCAAACTCAAGGCCTGCAGGCTGGATCCAATCTGTGGGGTGCTTAGATCTGGAAACAGGAAGGAAGGAAGGATATTATAATGAGAGGAAGGATCTGAGGGAAGTCCTGCCTTAACATTTGGCCACCACAGGTTTCCCAAACACAAGTGACATCAAGCTGGCTACACCCTCCCTGGCCATGCCTACTCCAGCCCCATCTGCCCCACTTCCCTAAGTCAAACACAACCTTGAGGTGGCCCTCAATAAAATCGAGTTTGACACCCCTACCATAATCCATCAACTATAGTGGCTGGGGTCACTCATCACTCTGAAATCAAAGCAAATAAAACAGATTATGGCTTGTGTCAAATGCCCATGTAGTGTTCATTCTTAGCCCAATGCTATGTTTGAATTTAACTATTACTTTGTAAACCATGATTTATACTTTATATTATATATGAGTAGGCTATACTAGCTTGTTCAACAAAAGGGTCTCCATCTACTTTTCATCCCTCTAGTTACTTCATGTGCAGAGTGGAGAAAGGATTGCCTTTTATCTTATTTTCAATCTCTATTCTGCTGTCATTATATACATACAAGAATTGAAGCTGGAATAACGAAAGGCCAGTTCTTTGGGACCATTCATTGATTACTCACAGTATTGTTTCCCAGCAGTTCGGGGAAGTTCTGTGCTTTTGAGATATAAATATAAGAATAATGGGCTGTGGTGGCACAGTGGTTAGACTGTAGTATTGTAGGCTACTTCTACTGGCTGCTGGCTGCCTGCAATTTGGCAGTTCAAATCTCATCAGGCTCAAGGTTGACTCAGCCTTCCATCCTTCTGACATGGGTAAAATGAAGACACAAATTGTTGGGGGCAATATGCTGACTCTGTAAAACCACTTAGAGACTACTGTAAAATACTGTGAAGTAGTATATAAGTCTAAGTGCTATTGCTATTGCTAAAATGGAATTTACTGTAGATCTTATAAAATGATCCTGTATATATTGACTAAAGCTGGGAATTGGAAAACTATTTCCCAGTATCAGCTAAACAGAAGGTAACTTTAACAAATGAAGCATCTGTTGATGCTTTGTCATAGGGAAATTCTTCCTGGCTAATTGCTCTGTCAATACCACACAATCCCTTTGCATATAGGGAAATACAGCCTGTATCCTATAGGAAGGATGGAAATGGAAAGGATGAGTTTTACATTAAAGGCTACTGTTTGTCACTGAATTCCACTGTTATTGGGACTAAAATGCTCCTGTGAGGTTACTTTAGAGCAATGTTACAAGCCTGTTCAGCATTATAACCTACATTCCACCAGCAGATTGAATGTGAATTACAGATGCACTATTATTTAAGCCAACTTGGCAGCAATCCAAAATGATTATTATCTAGCCTAACATTCTCATAGAGAATTAAGAAAGGTCCTTTTTAGGAGTACAGGGGGAAAAACCCTCTCTTTACAGGGAGTTCTCAACTTTTGACCATTTGTTTAATGATTCAAAGATACAATGGCACTGAAAGACTTACTTACGATAGGTTAATGCAGTTATGACTGTTGTGGCATTTCCATAGTCATGTGATCATGATTTGAGTGTTTGACAACTGGCAATGTGTTTACAATAGTTGTAGTGTCTCAGAATTATGTGATGACCATTTATGACCTTCCCAAGCACTTTCCAACAAGCAAAGTCAATGGAGGAAGCCAGATTCAGTGAACAACAATGTGATTCCCTTATGGAAAAAACTGAGGCGAGACCTAAAGACATTTAGCAATGAATATTCTGGTCCCAACTGTAGTTATAAATTGAGGACTACCTATATATCTGAATATGTGTCTATACATACACCCACACCTGCATGCAGTTATTTTAAATGTATAGCGGTTAGAGATGGACCTGTCTTGTTCTATGAATAACAGATTAGTGTTTTCTTCATTTATGGCCTCAGGGACATAAGCCTGGATAAATCAATATTCTTACTTCACTTGTTTAAGATCCAAACATGAACATAATGCAGCAAAACTTTTTTTTCTCTTTCCAAGACAAACCCTTCCCTGCTTACTTCTTACTATTTCACTTGTATTTCACATGTAGCTTGTCCCATAGTCTGTACTTTTAGCAGAATGCATTTCCCACACTGAAAATAGGGTAATTAGCACCTGTCTAAAATGTGGCTTTGAAGCATTGTATAATTGTAAATAAAGTTAATGTGGCCCTTAATTAAAATCTTCCCTTCTGTGTAATGTGATAAATTAAATACCTTTCATGGTATTTCTATCTTATTATTCTTTCTGAAACAATAATAAAAAAGTATCAGCTACTTTAAGGCTCTTCCAGGTAGAATATCTTCCTCCTGATCATTGTATATGGATTACTCCTGCCAGCGTTGCACATTGCTTTGAGATAGTTGGACTAAATATTAAGAAAAGCAGTCTGATTTTTCCTTCCTCTTCCCTTCCCCCACTGCCCAATTTTTACCTTGTAATTTCTGGTTGTATTCACTCCTGTCTGACTGGCTCCTTCTCAAGGTTGCAGAGTTGCTGTTGTGGTCTCCTGAGACGCTGCTCTCCACCACCGTATCAGTCTTCCTCCTTTCCAGCATGTACAATCTCTGCTTGAGGAAAGTCAGGTTCTTTTTTCTAACCCCCGCACTTTCTTTTCCAGTAGGATCCTTGGCTTCCATTTCCAAGCTGGTGTTTCTTTTCCCAGTGGTTGGGAAAATAACAACACAAGCAGCTTAGCAGAGAGGTGTGCATGTGCCTGTTGAGTGGGCAACAGGGTCTGCTTCCTTCAAGGAACAGCTGAAGTGCTGAAGAGATCCGCATAAGTTTACTTCTTACTTGGCTCACCTGAGTGCCACCTTTACAGTGTAACCGGGCTCCACCCCGATGAAGTCATCTTTTAGTACACTGATTGGGGAACCAGACACCTGTTACCTGAGAGATTTGCAGCAACAGGTAAAGCATAGCAGCAGGGACCAGATCTCCCTTATTAGCTTCTTTTTAGAAGTCAGTGTTCATGTATTTGCATCTGTCCTTTTCCTTTACTTTATCCTGGGTTTTATTTTTTACAAATTGCAGAATACCTGCATTATTATTACTATTATTGTTGTTATTGTTGTCATTGTTATTAATGCAAAAAACAGACAAGACATGCTTTAAAGGCTGCTGGCCAGAAAATCCACCTAAGGCCCTATTTATTTCCCGTCTCCCCGGTAGGTAAAATGCATGGAGTTTCTGAAGCTATTTTTACATGAAGGGTCACTGCCATGTAGGTCAAGCTGAGAGTTCCTTCATTGTCCTACTTAAGGACTTTATTAAAAGAAAGAAGTTTTTTGAGGATCAAGGGATTTTGCTGTCTTGGGTGAATAATAAATCTTCCCTGCACCCCAATATGTAAAACATTCAAAAAATGAATTTGCCAAACGGGAAATAAAACTCACTCTCCCTCTCTGCCTCCCTCCCTCTCTCCTGTCTCCCTCCCGCCCATGAAATCAAAGCACACAACCCCCCCACATTTGTGGCACTATCCAAGTTACTTCAAAGGAGGGCAGTCCTGAAACCCCAGGTTGGTTTTAAAGACTTGGAAATCAGTTTTATTCCAGAGAAAGAAGTATGAAGTGCCTTCTATCCGATCTTCACAAAACCCCAATCACCCCCTTGATCTTTGTTGGGGGACCAGATTTTGAATCTGTATCTCCATGATTTTAACCTGACCCAACATGCCTGATTGTTCTGTAGGTCTGTTTGCAAAGTAAATCAATAACATGGTGTGATCAGGAAAAGCAACATGGGCAGACTAAGTCAATGAGATGACCCCTTCCAGATGATGATGATGATGACTATTATTATTTCATCTCTCTCTCCCTCTGGTTGGGACAGCAGTATAAAAAGAAGTAACTTCAGTCAGAAAAAAAGCCTTTGAAATGCTGATTTAGATCAGATCGCTTGAAGCTTGTGTAAATGAGGGAGCACTTTTCTCATTAAGAAGCTGAGGACAACATTCTGTTCCCAAACAGTGGAGCATATTTTCTTCTATAGTCATGGTTCATTCCTTTTGATACTCCTTTCAGAAAATTTGTCAGAATTCTTTTAAATTCAAGTTTAAAATCCAGCTTTTCAAATTTGTAGCATTTAGTTGTTCTAATTTGTTACATGCAAGTCTATTTAGCACAGTGGTTTAGGAACCAGGCTAGAAGTGGCAAGCTGTGAGTTCTACCCCTGTCTTTAGGTGCCAATGGCCAGTCGCTCTCTTTCAGCCCTAGGCAAAAGGCAATGGCAAATCACTTCTGAAAAACCTTGCCTAGAAAAGCACAAGGACTAGTTGCTAGGAATCAAAAACTGGCTTGAAGGCAACACACACACACATATATCCACACACAGTTTACATAATATTTCACTTTCAAAAAGACACGCTTCAGATATTCTAAATAAATAAATTATTAAAGTATAGGTTGGATTATGTTTCAGTTTTCCCCAGCTTGATTTGTACAGAATTGGCACAACATAGATTGCCCTTTTCTACCCTACCTTCTACTGAGCCTTAACTGATCTAATGAGGCTTGATTGATTTGGAACTAGTTACTAGGATGAAAGACCACTAAGAAATCTCAGGACTGTAATCTAGACTGGGGAATTGAAAATAAACATCCTGGAAAAAGGTTTTGTTGGCCAGAAAACTGCATGGATGTGCCCATGACGTCAGCAGTAACTGAGGTCGGCTACAAGGCTTATTTTATATTATTTGCCTTCCTTCTAAATATTTGTGCATAAGACCTAAAACAAACAGGCCTGACCGCTCAGTAGTTATAGAAACATCATGATAGCTGGGTATCTCTCCCAAGGCCTTCATGACTATTCTGCCAAGTGCTAGTCTTCAGGGTACTTCTTTGTTGATTGTTGATCCTATAAGTTTCTATAGATTATGAGATCCCAGCGATCTCCATGGTGGGTCTCTTCAGAAGAAAAAGGGTATTGACTTTGCTTGTAAGAAACAAGCAAGTAAAGCCACAAATGGCAAATATAAGGAAAAATTTGCTGGCAGCGAGAGGAATCAACTAGTAGAACAGAGGTTGCCTTTGGAAGTTTTTGAGTTTCATCATTGAAAGCTTTCAAGGAGACTGGACTGCCACCTGTCAGAAATGATGTAATCAGCTTGGGCAGGGGTAGTGTTGTTGGACTAGATGATCTACAAGGTCCCTTCCAACTCTGTTAATCTACACCTCCATGTGTACCTCTACAAATGTTAATTAAAAAATGCTCTGTCTTCCAAGTTTCTGAAGCCCATCTTCAGGGAACTTCTAAGTTCGAAAGCTCGGAAGACAAAACCTCTGGTCCTGGTGACCAACCCAGATTAGACCCTGCAAAATTATCCTGGGATATTCATAAAATACTACATTCATAAAATACCATTCCTTTTTTTTTTTTAATCTATTGAGTAATAAACAATGTGATTTTCTGAGAAAGTATCTGATTCTAGTCCAACTCAATTTACTAAATCCTAAAAATGTAACTTTGCAGTTGTCGCATTTCATCTATAGCTGTGTTGGGCTTCCCTGTATGAACACATCCTACATTCCATGTTCCTACTGTAATTCTATCTTTGCAGGATTTTCTTTTCCTTTTACTGTAGATGGCCTGAAGGCTTCCATCTAGCCATATCATAAACACCATTAGTACTGTGAAAAATCCTTAGCTCTTCCTTTTTATTATGTTGAGTGCCATCCAACCTGAAGGACCCTTATCTGCATTCTATCATCAATCATGTTGTATTATAGGTAGTACTCAATTTATGACCACCATTGAGCACAGCATTTCTCACATTCCATTGTTTCCAAGTTAAAAATGCATCTGAGCAAAACAACTTTACCAATTATCACATATACTGTACTCTCAATGATGTGCACAATACATATACATCCACACACGCGCACACGCACACCCATATGGAGGCTTCAGCAGGATGAGGCAGAGATGTCAGGCTGAAAGTTTATTGTTGGTGGACAATGAAGCTTGGAAGAACATGCCTAGCATTCTAGCTATTGTATTATCCACTTCAGGGGTAGTTGCAGAGGATGATCAGAAAGTCACAATCTGTGGAGTGAAACAGTGCACTCAAAATGGCTGTCTATTTTTAATGTGCATTACACATGTGCATTCACATCATTCCAGGATGATTTGTTTGAACTCTTTGGAGTAGAAATATGGACAAATATTAATGACTCTGTCTGGTACCTCTGTTGCATTTAAGCAATATACTGCAACATCATACTCAGGTTTACTCAGAAATAAGTCCTACAGTATGTAGCAGAGCTTGCTTCTAAGTGAAACTGGGCTCACACAGCATTAAGCCTTTGTTTATTTAAGCAACATTTATTGAATAAACCACAATTAACTGGGTCTGCATGGGCTAGGTGAAAAATCATAATTTGCAAACTCCAACCCTACAGTGCCAAAACCAAACTAAGTATATTATGAAGCCAACCAGTATGTTATAAGATTCTAACCTTGTTCTTTCACTTTATTCATGTTCATTCAGAAGCACCATTGATTTCAATGGGATTTAGTACCTGATAAACTAATGGCTAGAATTTCTTAGGATATTTGTAGTATTTTTTTGTCATAAATATGAAGATTTAGAAAAAGTAAATATGCATATTAGGGAATGAAATTTATTTTCAGTGTTAATAAATTTGCCTCTTATGCAAATGGATGCTTGCCAATAAGTTCATAAATCCGGCTTCAGTGACTGCAAAGGAGGAAAGAACAGTAAATGAGAAGTGGCAGTTCAAATGCCTGAAGCCTGAATATCAAGTTATTTTATTCTGTTAAATCCTCCATATATTTGGACCTCTATTTGGCATCTTTTTTTAAAAAAAATATTTTTTTATTTTTATTTCAAAGTCAAAAGTCCAAAAGAAAAGGGAACAACACTAAATAAAGCAAAAATGTGCATAAAGATAAAAGAACAAATACATAGATCAGGGGTGTCAAACTCAAGGCCCAGGGACCAAATCCGGCCCATGGGGTACTTAGATCAGGCCCCTGGGGGTACCCTGGAAACAGTGAAGGACCGGCACACTGTGCGTCTGCCAGCAAAAATGGAGCTCCATTTTCAACTGCAATGGCCTTCTGCAACGCTCTGCCAGTGGAAATGTGAACGACCCTCCTGACCTGTTTTCAGTGGCAGAATGCTCAGATGCCTCTGACACAAGTGATGTTGAGCTGGCCATGCCCCTCCAAGGTCAAACGCAACCCTGATGCAGCCCTCAATGAAACAGAACTTGACACCCCTGACATAGATGCCTCCTCCCAGTTGAATACTGACAAATATATTTCAACAATGGTTTCCCCAACCGCCTCCTCCCTACAAAACAGGTCTGCAATTTATATACTTCTACAGTTCTATTTACCCAACCCAATTTTGACCTACCATCTATCTACTATAAAAAAGAACAGTTGACAGGTAAACCCAACAACAAAACTAATCTTATTTTACATCTTAATAGACTCCACTGTATCTAAACAATAACAGTCTCTTGACCACTCTTTCTACCCTTTTCCCACTTTGGAAATAGCATTCCAGGATTTTGGCTTGTTCTGACTAGACACAGAGAAGACCCCAAAGAGTTGGGCTAAAAATAAACCTATTATGATAACAAAATTCTCATTATTTTATGCACATGCTAGTATGTATAAATCTTTATAGAAGATTGTATTTCCATTTTTGCACAGATAGTGAATCCTTGAATAGATACAAATGAAAATCAGTTGGTAGGGAGAATGGACTTAAAACATCAGAAATAACAGATGTTTGTCTTTTGAGAAGAGTAATAAAATAACCATTAACCAGCTAAACAAATTACTAGGAATGGAAGATAAGATGCAGTACATTGAACAATGTGTTTACCAACTTCCAAAAAATAGTCATATTTCAGAGAGAGAGAGAGAGAGAGAGAGAGAGAGAGAGAGAGAGAGAGAGACTGAGACTATAAATTCATGAGCAAGAATATGCTGTCTTCCCATGAATTTCAACCCCACTGATGATTACATAAATGTTCAAAATAGGTTTTTTTTCCTCCCTAAGTGCAGAAACAGGAGCTAAACTCCACATAGAAAATATTGGTAATATGTTCCTAAGCAACGCTATTAGAAGCCTATCAGTTGCAATTGTTCTATGGACCTATACTAATCTTTATCTGCATCTCCACTGATGACTGTGCCAAAAGCATTATAGTGCTTTCCAGAGCTTGTTGAATAAACCAAAGGTTCCTTGTTCCTTGAAAGGAGCCACTTCAATACACGTTATTAAAAAAATAACCTTTTGGTGTTATGCAAGCATTTAATTTTTCAAAGTAATTCTAGTCCGGTGACTCAATTTGCAAAATTAGATACTATCATAAACAAAATAAACCTGATGATCATTTGGGGTTCCAAGGAAGCCCAAAAAAGCTTAGAAATATAAAGAGACTTCTCTTTCCACAATTAACCTTACTTTGAGATGTAGGAAGGTTTTCAATTTGAGCAGTTTATTAATTGCTGGATTAATTGCTTAAGGCTACTGCTCCAGCATATGAATCTATCTAGTGATATACCTTAATTATCTGTTGAAAGTTTGCAGAGGACAAAATTCAAACAAACAAGGCCTACAGTACCCAGAAGTAATGCATATTTTTTTTGGCTTCGATGAAAAAGGACTTGTATGTTTACCCATATACAAGTACTGAATGTACTGTATATATATAGACAGAAGGTGATCTGATTATCAAAATAAACAACAAAGGAAAGAAATACATTAGATGCTGAGAGGCAGAGAAGCAGGGGGCCAAATTACCTCAAAAAACTTAAAACATTTATAGAGCTTGCAAAAATCATTTTAAAAAATATATATAACTCAAGGTAGAAAACATTCCTGATATTCCTACTTCCTATTTCCCTTGCAAAAAAAAAAGAAAAAGAAACCTTGTTAGGTGGTTGGATTGACTGGCCCAAAGTCACCAAGTCAGCTTTCATGCCTAGTACTCTGTTTCATAGTTTCTAGGCCAGTAGCTTAACCACTACACCAAATTGGTTTTTTTTTTCTTGTCTGCTTGAATGGGAATATACTTTTGTTTGGTAACACTACTTTTGTGATAGGAAAGTTAGGCAATTGTTGCCTAAACCAAACTAATTCAATTTGTAGCAATTACCACCTAGTGAAATCAAAGGGAGCTTTCCTTACAGCCCTGACAGGTCCCATCAAAGGAAACTGCAAATCATTGGAATTAACTATTTTCTAAAAAAAAAAAAAAAAGTGCAGATGCTGGCAGCCAAAGATAGATGTGCATTTGAGAACAGAATCTCTGCAGTTGCCTATCTATGCAACAAATTTGTTACAAGGGCCTTTCCACTTCCTTTTTGAGGACCCAGAGTTACAAGCTTACTTTTTGGCACCAAACCTCAATGTTACGTCAGCTGATAAACTCTTGATGGTGCCCAGATATCATGAAGACTGTTTGTACTAGGCCCAAATAATTAGGGTTCAAGAAATGTTCAATTTTAATACATAAAGTTCAGGTCTGGGTACAGTATCACGTATTGAGAATGGATATTTAGCTGTGGCTACTCTACGCTGGTTTTCACTCAATTCCAAAATGGAATAAATTTTCATTTGAATTTTTGCAACTGGCAGAATTTACCAGAATTTGTGAGCAGTATTTCACATGCCTGTTTTCATGAGCAGTTGTAGAAGGATGTCTGTCTTGGCTTGGCCCTTGGTGTTAGCTGATCAGGTTCTGATTTAAGTTCTGACATAGTTCTTTTCTTTGGCCATGGCTTGTTGTGAATGTACCATCCTATTGTGTGGTCAATATGTAGTGGTCAGAAGTCACTTTCACAGAACTTGACCCTATCCATAATTACATGCTGTATTACTCTTCTTTATCCTGCCACTGTCTTATTGCTGTATGCTCTGACAAACTTGAGGATGCTATTCCTCTCATTTATTTGATTTTTAGGCTTTTTCTTAAAAAGACGGCATAAAAGATCACAGTTTTCTCCACAAGCCATGAAGGCGACTGCCCACCCTGCCTTTTAGCAAGCAGAGCTGACCTTTTTCTATTGGCTTCATCTTCAGTGACCTAGAGCAGGGATCTCCAACTTTGGCAACTTTAAAGCTTGTGGACTTCAAGTCTTTAAAAGTTGCCAAAGTTGGAGACCTCTGCCCGAGAGTGCAGTGTTTGGTTTATTAGCCAAAGTTTATCCAAATCTAAACAGACAGATCACACACACACACACACACCCCATATCGCTCATGATTAAATAGAGCCAAGGTTCCCTTCCCTTTCCCAACCTATACAATTTTGCATTGCATGTGGGAAATGCCTTTCAAGCAAGTTTTTGTTTTGTGTTTTTTTTCTCCGCCAGCTTCGTCTGCAGGGTCAGGACGCCGCCACAACGCAACTCGAGAGAGCCGAGGCTGGCTTCTTTGGGTCTTCACGCAGCCTACACCAAACCCTAAGCCAGCTTGGCGAAAGAGACCGGAGCTCCTGCACCCAACAAAAAGGCGCCGGTCTTTCCAACCTTTTCCCGCCAAAGGAAGCCCTTCCTGCCTCCCCTTCCCTTCCCGCCACTTTGCAACGCCTCGAACTCTGCCCTCCTTGCGCGTCCTGCCCAGGGTTTTCCGCTTCGCTCGGAAAGCCCCCCCCAGGCAAGTCCAGGGGATTTGCTGGGCATGCTCGAGCTCCACCCGCCGCGCCCGGAGGAGGGACTACCGTGCCTCCGCAGAAGCGGAGAACACAAGCATGCGTACGGCTGCGGTTTGGGGTTGGCTGTCTTGGGCGGCTCGGCAGGGCAGCGTTTCCGGCAGGAGAAAGGCAGCCACGCGGCTTCTGCAAGCCCGGCCGATGAGCTGCCGCACCTATTCAGGCGGATTCATGGCTGGGGATAAGTATGACACGGAGCAGAGGGGGCGCCTCCATTCGGCCGAGTTTCGCCTCTACTTTAGTAAGTAGCTCCCGGGAGGTAGAGGAGAACCCGCGGCGGAGGCCCTGGGACGAGCCGGGAGGGGTTTCCCCCCTGGCCGGTGACGCTTTTTGATGATGTTGTAGGGACCCACTCCGGTCTGTCCAATGGAGGGGGCTGGAAGGCGGGCCTTTGCTGGACGGGGCATAATATAAACAGGTGCCCTTGGAGGGCAAAGGGCGAGTTTTGCTGATTTCGGTCGTCTGTTGCAGCGGTCTGGGCCGTCCTACTGCTTTAATGATATGAATAATGAAGTTCTTCTATGCGTTGGGTCTAAAATGGAGCTCCGGCTTGCCCTCGGTTTTGCCTGGAGTTTCAGTGATCAAATTTCACATCGAGTCCAGGGGTCTCCAACCTTGACAACTTTTAAGACCTATGGACTTCAACTCCCATAATTTATTTATTTTTTTTATTTTGTCAAGAGCTTACAATACAATAGAAACAAGAATAAACATAAGTTTAAAGATAAGAAATCGGAACTAATAATTGGGGACAATAGGACAGGGACGGTAGGCACAATTGTGCGCTTACTGACAGACCTCTTAGGAATGGGGTGAGGTCAGTAAAGGTTCGTTTGAGAGTAAAGGAGTGGGGCTTGGAGAGGTGACAACAGAATCAGGAAATGAGTTCCAGACACTGACCACTCTGTTGCAGAAATCGTACTTCCTGCAGTCAAGTTTGGAGTGGTTTACATTTAGTTTATATCTGCTCTTGTTTTGTTGAGGTTAAAGCTGAAATATTCATTAACTGATAAGACATTGTAATATATGATTTTATGTACTGTGCTTAAGTCCAATCTTAGCTGGTGTCGTTCAAGGTTGTCCAAGCCAAGAAGCTCAAGTCTGGTGGTGTACGGTTTTCTGTTGCAAACAGAGGAATGTTGTACTCTTCTGGTAAAATAATTCTGGACTCGCTCAATTGTATTTATGTCTGATATACAGTGCAGATTCCACACAGCAGAGTTGAATTTAAGTATTGGGCTAGCAAAGGTTTTAAACCCGACTTTGCAGATCAGTATTACCAGAGGAGAAGCTTCATAAAATTGAATTTACAATTCTTAAAGCCTTTTTGGCAATACTGTTTTGGCAATTTTGGCAATTCCTCAGCCAGCCAGACAAATAAAGATTTACTTTTTGGCACAAATAGTCTCAAATCCATAATGTAGAGATTAAAGACATGAGTCCCCAGCTGCTATGAGGCTTGACTCTTTTGTATAGAAGCAGAGCATAAATCAACTGACAATTTCTCCAGATGTGTCTAAAAACTGTCTGTCCAACAATTACCTCTGACACAGCCCTAGAGGAGGACTTAGTAATAATTTACAAAATTCATATACCACCCAATTCTCAATGACCCTGAGTGACACACAACAATAAAAAATATATATAATTAAATCAATCGTAGGTAAAATATTAAGGTAAAAGATGACAAATTTGGTGATACAAGGGGGCTCACAGACTCACCAAAGACCTGGTTGAAGAGCCAGATGTTTTTGGCTCTTCTGAACAACAGCCATCCAGATCTTGGAGGGTACCTAGTTCTAGTTGACAGATGCTGCTAAACAGAAGGTGAAGAAGGTGCTGCCTCCTGCAGCATTCTGCCAGCCAAAATGTCCCCCCCTTCCACACAGTCAACTTTCAGCCTCCATGGTCTCCTTCAGCAATCTGCCATCCAAAACAAGCCAAAGGGGACCTTGTACGGTGTCCTGCAGCACTCTGCTGGCCAAAAATGGCCGATTGTCTGAAAATGGCCAATATGTGTACTTGAACCTGGCTAATGTGTATATTTTAGCTAAACAAATAATTTCAGTACTTAATCATTACCAGTTTTTTAAAGATGAAAACAGCTAAAATGCTCCAGTGGGGTTTTTTTTTTCTGTTTGCTTAAAACTTTATTTCCTCTTGCAGAGAACTCAAAGGGAAAATACATTTCCCCATTCCATGACATCCCTCTGTTTGCTGACCTAAATGAGGTAATTAAACATGAAAGATATCCTTTTTGTTGAAATACTGACTCTGTTCAGCACCAAAAAAAAAACCAGGTGTAAATTCATCTCTGGACTTCTAGTTTTTAACTTTCTACAATCATATAATCTTTAATTATATTTAAAGTCTGATATCCATTTCTGAGGCTATTATATGGCAAAAATTGGGTTCTAAAATATATTCCCACTTTTGAAAATGTTAGAAATCAAATGTGTACATCTTCATCCCATGTCAGGATTTTATAGCATTGCAGCAAATTGATTTTCTTTTACTTATATCACCTGATGAACATTTGTTTGGAAAAACTAAATTTTGCTATGCTGTAGTCAAAATAGTGGAGGAAAGGCAATTTATTTAACAAAATCAGCTTTACTAACACATATGCTTCCCCAATCTTTTCAGAACTATTGATTAAGACAATGTGCCTTGTCAGAATTTATCATCTGCCAGAAAACCATCTGCCAATCACAATTTTTCAAGACTCATTCCAATTTTAGTTCCCCCATTTTGCCTACATATATCTGACGCTGAGGCAAAGAAGGAATAAGTTTTGATGCTGCTTTGCTTTTGCAAATCCAATCAACTTTCAATAAATTGTGCAACCCCTGTAAGTTGATAGTGACCACAGTTTGCAAAATCTTGCTTTCATCATTAAGTGATTCTGAAAAGATACTGTTTTGGTAACAGGACTGCAAATTTGATGTAAGCAAACCTTCCTTCATTTTAGCTAAGTGTGTTGTAAAAATGCACTTTCTGGGAATTATAGACTATAGTTCATAGCCTGATATCATGTAAATCTAATCATTGTTGAATATACTATGATGAGAACAAATTATGATTTACATGAATTGTAAAAAGGATAGCAGACTTAATATTTTAGAGTTTGAATTTGGTAATTTTTGAAGACTATTTCATTCAGTATCATATTTAGATCTGCATATTTATGAATGAGCACTATATTGATTTCTTGCACAGGATGAGGAGGTTCTTGCAAAACGATCAAAGAACAATGGAAATGAGGTGCGATTGCAGAGCATTTTTTAAGATTATTTACAATGAGATTTGTGAGTAAGAAATTTAGATGATGATTTTTTATCAAAGCTGAGCTTCTATATTCTATAGCTTATTCCTTTTCATGCATTAAAATATGTAAATTGGAGTCTTCTATCTTTAATTTGATGGAGTTATGATAATAGAAAGTTATAAGGATTACAGGTTTATATTTTTATGCTTTTATTTTCCAATTAAGTATTGTGCATCACCTTGGATAAAATGGAAATAAGTGGTAAATGACATTATAATCATTTCTTAAATTCTGTAGCCTCTTCAGCAGTGCCTATTGTTTGGAAGAATAATAGGGACTTCTCTAGTTTTATAGAAGAGATCTCTTGGGCATTTTGTGTGTTGTAGAAATGAAGAACCTTCTCTGCCCATTCTTTGGTTCTTTTTTGGGGGGGATAGAATTCTAAGAGTATTCATTCTGTCATTGATCCATTGGAACCCAAATCCAATTTTGCAAGAGTAATCTGTGGTGAGATTGTGCTTAATTCACATCAAGTATTTGTGCATTTATCATACCCAATATGATTTGATGGCCCTCTTTTGTTCTCAGTATTTGTTTTCATAAAAAGATTAGTAGCTGAATTATTCAGAAAAATAAATTCCATGAAACTAGGTATTATTGTCTCTTACTGAACCCCAGACATTATATAACGCAGTGGAAAATTTAAAATATAAACTTCATGGAAAGAAGAACCAGTTGGGGCAGCTAAGTTTTTCTCTTTGGCTGTTGTATCTCTCTACCTTAAGATGTGACTCAGAAAGAGAGGGAATAATTTGTCTTCTTTAGATTTGAAGAAGAAGCTTTCGCTGGGTAGTATGTTTTATGTTAATCTGTTTTGGTATTTTTTTTACATTTTTTTTCTTTTTTTCCTACTAGATTGTATTTAATATGATTGTAGAAGTGCCTCGTTGGACAAATGC
The DNA here is from genome assembly GCA_015471245.1 of Laticauda colubrina. Taxonomy (NCBI): domain Eukaryota; kingdom Metazoa; phylum Chordata; class Lepidosauria; order Squamata; family Elapidae; genus Laticauda; species Laticauda colubrina. The sequence goes on from BLBF01000026.1 coordinate 20,122,177, forward strand.
TAAAATGGAGGTAATTTGAAATTTTTACTCTAGAAGATTGTAAAGCAACTTCTAAATAAAGGAAGTAAAAGTTGCAACAAAGCATTGCATGATCCATTCATAGTGTCATTCAAATATCAGACGCTTGCCTTTTTTAAACTGTTGCCCAATAAATATCTTAATAGAAGTTCTTATAAACTATGGTGTTTGGACTTGGAAAGCACTTATACAAATTGAATGAATGAATGATGTCCTTTACATTTATATCCAGTGCTTAAAAGCATGTTCTGCGGTTTTGACAATTGTATGTTTGAAGGAGAAATCTTCATACGATTGTTTCTTCCTAGACATAGGGAGGCATAGCAGGGGAATCTTTTTGAAGTATTTGGTGGTACTCTTCTTTACACTGAACACACAAATGGCAGATAGCTTTTGAATTCCCCTCTTATCTGTTATGAGTAATGGCTTCACATGTGCTGTTCAGTGGGACTTGAGAAACTATATGGTATTGTTATTCCTGTGCACAACATCATTAAAAAATGTGTTGTTCTGGAACATGGAACAATGAATCCCACACAAAATATTTTGTCAGGTAATTTTGAGTAGGTCGTGTTTCAGTGGAACAAAACTGAAAATATTTCCAATGGCTCTCCAAAGAGAACAATGGATATTCAAAATATACTATGTGCTTTCTAATCAAATGGCTGCAAATATAATGGAGTGGTAACCTATGCTGAGTGCTGCTTACCTTTAACCTATGGAACATTACTTTTAAAAAGCCCTTTAATATTAATGATACAGTTTCCCCTCAATTTCCTGTTTAAGAGTTCCCATCCAGTTTCACACTGTCAATATTCCTCTGAACTCAGGAATTAGTAATCTGTTTATGATGATCAGTAAATCTTCTTTCAAATCTCACCCACTCTTTAGCATTCTACTTTAATATTCTAGAATTCTAGAAACTAGAATGATGAGAAATTCCCATTTGAAGATCCATGTTCTTTTTCCTATGTTACAAACATTGTTTAAAGTATTCTGTTTTTATCTAATGCTTTTAGAAATTAAATTATAAATTTATATATACAAATTTTATATATGTAAAAAAATTATAAATATAGTGTGAACTGTGTTGAACTTTTATAATCTGGGAGTAAATAGTTGAGCCATTTATTCATAATTTCTCCCAATTTTTCTCCATCCTGTTTTATGCTACCTTAAGATTGCCACCAAGGAGCCATTGAATCCTATTAAGCAAGATGTAAAAAAAGGCAAGCTGCGATACATAGCAAACATTTTCCCACATAAAGGCTACATTTGGAACTATGGAGCCCTCCCACAGGTAATGTTTTGGGATTTGTTCATCTAGGAATTAGATAAATAGGGGCATGAGGGCATGTTCTGCCACACCGCATTCAAAATAGAATTGAGTTCAAAATAGAACATATACCTCAAGATGATGCTCTCTCATTATCAGAATGAGAAAAGAAAACTTTGGGTATAAACTGGATTTAGTCCAAAGTATTTTTTGCAAGATGCATTTGTAGTATAGGCCACTTTTTTGGCAGGTAAAACATAATGTAAAAAAGGAAATGATATCTTCTTAAGCCTCACTCCTAATTTTATTATAGAATGAAATAATAATTTGAGATTTAATTGGTATTTACATATCAAAGTTGATAGATCTGTGTTGGCCCATTTTCAAATATATGCAGGGGCCTGCAGTTCCTGGAATTCCCAAATAGTGCAGAATTCTGGGAATTGTGGTCCTGATGTATCCAGAGGATGCCAAGATTTGAGAAGACTATTCCATTTTCCATTCCTGGCACATAGAATCTTTGGCCCTCTGGATGCTTTTGAAATACAACTATATAATATCATAGAATTGTAGGTATCCATAGAGGACATCAAGTCTAATCTTCTGGTCAGTTCAGGAAACCAGATTAAAATATTCCTGATAAATTGGTATCTTGTCTTTGCTTGATAGATTCAAGAGAGGGGGAGCTCAGCATTTCATTTCATAACCTTTTTACTGTTAGGACATTTTTCTAATATTTAACTGGATTCTGCCTTCCTATAACTTAAATAACTTTACCATTTTGTACACTTTGGCCTCAATCCTCTGGGTGATAACCTTTCAGAAATTCATTCAAGTATTAGAAGAGCACTATTCCTCTCCTTGTTTTTTCTCAAATATAGACATACCTAGTTCTATTAGACTCTTTTCACAAGACTTAATGACAGCTTCACTAATCATTCTTATTGCTATTTTCTGAATTCATTTCAGTTTTTCTGATTTTTTAAAAATGATATGCTCAGTACTAACACATTACTTGAAGTAGTATTGGACCAATTTGAAAGAAGGTGAAAAGTGAAATCTGTACAGTATTGTATTGTAGTTTTTGCAGCTGTACATTGCTACATCATGTTAGGTTCAATTATTATTCCATTTTTTTTCTCTTACTAGCACTTTTGTAAAGCCAGATATTCCTATCCAGTCCCATGTACATTGAATTTTTTGTTTATAAATTAAATAGGTTGCATTTGTCTTTGTTTTGTTCTCTTACTTAAGGCCCTGTCCCACTGGCCGACGGATGCAAAACGTATGCATAAAGGACACAGCGGATGAGCAAAATTTCGGGGGTGGCTCCATCCGTTGTCATCCGCTCCAAAAAGTGAAAATTTGCAAAAACAGAATGGAAAAGAACGGAAAAGAACGGACGTAGGTAGGATGTAGCGGGGATGTTAAACGGATTTTTGTAGGAAGCCTAGCAGATGACAGCGGATGGAAGAAGATGACACATCCGCAGGAGTTCTGGGGGAGAATTGCGAAGCGGACGCATAGCGGAAGGGGCGGATGCATAGCGGATGACGCGGATGCATCATGGACGCCTATAGGAAGCAAAGCGGATGCATAGCGGATGTATATCGGATGCAAAGTGTTCACTGCACATGCAGGGAGTATGAATTGTGTCAGCTCCACGGATATAAAAGGATGCAGCTCGCACGCAGTCAGCATTCAGGGGAAAGATGTGCTGCCACATACATCTTCAAAGAACACCATGGTTCGTCAGTCAGGGAAGAAGAGAAAGCCGGTGCCTACTCGTGCCAGCCCTGGCAAGGACAGAACCACTATCCCACCCCCTGGCACTGACTCTGAAGCTGCTGGTGCTTCTCCTGCTGCTGCTGGTGTTGCTGCCACTGGTGTTGCTGCTACTGCTGCTTCTCCTACTGGTGCTGGTGCTTCTGCTGCTGCTGCTGCAACTGCTGCTGCTGTGGTGGACCAGCCCCAAGGCCCTCAAAGCCCTGCTGCTGAAGGCCCTGCTGCTGAAGCCCCTGAAGCCCCGGCTGAAACCCCTGCCAGAGGGAGGAAGAGGCAAGGGAAGTAGAAGGGAGAGAGGAAACAGTACACCGTTTCCGAGGAGCATGAGGAGGAAGTGCTGGAATGGCTGAGGGAGAACGAGTACCTGTGGAGAAAGGGCCACAGACTCTATCGTGACACCAAGAAGAAACAGGCAGCTTGGAGAGACAAGGCAGAGAGCCTGGGCTACACTGCAGATGTACTCCTGGGATGGTGGAAGCACATGCACACCTGGTATGGCAAGCTACACCTCAAAAAATCTGGCCAGGCCACTGTCAAGCTCACTGACTGGGAGATGTACGTCATGGCCAAGTGCAGCTTCCTGGAGGGTGAGGTCTGCCACCGAGGAGCAGCCCCTCTGACACCCCTATCCCTCAGACATCCCACAGATAGCCAGTCCTCTTCCAGCCAGGAGCCAGTGAGCCTGTCCAGGCAGGTGTCTTCAGAGGGCCCCACGGCAGAGACCTCTCCGACAGCTGCATCCCCATGCCGGAGGACTTGGGGGATGACGCCCTGCTGTCACAAATGGAGTGACACCCATCCCAAGCTCCACAGGATGCAGGCAGAGAGGCAGACTGGAGGTCCAGAGCCACACTGTCCTCTTGGAGATCAGGGACACAATGAAGACCAGCACAGAACTGCTCTCTCAGCTGGTCCACTTGGACAGAGGATCCTCCAGACGTCACACTTTCATCACCTACGTGAGCCACACCTTGAGGGATATGCCCGAGGCCCAGTACCAGGTGATGAAGGAAAAGATCACAGCACTTCTGCACCACCTCAAGGCCCAGCTGAACCTGTTCCTACCAGTCCAAGTCTGCTCCTCCACCCCAGGCGATGTCACAGCCCTTCCGCGGCTTTCAACAGCCCCTCACCTTCCAAGGCTACGAGTACCAGGACTTCCCACAGCAGAAACAGAACTTCCCAGTCGAGGCCCAGGTTCATCGCACGCCACAGACGCCACACCTCACCCAGCTGCAGACCAGACAGCCCCACTACACTCCTCCTTCCTCCACCCCACAGCCAAGCCCGTCAACGGACAATCTGTCATCAGTCTTGTGCCTGACATCCCAGGTACTTGATAAAGGGCCTCTCAACCTCATGCGACTGAGTCAGCTCTCTGAGAGCTTCCTGAACACACCATCCCCTGTTGTACTCTCGGGGCCAAGCACCCCAATGGCGCTTCAGACCAGCACTCAAGCCACAGCCACCTCCACATCCCTGGCCGCTTAACAGCTGAGAGCATGGACATGACTCAAGAGTGATTGAGAATAGTGCCAGAGACTGAGTTGTTACTTGTTCACTTTATCTTTGCTTAAGACAATTTACTTGGGTAATTTTCCTTTTTTTATAAAGTCATACAGTTTAATTAAGACAGTTATTAATAAAGGTTATCTTTGCTTCACACACTTGGTTCATTTTTTTTACTTAATAAAGTGTTGGTGAAAACCTGGAACAAATGGTTAAGCCTTTGCATGCTTGTGGGATAGGTAAGGATAGTTGTGGGATAGATAAACCTCCAGTGCAAGCATAGTGGGACTGTATGGTCCACCCTACCAGCTGCCACACATATGGACCTTTATTATCAATAACAATTTATTCATTGATCAACACATTTCAAAATAAACAAAGCTCTTTATTAATGCCCTATTCATTGTAGGTCCACTCAACATACATGGCACAATCTCATCAGTGTTATGCAACAGCTTCAAGGAAGCATCCATTAACCATCTATCATCCTGTCTTGCCATTCCACTGCTCCAGCTGGGGAGTTGCACCAGTGTCTCAGGAGGTTGCGCTGCTTCTTCCCTTCACGTGAAGCTCTGTTGGGGCCTTGTACATCCACTGTGTCTATCAGGTTTCGTCCTTGCCTCCATTCACCTGGCTCCATGTCTCCATTCCCTTGTTGACGGTCGACAAGTCTGCTCTGCAACACTGGGTAGCAGGTGCGCATGAGATTGTGCAGGATGCAGCAAGCTTCCATGATGCTCCTCACAGTCTGTGGCTCATGCTGCATGGTGGTGAGAAGTACCTGGAACCTGTTGTCCAGGATGCCAAAGGCATTCTCCACCACCCGTCCTGCCTGGGACAGCCTATAGTTGAAGATCCTCTCTTCATGGGTGAGGTATCTTGAACTGTACGGCTTCATGAGGTAGGTTCTGAGGGAGAAGGTATCATCACCAACGATGAAGTAGGGCACATCTTGTGTGTCATTGGGTAGGGGGTTTGGATCTGGAAAACCCATTATGACGTTGCATTCCAGCCCATCCTTGAGGTCACTGGCGTTGTATACCTGGGCATCTGAAGCTGACCCGTTGCCTGAAGCATCGAGGTAGATGAACTTGTAGTAAGCATCAACCATGGCAAAGAGGATGATACTGAAGAAGCCCTTGTAGTTGAAATAAGTGGACCCTGAGTTGGCTGGAGCTTTGCAGGCCACGTGCTTCCCATCTATGGCTCCAACGGTGTGGGGAAAGCTCCACCTCTGATACCACTCTTCTGCAAGTTTCCTCCAGCCTTGTTCAGTGGTGCGGCACTTGAGGAGCTCCTCCACGTATTCTTCGATGATGACCTGCACCACTTCTCTGACCACTTTGCTGATGGTGTTGTGTGGCACCCTCCAGGCATACTGCATGTTTTTGTATGTGGTTCCAGAGGCCAGGTGGCGCAGAGTCAGTGCCACCTTCAGTCCAGGTTCCAGGCTGGGCCAGAAGTTGGTGCTCGGCTTGGTCAACCTGGGTCTCAGATGCTCTACAAGTTCGTCAAACATGGCTGGTGGCATCCTCATGAAGTGATGGAATGCACGAGGGTCTTCATTCCTCAGCTCCACCATCAACTGGTCATACAGTCCAAACTCCATTCTTCTCACAATCCATCCTCGGACCCACACAGCTCTTGGACGTCTCCTTCTTGTCCTTGTGTATAAAAGCTATAACAGTCTGAACAGGGTTTGGTTCTGGTGATGAATGATCGCAGCTACCATACGGATTGTATCATGATCCATGGTGGAGAACAATGGATGATGTGGAAGAGCAAGACCAAGGGTGAAGAGGTCTGTACACCACGGCTGCTGGACTCATACTGAGATTCAGGTGATTTTCTCCCCCTTTTTATAGAAAATATCGGTTTTCCGCTAGGTGTCCTTCTACATACTCTAGACATACTCCAGACATCCTAAATATCCGAGATACATCCCATATACAAATGTTTTGTCAGTTTTAATCCTTTATGTACGAGATGCATCCACTTCCGTGCTTTCTATTTCCGTGCTACTAACGCTGTGTGGACGTTCCGCGTACCTTTCGTTTCCTCTTTCCATTTTTAGCTGCAGCGGATGTGAGTTGCGAGGATGTCCAGAGGATGCAGAGAGGATACAGCGATGTTTAACGGATGATAACGGACATCGAACATTTGTTGCCTGTATTTGTCGTGGATGTACATCGTACGCGGTGGAAAGTTCATCCGTTCACAAAGTTTTGTGCAGCTCAAAACTTCTTGCGCGGATGAAATCTCAGTGGACGGATGCTGGAGGGATAGAGCGTGTGAAACATGTATGTAGTGAATACACAACGGATGCATCACGTTTTCCAACGGATGGCAAGCTTTTTTTAACGTTTTACATCCTCTTTGCATCCGTTGGTGCAGTGGTACATGGGCTTTAAACTCATTATTCTAATCTGTCAAGCTTAGTTTGAATTTGATTTTGTACTTGTAGGATACCTACTGACTGCATTGTGAATCTCGTGCAGATTTCATAAACTTTTTCTCTATTTCTTCAGCTAAATTATTCATAAAAATGTATTTAGATCCCAGAACACCACCCTCAATATTTCTTTCCTTTAATGAGTGTGATTCAAATATGATTTTGAAGCTACTCTATTCAGCCCATACTTAACTTGCTCCTTCTCAGAATACCATGGGTAATTTTGTCTCATGCTTAGTTGAAGTGAAAACATATTATGTCCCCAGAATTCCACCAACTATTGAGAGGATTACCTGATCAAAAAATGACATGAAATTTGTTTGAAAGTTTATTTCTTGATAAATCTAAAAATTGATTTGGGAAACCATATGGTAACCATTTTGAAAACATTAACAGATCAATAATTTTACAACCTGTTCTTACTTTTCCAAATATTGATGTCAGAATGATGGTCTATATCAGCTTCTAAAAACAGGAAAACATTGTCTTTCCCCAGTAATCTGGTTTTTAAAATTGCTGTAGATTTGTTAAAGTTAATATAGATCAAGGTTTGCTCAGACCATTGGGCTGTGAAAATGGCATTCCCTGACTCTATTTCTGTCACACTCAAGCTGCAATTCTCTTCTTTAAACCAGCTTTAAACAAATTTCTGCTGGAACACCATTAAAAAAAACACAACTGAGTTAAAATAACAAATGAATACTTATGAGTTATTATGGTTTTATCGCTCTTTAAAACAATAATTTGGCTATTGTTCAGTTATGCCAAGATGGTAATTTAGAAACATTTGGAGAGCCACAAGGTTTTCACTGTTGCATGAACTTATTATAATAATGTGTCATTTTCAAAGAAACATAGTTACTCATGGAGCACACATTAAAAAAACTTGACCCTCCCTTCTCAGAATATCAGTAATGTTTACAAATGAACAAAGCAATAATAACCAACTATAAATGGTGCAGTTTATTTTCTTTTTTCCTCCCCTACAGACTTGGGAAGATCCAAGGCATACAGATGATAATACAGGATGCTGTGGTGACAACGATCCCATTGATGTTTGTGAAATTGGTGCCCAGGTCTGTCTGAATTACCACAGATACTTTAGTTGTTTCAACCATTTGTTTCATAACACAAGTGATGAAGCTTGCCGAGGAAAGTTGCTGGTTACCTGGTTCCACATCTGGACACAAGTCTATGGACAGTTAATTCTTTGTTTCTCAACAGAACCTGACAGGAGAAGTCTTTGAAACAACATGGTTGGGTTAGAATATTATTTATTTATTTATTTATTTAATTTATTTATTTATAAAACATACAAAACATACAAAAACATAAAAAACAATACAAAACAATTGCCAAAAATAAGCACAAAGCTTGACTATTTGGCAAGCGATAACGAATAACATTACAATAAAAACAAAAGGGTCCAACATGATCGTGGAATAAGGATTAGGGAGAGAGAAAGAAAGGAAGAGAGAGAAAGAAAAGAATAGAAGGGAGGAGATGATAAAAACCTCCCAATATTAGTCTCGCCAAATCAACTCGACATACCTATATACCTAGACATATACATGCATATACATATTTATGCTAGTAAATTACAGTGATGTATTCACATGATAAATGTTACCTTTGTCATATAAAAATTACATTGAATGAGAGAAAGAAGAAGAGAGCTGTAATTCTTATTACAGCTAGAATAAAGCGTCAAGCTGATTGATTGTTCACCTGATTGTGCAAAAAGTAAACAACTTCTATGTATTTCTTAGGGTTGAAATGTCTGACTATTTCATTTGGTAGCTTGAAGCAGTTGAGATATCTTTATATAATGACCTTCTCTAGTCTCAGAGTGGCAGCTTCAGCCTTTATTCCTATGATTCAGTTAGAATATAAAATCTTGGTATAGTGTTACTGTAGAAAAATGCTGCCTGTAATGAAAACATGCTGTATAGCCTGGACACTAGAATGCTCTCTCCTTCAAGGTGTTAACCAACTATGTTTTCCTCCAGAATTTTCTTCCTATCTTTTTATTCTCCATCCTATTTCAACCTATTTTCAGTTCTGTTCCAGCTGATTATCCACCTTAAATAGCATATTGGAAACAAACAAATTGTGCAGCATCTTCTATGTTTTAAGGTTCGGACACTTGGTGAAGTTGTTAAGGTGAAGGCCCTTGGAATTATCGGTCTTATTGATGAAGGAGAAACTGACTGGAAGGTCATAGCTATCAATGTGGATGACCCACATGCTCAGAAAATCCATGGTATTTAATAATAATTAATAATAATCCATTTTGTCTGGCTTACAAACTCAATCTCTCTGGTTTCTTCTGTTAGAGGCTTTAGGATATGGCTTTCTGCAGGGTGCTAAAGATTGCTAACCAAGTGACTTCAGCTTCCTGCCACCACTTTTAACTGCATGATCCTTTTGGATGAATTTTTCTGTTTCTTTCTCTGACCTTTCAACCACTGGGGGCTCTGAAGTTCTCTCTTGTCTGATTGTTTCCTAGGTAGCATTTCCTTCCTCTTACCCCAAAGTCATTCCTATATTCCATTACAGTAGGGTCAATCGACATCCCTTCCACGTAGTGTCTACCATACTTGAAGCTCTATTTGATATTTTATTTAAAAAATACATCTCAATTTGAAAAATCAACTGTTAGTGTTCATATTATTCTATAGCAGAGGTATCCAAACTTGGCAACTTTAAGAATTGTGGACTTCAACTCCCAGAATTCCTCTATGCTGGCTGAAAAATTCTGGGAGTTGAAATCCACAAGTCTGAAAGTTGCCAAGTTGGTATATCTCTGTCCTATAGGGAAGACACCCTTTGGAAGGGTTGATGGCTGCACATGGTCTTTAGGCTTAAGTAAATGATTGTATGCCAAAAAGTAGGATAAGGAAGTGGGTATGATGAAAACCTCTAATTTTAACTTGAAATAAAGATTACCTGTGACTTTCATGATTTAATCCCCATCATATATGCACTTGGTTTGAAGGCAACTTTTGCAGAGCTTCTTGGGAGCTTGAAAACAAGCAAAGCTTTCAGTCGGTGTATACCGATGTGGTGATTTCTTGAATTATATAGAATGCATAGGTCAGATTAGTGTTCATTCCTTTGTTTGGAGAGATGCTTTACTGATCTAAATCTATATCATTAATTGGATTAACAAACTAAAGTATACTTAAGCTCAGTGTGTTTTATTGTGATGTTATTGCTTAATACACTCAGCCTATTTCACAGACTGGTTGAACAAAAGGTTGTTGCATTATGTGCTTCAGAATATATGATTTTTAGTTGTTTTAGCTGCTCTGGAGCTTCTTAAATCCCTTGTCGTGGAGACAAAAATAAGTGGCTGTGTCTCCAATCATAATTTTAAAACACTGAGCTTTTTAAGAAAAAAATTGCATTACAAGGTGCTTAATTTGCCAGGTTATCGAATTTTCCAGTCTGCTTCATCCAATCTAACTTCAGTTTGTATAAGAGTCTGTGTGATTGTTTTTATAATCCAGTGTAAGCTAAATGCATTCAACAATTATCGAATTATATTCAAAATTTTTGTATGATATTTCTGCTCTGTAAGCAGAGGATTAAATATGTAACTCAAGCACTTGGGTTTTCTTGAGCTCACTCACTGAAATATTTATGACAGATTTATTGCTGTATTAGAATCTTGTACATGTATATTTAGAATGGTGGATTTGGAATAAGCTGTTATTTAACTTTTTTAATGCATTTTTAACCTTTTACAGATATTGATGATGTCAGGAAGTTTTTCCCAGGTTACCTTGAAGCTACTGTTGACTGGTGCAGACTATATAAAGTTCCAGATGGGAAGCCAGAAAATAAGTTTGCTTTTAAAGGCACATATAAAGACAAGGTGAAAAATTGCTTACTTGAGGATGATAAACTTACTTTATGAAAACTGTATTCTCTGATTTAATACTCTGCAAAATCCTACAGAATCCCAATCATGAATATGTAAGGAAGCCAATACTGAAAAACATTTCATAGTAACTATTTTCCTTCACTTCAAAATATCATGAAGGGACAAAAAAAGCTGTTCTTTTATCAAAATATCTCACATGTTTTCTTCGTCTAGATTTTTTTTTAAGCTCTGATAGTCCTATCAAATATGAAATTAGTCTTCTGTAAAGAATCTTCAACTTTATTACAACAGGGATGGGCAACTTGTAATCTGAATGAATGCAATCCTTGTAGTATCTGAGGTCTCACTGGGGCATATTCAGTGATAAAATGATCCAATTTCAGCAGTGCTATTTTTTTTACTCGCCCCCTCCCCCCAATAATATTGAATACAAGACCTTCAGAAGTTAAAATCTTCCATTCTCTTTTTGAAACACTCTGAAAAGATTTTCTTTAAAAGCCAAAATCCACCCATGAAGAAACATCTTCAGATATTGGTTGGTTGAGAGATAAGAGTTTTAGCTTCTGCATTAAAAAGAATATTCTGGAAACAGTGAGGAATAACATAGCTCTCCCAGATGCAGTAATTTTCTAACAGTGTCCAAGGACAATCTGGTGATGTCCAGTTTACAGTGCAATTTCAATACAAGTGAGTTTGGAGGTAGGGAGAACTTTTGTCTTCAGGTAATTCCTGGAGACCAGAGTTCTCCTTACCCACAAATTCATTTGGAAAGATATCTTCTGTGACTTTCCTTGAAAGTTTGTCCTTTATGAATACCTGTGTTCTTGACCGTGGTGGTGTACTGATTAGAATGCTATAAAAGGTAACGGTAAAGGTTCCCCTCGTACATATGTGCCAATCGTTTCCGGCACTAGGCGGGCGGTGCTCATCTCTGTTACAAAGCTGAAGAGCCAGCACTATCTGAAGATGTCTCTGTGGTCATGTGGCCAGCATGATTAAATGCCAAAGGCACATAGAACGCTGTTATTTTCCAACCAAAGTGGCCCCTATTTTTCTACTTGCATTTTTATATGCTTTTGAACTGCTAGGTTGGCAGAAGCTGGAACAGTAACAGGAGCTTAGGCGGTGCTAGGGATTTGAACCACCGACCTTTCTGATCGATAAGCTCAGCATCTTACCGACTGAGCCACTGTGTCCCTATTAGAATGCTGTATTGCAGTCTAAAGCCCATGTCACACTGGCCAACGGATACAAAAAGGACACAGCGGATGAGCAAAATGCTCCATCCGTTGTTATCCGCTCTCAAAAGGGGCAAAAATTTGCATAACCGGAGTGGATAACACGGACGCCGGGAGGACGCAGGGCGGATGCAAAGCGGATGCGGAACGGAAGCCTAGCGGATGGAAGCGGATGGGAGCAGATGGGAGTGGGTGGCACATCCGCAGGGCTTCCGGGGGGCCTCAGCAAAGCGGACGCGGAACGGAAAGAGCGGACGCAGAACGGATGAAGCGGATGCACAGCGGAAGCCTAGCGGAAGCCTAATGGATGCCTGGCGTTCACTGCGCATGCGGGGAGAATGCATTGCGTCAGCCCCGCGGATATAACGGAAGCAGCTCGGAAGCAGGTCGCCATTCAGAGGAAAGACCTGCTGCCGGACACATCGACTGCCTTGCCTGCCCTGCCTGCATGTCTGTCTGCCAGCCTTGCTGCCAGCCTTACTACCAGCCTTGCTGCCAGCCTTGGTGCCAGCCTTGGTGCCAGCCTGCCTGCAAGCCTTGCTGCCAGCCGGTCTGCCTGCCAGCCTTGCTGTCTGCCGTCCTGCCAGCCTTGGTGGCTGCCTGCCAGCCTGCCTGCCTGCCTTGGTACCAGCCTCTCTGCCAGCCTTCCTGCCAGCCTTGGTTCCTGCCAGCCAGCAACCCCACAACCATGTGGAAGAACAGCAAGCCTCAGCCATCTGCTGCCAGCCCTGGCAAGAGGGACAGGGCTACCATCCCGCCCCCTGGCCCTCACTCTGGTTCTGCTGGGGCTTCTGCAGCACGGGCTCGTTCTTCTGGGGCTGGCGCTTCTGCTGCTTCTGCTTCTGGAGGAGCTGATGACAAGCACTCCAGCACCAGCCACCTCCACAGCACCTGCACCCTTCATCCCTGAGACTGAGCGACCAAGAGGAGTGCCAGAGACTCATTTTTGTCTTATAGCTTGTTGTTAATAAAGTCTATTTTTGATTCACACACTTGCTTCATTTCTTTTTTAAATAAAGTCTTGATGGAAACTTTTAGAAATGGTTTAAGCCTTTGCATGCTTGTGGGATGGGTAAGGATAGCTTTGGGATGGGTTAGGATACCTGTGGGATGGGTAATAGCTATGGGATGGGTTAGGATAGCAGTGGGATAGATAAACCTCCAGTGCAAGCATAGTGGGACTGTATGGTCCACCCTCCCAGGTGCCACACCTATGGCCCTTTCTTATCAATAATGATGCAATAATTATCCACACATGTCAATATAAACACAACTCTTTATTAAACGCCCTGTTCATTGTAGGCCAACCAAACATACATGGCCCAATCTCATCCGTGTGATGAGACAGGCTGAAGGAAGCATCCATTAAGCATCTATCATCCTGTCTTGCCACTCCAGTGCTCCAGCTGGGGAATTGCACCATTGTCTCAGGAGGTTGCGCTGCTTCTTCGCTTCATGTGAGGCTCTGTTGGGGCCTTGCACATCCTCAGTGTCGATCAGGTTTCGCCCTTGCCTCCATTCCCCAGGCTCCATGTCCCCATTGGCTTGTTGGAGGTCCGCGAGCCTGTTCTGCAAGACTGGGTAGCGGGTGCGCATGAAATTGTGCAGGATGCAGCAAACTTCCACGATCCTCCTCACGGTCTCTGGGCAATGCTGCATGGTGGTGAGAAGTACCTGGAACCTGTTGGCCAGGATGCCAAAGGCGTTCTCCACCACCTGTCTTGCCCTGGACAGCCTGTAGTTGAAGATCCTCTCTTCACACGGGAGGAGTCTGGAGGTGTAGGGCTTCATGAGGTAGGTTGTGAGGGAGAAGTCGTCATCCCCCACAATGAAGTAGGGCACATATTGTGTGTCGTTGGGCAGGGCTTCTGGATCTGGGAAGCCCACGATGAGGTTGCGTTCCAGCCCCTCCTTGAGGTGACTGGCGTTGTATACCTGGGCATCTGAAGAGGAGCCGTTGCCTGAAGCATCGATGTACATGAACTTGTAATCAGCATTGACCATGGCGAAGAGGATGATGCTGAAGAAGCCCTTGGAGTTGAAATAAGTGGACCCCGAGTTGGCTGCAGATTTGCAGGCCACATGCTTGCCATCTATGGCTCCAACGGTGTGTGGTAAGTTCCACTTCTGATACCACTGCTCTGCAACTTTCTTCCATCCTTCTTCAGTGGAGGGGTACTGGAGGAGCTCCTCCTTGTATTCTTCGATGATGGCCTACACCACTTCTCTGACCACAATGCTGATGGTGTTGGATGGCACCCTCCAGCCGTTCTGCATGCTCCTGTAGGAGGTCCCTGAGGCCAGGTGGCGCAGAGTGAGTGCCACCTTGAGCCCAGGTTCCAGGCTGGGCCGGAAGCTGGTGTTTGCCTTGGTCAACCTGGGTGTCAGGCGCTGCACAACTTCGTCAAACATGGCTGGAAGCATCCTCATGAAGTTCTGGAACGCCCGAGTGTCTTCGCTCCTGAGCTCCACCATCAGCTTGTTGTACAGTCCGTCCTCTGCTTTTCTGGCGAACCATCTTCGGACCCAGACTCTTTTTGGGTGGCTCCTTTTCTTCTCGCAGTAGTGTTCACAGAGCCTGCAGATGGCTTCGCACTGCTGCAGAACGATGGTGGCTGCCAAAAGGACTTTGTTACAATCCACAGTGGACATGACTGGATGCTGTGGAAGAGCAAGAGTCAGATGAAGGCTGCAGAGGTCTGCACCGCTGGGCTGCTGTTCTGAAAGTGAGATGCAGACGAGTTGCTCCCCCTTTCTATAGGAAATATAGGTTTTCTGCTAGGCATCCTCTAGGCATCCTGTAGGCATCCTCTAGACATCCTTAATATCCGAGATAGGTCCCCTCTGCGAACGTTTTTTCCGTTTTAAACGCTTTGTTTCCATTCTGCATCCGTTCTGCATCCATTCTGCGTCCATTCCGCTTCCTCCCCACGTCCGGGCGGATGGAGTTGCGTGGATGCACAGCGGATGCCTAGCGGATATAGCAGATGCGTAACGGATGCGTAGCGGATGCAGAACAGACGAACTGGATACATTTTCCGCGCAAAAGTTTTAGGCAGCCCAAAACTTTTGGAGCGGATGAAACGTCCATAAACGGATGCTGGACGGATAGAGAGGAAGCCAAACGGAGGCAGTGAGTACATCGCATTTTCGAACGGATGGCAAGGTTTTTTTACATCCTCTTTACATCCGTTGGTTCAGTGTGACATGGGCTTAAGTCTGCCCATAGCCAGGAGTTCAATCCTGACCAGCTCAAAATTGACTCAGCCTTCCATCCTTCCAAAGTTGGTAAAATGGGACCCATAAAATGTTGGGGACAGTTTGCAAACATTTATAAATACACAGAGTGGGCTGTAAAGCATTATAGAATGGTATATAAGTCTAACAGCTATTGTTATTTCCAACTATCCCTTATCCTGAATCCCTTGGGGGGAAAAAACCCTTCTGGCTCCAGTCATGATCTGGTTCTTCTGTGACCTTATTTAGCCAAAGAGCTGATATTTTTAACTTCAGCATATGCTGAGCAGCTTTGCTTTAAACACAGCCAAAACAAGAACATAATTCATGAGTTTTTTATTTCAGCAGTTTTTTTCCAAAAGCAGTTTTTCAAGTCTGGAAAAGCTAAGCAGAATTATTTTTTCCCAGATAACGGGTAGCCCCCAGTGATTTATGTAAACCATCTAAATATGTTATAATGGAATGCACACTGTATTTATTGAAATTTTCTCCACCCCCCCTTTTCTATCTCATAATGGTGGGAAATGCCAGTTACTGATATCTGAAAGCATTTAAGTTTGAAGGTCAAGTAGGTATTTACATAAAAAAACCAGGAATACTTCAACAAAATTTCAAGTTTCAGATTTAATCTTTATCTTGAGTGTTCCCAAAGTTCTTTTTTTTACATTTTTGGCAATTATAATATCTACCCAACATTTTTTCTGTTTTTGCTCCTCCTCTCAATGTTGTTTTAAATAGGCATTTGCTTTGGAAATAATCAAGTCCACCCATGAATCCTGGAAAGCTTTGGTTCACAAAAAGGCTGATGGAGGAGCCATAAAATGGTATGCATCTATTGTTCTTTGGTCAAAACCCAATTTGAATAACAGACAGTCCTCACCTAATTAAGGCAATGTCATTACTAACTGATGCGGTCATAAAGCACAATGTTACAAGACCATTCCAATGTACCATGGCAATTGTGGCAGTTATGGTTGGCTTCATTAAGCAAATCCTGTGCAATCAAGCCACAACATTATATTATCAACATTTGTGATCTTCTGCTGGTTTCCACATTGACTTTGCTTCTCTGCAGTGAAGGTTTCAAACAGCAATCACATGTCTATAGGGCACTATGACCATCTGTCAAGTGCCCAGATCAGAATCAAGTGATCACAGGATGCTGTGAGGGCCACAAATACAAGGACCAGTCATAAGACTTATTCACTGTAACTTTGCGTGGCCAATGAACAAGTAGGTGTTCAATCAGGACTAGCTGAAATACTAAATAGAATTGACTGGCTTTTATAATGATAGTTGCTTCTTTGTCATAAAAAAATACCACCTTTGGGGGCGGTTGATATTTTTGGTTCTTTCCACATGAGCCCTGATTACTTGGTAAGTAGGCCATTCCCAAAAGGATTGGATTCCTATTATTTGATTAGAGTTTTCTCACAGAAATTGAAGATAATGTTAAATTTTCTAGAAAAAGTCTTGAGGTTTTTGTTAGTGTTCATTATTCAAGATGGGGTAATAAGAAATCATGGATGTGACTCAGGTCACCTTTAAAGGTAAGAGAAAAGGGAATAGCCTGTCTTGCATATGTCTCCAAGAATAAAAGGCACATTATTTCCCTTTTTCCTTTCAGTTGCCTCATGGCCAAAGTATTTAGGAATGGCTTGTTCTTATTGGATAATGGTAGTAAATTACAATGCTTCAATTAAAATATCAAGAAGAGAGCCTTAGGGATAAACATTTTCAGTTTGGAGAGTACAAGTAGTCAGGAAGACTATAAAGATCTGTGTAATGGAGGAAGGGGAGAAGATAGAGATGATAAAAATGCTACATTAGCTAAGAAGGGTTATTCTTGATTTGAAGATCTTTCAAGAATTGGAGGCATGATATTCATTCAGGGAAACTTAGTCCCAGTGTATGATTATTGATCAAAGTAGGTAACATGTATGACTGCACTTTAAACTGCTGTTTATATACTTGGCAATAAATCTAATTGAAATCATTTAATGGTCTTTGGGTGTCACAGACCAGAGAATCTAAAGATCTGTCCAGAATAACAGACAAAGTTAATCAGGATGAAAGTTTAACTGATGTTTATGGGAATATGGGGAATTGGGAGGGTCAGCAGGAAGATTGATGGCAGCAGCAGGATATATTGTGCTATGACAACCTTTTCTTCACCATGGACTCCCTTTAAATACCTTTGGCCACAGACCTCCATGAATTAACTCAAAATTTAAATCATAACATTTCTTCAAGTCTTTGTGGATCTTCTGTGATGACATCATGCCCCCCCCCCCCCGGGTCTGTCAGCCACAGTTTGAGAACCACTGTGCTATGGATGTGAGAGGATGTAGGCTTGGTGAAGAAAAGAGGGTACAGACTGTCCTTACAGTGATCAGACCTCTAATGTAGCACTTGCAGGCGACAAAATAGTACATAAGGGTACCCTCAGCTTGTGCTTTATAGCAAGCTGGTTTCTCACACATGCCCAAAGAACTTTTAGCTTTAAAATAAATAAACCTCTCTTTCTGTCCACAGGTGCACTATGTTAAATTTTATAATATTTACTCTTGAATAGCATGCATAGAATTGTTGTTTGATTTTGGCTCAATTCAGAACCATTGGAAGAAAGCGAAATCTTCCTATTTATGATTTTTCAAATGGAAGATGAAGATCTGGGGAGGAAAAGGGCAGTAAAGATGAGGTTTTGAAATGTGCAAGCACAGTATGTGTTCATCAGAAAATATTGTGGTTTGTGGCAGTGGCAACAGAGTGTGAGTTCATATGCCATTTCAGAGCAGAGGTGCTTCTTGCCTTGGGCTTGATGCAGTACAGGGTACACAAATTGAAACCCTAATAATCTTGGTTAGATGTTTTGGTTGGAAATCTCATTGGCTCCAACCAGCCGTGGTCTTGGGCTTTAGCCAAAAATTCTGAAATACCTCAAGCTGCCACATTTGAATTTGTGCAATTTCTCACTTGAAAATCAAGTTCTGGTTTGATCTTCTACTTGGTTTTTAATAAGAGACTATGTAAACCACAAAGTATGCGCAGAAATATCCAGTTTAATCTATAAACTTTCCACATTAGAGTGGACAACATGTCTCAAATCCTGGACAGCATTTACTGTTCTGCACTTGTAGAGCACAGCTTATTTTGTTCTTTCCTTATTTGCGCTCTAAATAACAGCTGTTTCCCCCACTCTTCAAGTCTCAATAATTGTTTTCTCTTTTCAGCACCAACCTTCTGGTGGACACTAGCCCTTATTGCTGCAACGAAGAAGACATCCAATCTATTGTGCAAAATGTAAGGGAATTTATACATTTTTTTTTCTTTCCAGTCCACTTTTCAATATTGGTCATTGAATGGAAGCACAGGCAATTGAGAGTTAATGCTGTTTTAATCCAAAATGCTAGCTTGGAAATTAAATAGCAGATGCAGATTTCTCATGATCTTGGAGGCTGAGGTCAGTATGGAAAAGACGGAAGCAGAGAGGAACATGTAATAAGCATTAACAATCTTTTTTTGTGCAATATAAAATACATTTTCCCATTTTTATCAACCAGTGTTCAACAATATTAGATTCATTGTCATCTTTAAAAGTAGAACAAGAACCAAAATTACACGTCTGCTTATATTCTAATACATTCCCACACATACACAACCAAAACTACAAATGGTGATCTGTTTATATTATAAGTTATTTTGCGTCAGTAAAGTTAAGTATTTTTCAAAAACATTCCCAGCTGTTTTGAAAAACTGCCTTTTAACTATTAATGAACTAAAACATCCATTTAATACAAACAGACATTTCAGCTGTGCAACTGGAGGAAATGTGACCTAAACTTTTATATATAAAAGTAAAAAATAGGTTTTTTGATGAGCTATTTTCCATTTGCCTTTTTCACAAGACCGACCATTTAAAAATGGTTTCTGAAATGGTCTAAACTCATTCTGTTTTCAGGGCTAATTTTCTAACTTTTTGAAGAATTATTAGTGTTCAATTTTAGGAGCCCACCCAGTACTTGAAACTGCAAACCACACATTCAGGATCCAAAACACATACAGCTGGTGTTTGTTTTACTGCACATATCGGCTTTTGTACTAATTATCTTAAACTAATTTCAAAAGTGAGATGAAGCTTCAAAGGAAGCAGATTTTAATATCATTCAAAGAAGACTATTTAAAGAAATAAGCCACAACAACAACAACAACATAAGAATTTAAATCCCAAAAGGACCTAAGTTCCCTCTCGCCAGATCACTTTTATGAGGCTATGTTTCAGGTCCATCCTGAAATTATTATTTGCAAAGTCTAACAGAAGCACTTAGTTCCTCTGTGATTAAAGCCAACTACATATAAGTAAATTGATTATGATACTTTCCTGTATTTTTAGCTTCCTAACTTTTTTCTCTTTTCTGTACTGAATTTTAATCTGCAGATTTTAGAGTATAAGCCATATCGAATTTTATAGCATTGCCTTTCTTTTTGTCTTTTGTACAGCACATTGCATTTTACAAAATAATTTATTTCTTTTCTGTAGGCTCCAGCACTTGTGGAAGAGCCTTCTGTTTCCAGAGAAGGTGAGAACTATTTTCAGATTATTTAAATGTGTCTTAACTAGTACTTACAGTTGAGTTTTAGAATAGAATAGAATAGAATAGAATAGAATAGAATAGAATAGAATAGAATAGAATAGAATAGAATAGAATAGAATTGAATTCATGATTGGACACACAAGGAATTTGTCTTTGGTACATATGCTATCAGTGTACATAAAGGAAAAAAAACTTCATTACAAATCATAGGATACAACAGTGACAGACATAGATTACTAATAAGTAATTGAATCATACTAGGAAACAAATAAAACAATATAAATTGTAAAGATACAAGCAACACGGTAAAAGTCATTAGTGGGAAGAAATAGGTACTAGGAAGTATGAGAGGAATAATAGTAATACAGTCTTATTAAATTAGTTGACAATATTGTGGGAATTAGTTGTTTAGCAGAATGATGGCATTCAGGGAAAAACTGTCCTTGTTTCTAGTTGTTCTAGTACAGTGCCCTATAGCATCATTTTGAGGGTAGAAGTTGAAACAATTTATGTCTGGGATGTGAGGGGTCTGTAGATATTTTCACAGCCCTTTTTTTGACTTTTGCAGTATATAGGTCCTCAATGGAAGGCAGGTGATCTACAGAACAAATTCTTTGATATATTAGAGTACTGTAATGTAGATGTAATGTAAAGTATGTGTATATAAGTACTGTAATGTAAAGTATGTGTATATCTGTGCATGTCTGTCCTGGCCCATATGAGCTCTCTGACCTCTAGGGCAATGGCCGCCAACTTTTGGGGACCCAAGACTGGTTCAGAGAGAGTTTTTTCTGCAGACCAGAAGGGGCGTACCTGCATCCCATGGATGGGGCTTTGCTTCTTTGCACGGCCTGGTTTCTGGCATGGTGCAGCCCAGTGCCGGTCCATGGACCGGGGGTGGGGACTGCTGCTCTATATATCATTGTTTCTCAGCCAAAGCTATCCTATAGAGGCATGGTGAACCTATGGCATGCCTGCCAGAGGTGGCACACAGAGCCCTCTCTGGGCATGCAAGCCATTGCCCCAGTTCAGCTCTGCCATACATGTACGTGTGCGCCTCCCACCAGCCAGGTCTCTGCTGCGCAGGCGCTGGAGACCTAGTCTCCAGGTCTCTGTTGTGCATGCGCTGGGGAGCACATGCAGGAGTCACGCATGCATGCAGGGGGCAGGCCACATGGGGTGTGGGGCAAATGCGAGGGATGTAGGGGGTTGCATACCCATGCAAGGGGGGCAGGATTATGTGAGGGGCGCCCACGTGCATTGCATTTTGGGGATGGGCATGCTTTGGGCACTTGGTGCTGAAAAGGTTAGCCATCACTGCTATAGATCTATTGAGATAAAAACAGAAGGGAAAGCTTAATGTATTGCCCTGAGCAACTGGAAGACAGGAACAATATAATTCTATAATTATTAAAAAGTAAACCACTGGGATTTCAGTCAGAGTCTTAGTAGAATACAATCTCTTAAAGGTACCTAGCATGTAACTGTGTAAATCCAAAGGTATTTCTTAAGATTCTTTCTTTACAACTACCCATGGAATAGTTTAGCATTAGGGATGAATAGAAGTATTCACATTCTCACCCATCCATGACGGTTTTGTGTGTGTATGTGTGTGTGTGTGATTATTTATTCCAATTGATTGCGATATTTTCAGCAATCATTCATAACACCATAGCATGAGAAATATAAGGTTAGCATTTAACAGGATCCATGTATCTTTTTTTTTTTTTAATTGAATAGAGCTTTGTTGGAGTTAGTTAAATGTTCAGAGACTGTTTTGCTGATGGAATGTAGCCTTTTCAAGAATTAATGAATGTTTACTAACTGAAGTTTCAAAAGTGATTTTCCTGCAGGTTTGATAGGATTTATTTTTTCAGTTGGGTAACTCTGTCAAACATGTTAAATGTCTGGAGTGCAGCACCCAGGAGCTGTAGAGCCTCAAGTTGAATGCCTGATGTCACCCTGATGTGTTCATTACCAATACACATCTGGAAAGTGTTAACTTGAGGAAAATGGGATGAGCAGCATCTCAGGAGACAGATTATCAAAATGGCAAGTGATAACATATCTCATTTTTGGAAACATCTCCTTGTATTCAGTTTTGTTTTTCATACTACTATAGTTGGAAATACTTATCATTTTGAGGCATAAGTTTAAGGGCAAGTTATCACCAACTAGATATATGCGATATATAGAGCTAGGATGGAGAAGAGCAGTTTAGAAGATAGAATCTAATGCTATTGCAAAAGATATAAAAGATATATTTATATTTATATGTTTTCTTAAGTTTTTGTGGATACTTTCATGTATGGTATTCAGCTTTGTTCGGGTATTTTCCCACATCATTAGAGTAGTGCTTTTAAAGTTGTAGCAATGTTTCGGCAGAATCTCATCTGCCATCATCAGGCTTCTGTATTGTGTTTGTCTGTGAGTCAGACTTTCATAGTTGTTTTAGTTTTAAATATGGGGCTAGCCTATGCTGTGCGAGAATGGATTTTTCTTCATTCTGATGGGTTGGAAATCTTGGTCTATGTTTATTGGTCTTGGAGTTTGCTGTGTTCTGCTTGATTGGTGTTTCTAATATCTTCTGTCTGTTTTGTGGCTTTTTTTGTCTTGATTGGCTGGCAACATTGTGTTTCCTGTATTGGAGGCTTTTAGTACGGCTTGGCTTCGAGTAAATGGATGGCTATCATTTGTTAGGAAGCTAGGATTCATCTGGGTGCCTGGTTGGGGTGTGTTTGAGCTGGAGGTATTGGGGGATCTCTTTGTGCCCAGGTGTTTGCCTGGCGTGTGGTGTGGAGATCTTTCTATTTGAGAGTGCAGGCTTCCAAATAATTGACAGTCCGCTGGAATCATCCCTTCTATTCATGCTTTCAGGTCTTTTTTCAATCTCTATGGCTTCTCTGATGATTCTGTGGCTGGGGTTTTCTATAGTGGCTAGGGTTTTGGTGCCATTGAAGTTGGTGTTATGACTGTGGCTTTCATGTGTTGGACTAGTGAGGAAGTGTGTTCCAACTTTTTTACTGCATTTTTGTGTTTATATATATCTATATATATATATTACACACACACACACACACATATATATATATATATATTACATATATATAAGTAAGAATAATTTTCAAATTTGTTCTTGTTTCCTGTTACTTGACTGAGCAAAGAAAGTATAAAAAAACAGGTTGTTTTTTTACATACCACATTCAAAATACCTCACAGACTTATTATGCTACTATATGTACATTCAGATCCAAAGCGATTTTTAAATACAGATGTGGTGACTTCCTCCTTTCATGACCATTCATAGTTATTATGATGATAAAAGAACTTTATGATAAATTTGCACATTTATAACAATTGCAGATCTGTAAAGCAAAGGAAAGCTGAAGTAAAATCATAAGCATAGTCCTAGTTTCACTTAGTGACTGCTTTGCATAATGACTGAGTTGCCATTCTCAATTGTGATTGCTAAACAAGAACTAGCTATATGTGGTAAAACATGTTGTTTGAATATTCATTAGAGTGATGTACAAAACAACACGAGAGCATACTCTTTCATGTGTATACTCTATAGAACAGGAGTGTCAAACTCACATTGTCATGGCAGCAGCACATGATGTATCGAGACTTTTTCCCCCTTTGCTCAATTGGGTGTGGGCGTGGCCAGCATGTGACATATCTGGCCCACAGCATGGGAGTTTGACAGGTCTGCTATTCGGATTTTGAATTCTTATAATACAAACTTCTTATAATTATTATTTAATTTTAATAATTATCATTTTTTTAATCTTAGTTGATAGATGGCATTTTCTTGGACAGTGAACACTACTGTTGTCTGACATCATGTTACAAGATTCTCTCTCAACTTCGTCTCTCTTTCCTGGGTCTCCACCCCATCTTACAATATACCATTTGGCACATGTGCACACACACTTTGCTGATGATATGGAAATGAAGCCACTGATGACTGGAATCTTTTGCATTGTAGATTTTTCTGTTCTGTAAATAAAATTGATTTTTACGATTTGCCTCTGAATTGTACTCTATTATTAATGGATACAACTCTATAAGTGATATGGACACAGTCTGTGAACAACTGTTTTAGATCGGGAATATGAATGCGAGCAGGATGCTAACATAAATAAAGCTTTATTAACCATGGTTTATGAATAAAGCACAATAGACTGTTTGTTGCAAAGGTTTCATGAAACACTTCAGAGTCCTTATGATTTGTAAGAGAATTAAGAAGCACCTTAAATCTTAATCATTAATTAGAATAAGGGCTTCTAGTGAACTATTATTAGTGTGACAGATGTTGTTGTATAGCTTCAGTAGAAATGTGAATACAGAAAACTAAATGTTTTACAATTCTGTGTGGAATTTTGTTTATATAGGCTAAAGTTCAAAAATGCATCCTTATATAGAGTACAGGTTCAACTGAGTCCTGCCTGAAATTATATCATGCTTTTTACAGTAAGAAAGAACATGCCACCAAGAAACTTTCTTCCCAATTATGAGTGGGTAGTCCTAAATTGAGAGAATTAAATATATTCAACATTAACTCAACAATTAAATTTGGCAATAACTTAGGATTCTACACAGGGTAGTTATTTATAGAATCAATCATTAAGCAGGAGAGGAAAAATCTTCAAAGAAATACTTGTGTCTTGTCTTATGAAGATGAATAACTAAGCTGAAGTAAGGAAATATACAGAAAAGAATGTGATGCTAAGATATGACTTACTTAGGAGGAAACATGGAGCTCTGGGTTCCCTCATTTCAGGGAATGAGAAGTCAAAGAAAGAACTTTGACTAGAACATGCTAGTCAAAGTTCCCTAAGGGTTGTCAGATTTGGACAGCCTAAGTCAAACTAACACTCTCTGGAAATGGATTAAGTCTCTGATCAGAGATTAACTAATTCCATGACAGAAATGAGATTCCCAAAGAAACCTGCAAATTTTCTTTTCAGTCCCTTGAAATGGTCAGCAACTTTATCAAACTGGATCTGGGTGTTTTTTGGAACATTTGCAGTGACACAGAGACAAAAATGACCAGGAGTGAGGGATGGGTGGCAGGGAATGAAGAATGTGTTTTTACCCAAATTATCATAAAAATTTAAAATTTATGAAATTGTGAGCATTTTTAACAAAAATAAATATATTTGGAGTAAATAAATATTTGCAGTTCTGTTACCTATTGAACCATTTTTGTCCTACTACATCAACTCATTTTACCTGGTCAAGCAGGAAAGGTACATTGTTACGATGACTTCACTGGGTGTTTCCTCACATCTCTCCAGATGTCAGCTTGGAAGAAGATGAACCAGTTCCAGACATGTCTGGAGAGGAGTTGGTTAATGTCTCCAAGCAGCCATTTGAGACTGATCTGGCTCAAACACAGCTGCAGCAAGCCAGTATAGAGGCTTCAGGTGGAGAAAGTGTGCAGCTGGAGCCAGTCAGTGATGAGGAAGAGGAGCTGCCTGCTGCACCTGATCCAAGAACAGGTAGGGCAGAGAAAAGGCAGGAGCAAAGAAGGTCATCCAGATTGCTCATAAGGAGAAAATCTTGCCCTTATTGATGGGCTGCACCGGAAGCTGGCTAGTTAGCGCAGCAGAGAGAGGGAAGTGATGCTAGGAACAACATGTTCATTTCCTAGCTATGTGTTTTCTGATTGTTGTGATTCTTGCCTTGCTTTGGATTGAAACTGCATTGACTTGGATCATGCATTGTGAACTCTGGACTTTTCTTGCCTCATGAGCTCTCTTGTATTGTGAATTTAATTTTGCTTGGTGGATTTATTTTAACTGAGAAACTTTCATGTGTCTTGGGGACTCATTGGCCATTGCTTCGTGGACCAGCATTGGTCTGCTTGTGGCTGGGACAGTTCTGGGGTTTGATGAAGGGAATTGTGGGGAAATATAAACCCACGAAACCACACTTACGTTTGTGTGTGTATGAGTGGGACAGCACAATTGTGGACCATGTCAGCTAAAGAATTCTGACTGGTTGGGTCCAGGAAGAGAACCTTTTCTGTCATAGTCTCTGCCCTGTAGAATATTCTCTCCTTAGAGGTAATGAGGGCCTCACTATTTTGGTAAAAATGTAGTTCTATGGCCTTGCTTGAAGATTACAGAAGAGCATGTAACCATAGGCTGGTTACAGCCTTGAAATTCCTCTCCACCATTTAATTAACTTAATATTAATTTTTATCCTTTCCTGGCCTTTTAAAATTTTAAATTGTATACGCTGTTTTTATGTTTTTTATATTTTTTATTTATACACCACCCAGAGTCCTCTCTCAGATAGATGGACAATTAAAAAAACCTGATTAAACAAACAATAGGTCTATGAATGACCACTGTTGGAAATGTAAAACACATACACACACACACACTCACCTTGATTTTGGGTACTTTTATACTTCTCTATTCAAGGTCAGGTATTGTCAATAGCCAGGCATTGAGGCAAATACTTTGTGCCTCAGGCAGTTCTCAGTTTTCAGCCTTTTCAGTCAAGAACCTCTACTGAGGGGAGTTAAGTGTGCCAATCTGGTGAACTCCATTTCCAAGCAGGCTAGTAAAGAACTCCAGGAGGCATCATTATAACTTGGGAATGAAGTAATTTGCCACCTAACATTGTCACTGGCAGGACAGAAAAGGTTTCTTTTGGAGGCAAATTCTCCATGTAGGACTTTCTGGCCCATAATGGCACTTTTGAAAAATTGAATCGAACTTTCCTTGACTGTTGATGATATAAAATGGTCGTTGTGATTTCTGAGAGAATGGGATACCTTGGGGAGCCCAATTATAACTGCAGTAGGAAGAATTCAAAAATATAATTTTGGCTTCCTCCCTGGCCTTCATGTTGGCTCTTGAACAAGCAATGATTCTGCTGCTTTCAGGTTCTCAGTGGAAACCACATTAATGGCCTTTTTACTAGCTCATATCTGTGCTGGTTGAGATTTTTTTTTCCTCTGCTTTTACTAAAACAAATGAGTTGTGCTTACTTAAAAGCTAACTTTTTCTATACTTATATTTCAAATGATCCCACTTGTATTCTTTGATCCTTGAAATGACGAAAAGCAAAAGCAAAGCAATTGATTTATACTTTCTCTTTCATGGAAATTTTAAGCACAATGCAATCAGGAACAAGGAGAAAACATGGGCTCTTTGATACATGAGCAATGTTGTTTCAAATCATAAACTTCACAGTGTGATGACAGGACAGCACAAAACTGTTGACAAGGATTGCAAAGTTTGCTGTTCATTTAGAAGCCACAAGGAACATTTTTATCTCTCCAGCTGCCAAAGTAAAAGAGGATGCAGAATAAAGATTTATCAAAGCAGGGAAATGCTAGAACAGAAAGTGATATGGGAAGTAGCTTTCCATTGGAAGAAAACTAAAAGGAAAAAAGAAAAAAAGAGCAAGCCAACTCAACAAGAGTGAAGACCAGAAACAACAGACGTAAAAATATTGTATAGTTTTGGAATTTCCAAGGCCAAAAGGAAAAAAAAAATAACATAATTCTATGGAAGAAAACAAGACACTGCAGAACAGGTTATGATGACCCAAAGTGTAACACAAACGTAACAAAATCCAGAATGTAAATAAATGTCCTTTAATGGTGGGGCCAATTTGGCCCCACTGTTCAACAATTCTCAGTTGGAGATAAAATGTATTCAAAAATAGTTTTCAAAAGAAACAATACAGTCTGAACTTGAGCAGATAGAGTGAAATAAAAAACCAAACAAACTGCAATGATGACACGGACCAGGTTAAGTAATTACCAGATTCAAGGAGATAACAAGCCACAGTCTGTTGGAAGGACACCAATGAAGATAACTTCAGCCCAAAATTTTGCTTCTGGCAACACTGTGTTGTAATCGTCTCACTTATATACTATTCTCCCCAGCTGCAACCAATGAGGGGGATCATGGCCGCTTCCTCTCTCATAGGCCAAGTTGTTTCCTCCTCCGTTCCTCCCTGTGTCCTAGGATGAAGAGGGGATGGGCCTAGTTCTTCCTTTGACTGCCCAGCTAGCCTCTGGCCTTCCCCAGCCTCCTCCACAACTTCTGGAGCCACACCTCCACTTCCTGTCGGCTGTTCCTCCTATCCCTCAGAGTCTGACTCTTACGAGGGCATGACAACAGGAGATAGGAAAGTGAAGTATAGAGTATGGCATCAGCCGATAACGAGAATCAATCATGCACCATACCTGTAAAACTTACAAATTTCCATGCTGGAGGTGATAAATGGACTAGGAGAAAGTTCCAACTTCTATCCCATTACATTTTGGTTTTTAACTCATTTAATCTTTATTTTATTATTTAATGTTATAACATTTCGTACTTGCTTTTATGATGTTGATAGTGAGATGGGCAACACATACATTTACTAAATAAATAAATAAAATAATAAAGGTATCCATTATTAGTAAAATAGGTTGGTACAAATGAGCCTGGAAAGAAGCTACTATAACATCCACTGACTTGGATCTAGGAAGGAAGCTCAAAAACCTGGAGCTTCCTTCCATCCTTTCACTGTAATAAAGAACATTGGAAAGGCAAGTGAAGGAGGGTTTTCCTGTCACTCTCAATTATTTTTGATTCTCCCCCCCCCCCCCGATAGACTTGGAAAGCCACCTGCCACTTCATCTTCCACCCAAAAATGATGTTTTTAAAAGATATGGAAATCCAGAGTCATCCTTGGCAGTAAAGCTGATGCTAAAGGGTTAATCTTTGCTTTATATTTTGCTGAATATCTCTTAAAGTATTTAATGCTATAATTAAATCAGGAGAACAAGAAATCTTATTTGGAATGTGTCTGTTGATGGCTTGTTTTCAGTGCCAAATTGCTACTATTGCTTCATTGACATGGCCTATGGAGAGTCATCTACATAACTCTCTTCTAGAGTTCTGAGAGCAATAACGTCCTGGGAACTGGCGTTTACATATTTAATTATGGTTGATTCACAGTGGAGAAGATGGAACAAAGCACCTGAGAACTAAGCAAGCTGATTCACGGACACCAGTTCACAGAATTTTAAAACTTCAGAAATGTGCTCACAAATAAGAACACTGTGACTTTTGTTACATTTTGTTATCACAAAGGATTTGTTATTTTTATCCTTGTGGTGAGCACATTAAAAAAATTGGCATTAAAGTCATATCCCTAATCATTCCCTTTATACTCTTTATGTTCTTTCTGTTGAATCATTTTTATAGAGGCAATGCACCCCAAATTTAGGGCATAGCAATATTTCACCCGCTATTATTCTAGCCCCTTGATCTTAATTTAAAGCAAGTCACTTCCTCCTGCACTTTGCTTAAGACTTTATGGATGAGTTTACTAAACCAGAAATAACTATGTATAAACCAAACCACTGAAAATAAAGGCCATATTTATCTAAAAAAAATGATATCATCAAAGTTTACTTGCCTATGTTCTAATTTCATTCTGTTCCAAATAATAACAGTGGTCCTAATAAAAGCATCTGTCAGATGGTGTTCCATTCAAAATCCAAGAAAGAAATACTTGGACTCCATTAATCAGAGAAAAGATATCTTCTACTGGAAGTCAAGTGGTAGCAACAAAAGAATTCTGAATCTGAGAAAATGAGCGTGTAAATCACATATATAAAGTAATGGCAATGTCCATCCGCCAATAGTTCAATTGGCTCATCCAATTAAAAGTTGTGTATATCATCATGTGGGCATCTCCAGGTGGTGATGAGGCCTCTGTCCATTGACCTTGACATATTTTGATAAAGAGTTGTGGCTGCGCATAGCATAGGATAGAAGCCTAAGCAAGAATCTTTCACCCCCCAACTTATATAGTTCTGTTTTGTAATACTTCCAACTCACTTCCCATAACCATGTCCCCCCTCCTCTCCACATTAGTTATGACAGCCGAAAGATGCAAAGCAAATCTTGAAGGCTCACAGCATCTTTAGTAGTCTTCTCAATGTCAAATTGTTTTAGATATGTGGTCTCCAAATTCCAGAAAGACCTGCAATGGCCATGAATTTGGGAATTCCAAAACTGATATACAGTTACCTGAAGGGAGTCCAATTTGAGGAAATCTACTCCATGGTGCCAATTGTGTTTCTGGTTCCTTGTACTTCTGAACATTTGGAAGCAATTCATAATAAGAATAGAATGCTGGTAAGCCTAGCACTTATTGTAGGACACCAATAACAAGAGTAACCACATCTGGACAGGGGTGGGCTTCAAACATTTTTGCAATTTTTCTGCCTGGTTGCTGGATGGGCCTGGCCGAGTTGGGGGGGGCACTATGGTGGGGGAGTGTTTTTGCCCTCCCCGGGCTCCAGAGGCTTTTTTCGAGCTTCCGGAAAGACAAAAACAGCCTCCCCAGCTCCAGAGTCTCTCTAGAAGCTGGAAATGGGCCCATTTCAGCCTTCCCAAACTTTCAGGAAGCATGCCCTGCACTTGCATCCAAAACGGGCTATGTGGGGACTTCTGGGAAGGGCAGGGTGGGCAGGGCCAGCCAAGAATGGGATTTGGGGATTCTCCAAGCCGCACAGAATCTTAGCTAGGGACTCTCCTGAACCCTTGTGAATCCCCAGCATCCCACCCCTGCATTTGGGTTATCCCATTAGTTATGATGCATGTTGCATTTCAGTCGCATACCTCTTTTATTGTATTCAGCAACCAATCTGCAACTCTGCAATTTCATGAAACATATTCACTTTATCATGTGCTTCTCTAAATCAATAAATGTGAGAAGAAAAGCCTTCTTATCAAATATACAACTTCACTACTTTTCCTAGATTTGGTTCATTGTTATCTCCTGTATCGTTTTGTTCAGAGTTCTGCCAGATGCCTTCCCAGACACACTATTAAACTCCCAGTAGTTTCTGCATTCATTTTGGTCACTTTTCCCATTGTATAAAGGAAGTAGATGGTTATTCTAATCATCAGGTATGTATTCTCGGTACACATATTAAATAATACAGCCACTTCATAGACCAGCAGCCCCCAACCTTTTGGGCACCAGGGACCAGTTCTGTGGAGAGAGGTTTTTTTCATGGCATAGAGGGGGCATGGCTTTGCATGCTGCCTACATCACATCAACAGGACTTTACTTGTTTGCGCAGCCCAGTTTTTAGCATGTTGTGGCTTAGTGCTGGTCCACAGACATAGGTTAGGAACCCCCGTCATGGGCAAACTGTACTTTTACATTATTCTAGAGAGCACTGCCACTTTTAGCATTGTCCTAGCATTTATAACATAAAAACTTTAAATGTAGTATCTTGAGTGGCATTTGACTGATTATAGCATTATCATTTCCATAAATCAGACTAAGATGGCACAACTCTTACTTCCCCATAAAAATCTATAACATATTTTCAATGTTTCTTCAGAGCCAGGGGAGCACAGTGGTTAGAGTGCAGTACTGCAGTCTTTTTTTGCTGCCTGCCGGCTGTCTGCAATGTGACAAAATAAATCTTATCAGGCTCAAGGCTGACTCAGCCTTCCATGGGGGGTAAAATGGGGATCCAGATTGTTGGGGGAAATAGGCTGGCTCTGTAAACCTCTTAGAGAAGGCTGGAAAGCACTGTGAAGCAGTATTTAAATATAAGTGCTATTGCTATTTCAATTTCACCTCAAGTTACTTCATTTTTAACCTCAGTTACTTTGCTGGAAACTTCCTATTTGATTACCCCCTCTCTCCCTTCAGCTTCGAAAACAGTATTTTATTTCTATCAAAATTGTTCTGAATTTTCCTTTCTCTTTTTACCTAAACAGTTCCTTGCTCCTTATTTTCTTTGCACATTATTCTGCCTTTGCTGATTGTACAGCATCTTGATCTCATTCTCATTTTTTGTAGTAGTCATTGTTGTGAGCTTGATTTTTCATACTTTGCATGAGTGTAACTCCACAAACTGTTGTTGCACTGTATAATTATTTTCCTGCTCTTCCAAGAAGCTTCCACAATCTCTATTTTTGTCTGTTTTCTATTTATCCTGTCTACCTACCTACCTACACTTTTCATACAGGATTTGTGTCTATTATTACTGAAGTCATTCATGTTTTGTATCTTTCACACTTCATATCTATGCTAATTTTTTTTCTTCAAGTCCACTTTAGTCACTATTAAAAAGTGATTGTCCCATCTTCTAAATTCTTACCAGTCACATAGGTACTCTTCACTAATTCTCTGATGTTCCCGTCAGAAAAAATAATTTAAAATTTTCATTTATTGCAGTTTTGTAAATAGATTTACATGTAACCACATATTTAAAGCAGTGCTACTTTTCCCAAGCAGATGTCATTAAACAGTTACCATTCTCATTCAGCCTTCGGATCCTTGGAAGGCTCAACCACTTTTTAAAAGCTTGATTCTAATTACTTAATAAGTGAAAGTAGAGAAGGATTGAATCTGGCAAGCATGCTCTCACAAGACAGAGTGCATTAAATAAATATAAATTTTATTAAAAACACCCACATTTCAGCATTATCAGGAATGATATAATAAAACAGCTTTTCAAATAACCTGCATTCATTACAATACTTACAATATTTATAACCATTCTTAGGTTTTTAATGGACAAAATAAAATTTAAAAAAAATGAGAGTAAACAAACAAATACCCAAAAGCAGAACATAAATTTAGAAATGCACACATAAAAAAGTCAATAATCTTAGTGTCAAACTGTTGGAGTTTCTCTATAAAACATAGTCACTATGTTTAATAGTGAACTTTAATGCTGCTGCACATTACTCAAGTTGAAGAAAGCAATCATTCAAGTAGAGTTGACACCACTCAGAAACATTTCAAGTATAGCTATAATCAACCTGATAATCCTATACAAGCTATGTTGTATTTGCTTTGTCTTTCTGTCTCACTCTTATGCAAGATTTCATTAGTATCACAATTTTCATTCACAGGATGCATTTCTCCTCCTCATCCAACATCTCATCTTCAATGAAGTTGTCTTCCATTTGTAAGCAATTTGGCAAGGGAAGACACAAAGATGCCCTGCCTTGTAGATATAGAAAGGGCACACACAGATTGCACTATACTTGGAGTTGATCACTGCATCTAAAAAAATGATACTAAATTAAACAATGTGCTTCCACTTATGATGAAAGTGAAATTATGTGGAATCTACTAATGACAATAGTATGTAAATTGTTTTGCACAAAGTAAGAAAAATTGCTAAACTGCCTATCATACAGAGATGTGTCCTTGCTTACCAATGACAATTAGGACTGGCAACTCTGTCTAAGTGTTGCGGTCACTAAGAACCATGTTGCCATGTCAACTTAGAACCAAGTGAATCATTGCAGTTGTTAAGCGAGACATCATGATTTGGCAATTTCATTTCCACAATCTGTAAATGCAATGGTGGAAGTCAATTTGAAGCTCGCAAATGAGAATCATGAGACTGGGATGTCACAACAGTCATAAATGCATGCTGGTTTTGAAGTACCTGAACAGAGATCACATGGATGCTTCAATGGCTAATAATGGAAGGATGTTTACCAACCACTGAAGTTTTGAATGATTGCTAAACAAAACAGTTGGTAAGTAAGGATTACCTGTATTGTTTGGGTTTGTATTTTAATCAACATTGTTTTAAGTCAGATAGACCCATGTAAAGAAAAGCTAAAGTTCAATTAACTTGATAGACAAGTCTTCCAATCCAACAACGTTTATTCATTTATACAACAGCGAAGAGAGAATTCTGATATATTCAACAAAGGAAGAAGGTTTCCTCATGGACATTATTTCAAAATGTAACAGCCCTTGCCCATACCAAGGCATCTACATGTACCTCAGAGCTTCAGTTTGGGGTGACTGCGTAAGATATAATTAAGCTCATCTATTTAAAGTGAGAGCAGTAGACTCGTGTAGTTGTATTATTGCATAGATCATGACCTACTCAATTAAGAATTATAATTAGATAACCTCAATTAAAAAAAAAACAAAGAGAAGGCATTGGTCCTGCAAAGGTTACTCTTTATGCAACTTGATGATTCCACTGATATCATTGGGAAATTGTGTAAAACAAGGATGAAGAACGTCTCCAGATTTTGCTGATCTACAACTGCTTTAGGTGGAAGATCAGCAATATCCAAAGGGCACTGAGTTCCCTTAGGCATACAGTAGCTTGGTTTCAAAAGTCTGAATGACAAAATGATAGGACAAAATAATTCACTGGATGGAAACAAGGACAGGCAGAAAATTTCTTGCTGCCATGTAGTGATTATTCTGATTTCTGCAGCCCAGGTATGATATGCCCATGTACACTTGACAGTGAGTGAAAAAAATATGAGCAACTTGTTTCAGAATCAGGGTCTTTATATACATTCTTATGTATGTATATATATTGCACTGCCATACTTTATAAATGCCTATGTCTAATGTAAGACCAATTGGGCAAGACTAAAAGTTAACAAGTCCTGCATGCTTTTCTCACAGTGGCCAACGGATGCAAAATATTGCATACAGAATACAAATACTATATTTCTTTCCCGAATGTTGTGTTTCAACAACTAATATTCAGAGATATGCTGCCTCCAACTCTAAAGGTAGTCTACAATTGTCATGACTGATAATCTTTTCTTGCAGTCTTTTCTCCATGAATCTCTCTGTTTTTTAAAATTCTGTCTTGAAAGCCCATGAAATAAAACAGCAATCACAGGTGAAAACATATTTATAGAATTTTGAAAAGGCACAACCTTTTTGCAAATGGTCAGCTGCCAATACCTACTTTGTCCTCTTGTCAGCTCAGTGCAATCTATGGTTTATGTTGTATGTAACATGCAAAGAGGGACGATGTAAAATAAGAAACCTCAATCAGAGTTTACAATATTAAAAATGTACTTCCATTGTCATAAAAAAGAAGAAATGGATTTACTCCGCAAAATTTGCCATCAATACATTTACAAGTAAAAGTTAGAAGCAGAATTAAAAAATAGCTGAGATTCTCAAAAATAAAGTAGAATTTTAAAAAAGGGTTCAACAATAATATTTATCAATCTGTACGATAAAATTTTACATACACATACACAGATGATACATTGGCTTACTAAGGAAATTGTAAGAGGATATATCCCTGAATTTTTAGAACAAAACTATGTGTTAAAATTCAAGTTACACTTGTTATCAAGTAGTGAAAATTTCTTTTTCCCAAATATTAGCCGAGCAGAAAATCAAGGGAACATGATATGTTATATAATCTCCATTTAAAATCCTACTGCCAAGTAAAGTTGAGGTATATGACAAGTAGGAACA
The DNA here is from genome assembly GCA_015471245.1 of Laticauda colubrina. Classification (NCBI taxonomy): domain Eukaryota; kingdom Metazoa; phylum Chordata; class Lepidosauria; order Squamata; family Elapidae; genus Laticauda; species Laticauda colubrina. The sequence continues at coordinate 20,157,440 of BLBF01000026.1, forward strand.
TCATTCAAACATAATTTGAACATAGTTTTAGCACACTTTTTTAGAGAAGAGGCCAAGTAGCACCATGATGTGAATTCAGTTCCAAATCCATATCTATATATATATAGATATAGATATATATAGATATATAATATATATTTATATATTTGTACATTATTAAAATACTAAAACATTGCTTTAAAATTATTTACAAGTTACTATACATCTGTTTTGCTTACACTTTTATACAAACTACCAAATTAAAAACCATCACAGCAAGCCAGCTGCCTCTACTTTATTCTCCCTAAGCCCCTAACTTTCTCAAGTACAACCCTGTATTTCTTTGTGTTGACTCTTTTCAACATTTCCTAAAAAACATGGCTACATTACACTGAGCAGTGCCATAGACCATAACATAAATAAACCATGATTAAATAAAGCAGTAGCCATCATCTGTAGAATGCTATGATCTTTAAAAAGTAGCTCAACATTATGACAAAATGGTCAAGTTTAACATGTTTTTGTCTGTGACTTATATATATTAAAAAATTAAAATGTGTACTATTTCAGGAAAGAGCTTCTCATTAAAATAGTTAAAATTAATATTCACAATATACCTGTTTGAGACAAGCACCAAAACACGAAACTTGTATTTTTTTTTATCCTGTTACCTGTGGTTGAACAGAGTAAATAAAGGATTTATTCTTTCTCTGTTCTTTTAGCGAGTGTTTGAGCAAAGGTTTCAGTTTGTGTCTATAATTGGCTTAAAAACTTTATCCTGCTGTATGCAGTTACAAATACTTTCTCCCTTTTCCATCTTATATAAATTTGCTCCAAAGATAAAAAGATTTAAATAACAATAATAGCAATTTGTTGAACACCTGTAAAAGTTGAACATTTATGGAAAAAGAAACCTGATGTTATAATGGTCATGATTGGAACCCTTGGAGTCCTCCCTAAAGGATTTACTGAATATTTGGAAACTTTGAATTTATTGAACCTGAATATCTTAATTTTACAGAAAGCATCTTGCTTGAAACTATCTATAATCCTTAGGTACTATCTTAATAATTCTTGAGTTCTTCATTAAGCCTTGAATTAATAGGTTTTCACCAATCTTAGACTATGATTCTAAGTGCAGATTACTCTTAATCATCATCCTAACAATAAGTTATTAAACGTATATGCTACCTGACTCCCAGTGATATTGGATAATATATGAATTTAATTTGCACATACTAAATACATTTATTCAAATAAGTTTCTTTTAATGTTACAGTAAATGTCTGGAAAGTTTTAGCACCCAGATAATATTTTTCAGCCTAAAGAGTTTTTCAAGCACCATTCACAAAATATTTTTCTATTGTTTGCTGCTCTTAATCAGATATTTGCCAAATGAGATGAATTCTGGTGAGATCCAACAAAGCTTACTTAACATGGAGAAGTAGCAGAAAGAGAATTCAGGGCTGATGCATGAAAGCCTTATTTGCATTTTCCTGATAATCAAGACAAAACTATTATCTTCAATAGCTTTACCCAAACAAAAGACCAGTTTCTTTTCTGATTTACAATTCGGTGGAATATTAAGTCACCCAGAAAATATTTCTCAAAATGTTAGCATAGACTGGGAAAAGGGTCTCCTTTTAAATAAGTAGCAACCATCAGCATCATTTTGTTATAGTTGCCAAGAGGCTTTGATTCATGTCCTAGCTGAATTAACCTTGAAAAAGAATATTGTTATTTGGTGCTAGTAATACTTGCTATATTCTGGGTTATTAGCAAATCATGGCTTAATCTAACTACGGTTTCCCATATTTACACAAGATAAATTAGAACTGAGATAAAAGAAATTAATTTATTCCAACCTCCTTGTGCTTATTTTCGTTAATTCACATAAAGCTAAATTAGAAACAGGCAAAATAAAGCCTGGTCATACCCAGATTTGCTGGGTCATCTGAATCTTTTTTTCTTAAGTTTAATTAGGAAGTTTATGTTGCATGTTGTAATAGATGCTACAGAACATGGGGATGCTGAATACATAGGTATGCCAAACACATGATCATCCTAACATTTCAACTGTTCCTGTAGGTAAACCAGAATGGATGCATACCCTAGTACTAGCCTATGGTTAAGCTTTGTTTGTCTGAAAGATGCCATCAATTCCACTATTCAACCATTGAAGTGTGAGGATTAATTCTTCTGGGCTGAATAGGTAGTGGAAGTCTTAGTTTTAAAAGGTGCCTTTACTACTTTCATTATTCAAGCTGCTACTGGCACATTCTGCCTGCAGTGCTCATATGATAGCTTTGTTGGATCTTGCCCTTGTTTCATCCAGATTTCCATGCTTTAAAACAAGTGTGTCCAACCCATAGCCTATTGGTTGGACACCCATGCTTTAAACAATAAGTTGTAGCTGCTTTTTTTTTTTTTTAAATCAGATTAACTGGATGTCAACACATCCAGTAAATGTAAAGGTTTTGTTAATGGATTAAAGAGAAAAGGATCTGTTTTTATCCTATCTAGTGCTAATAAAAGACATTAAAACTTGTCTAAATGCTGCAGTAGACACCATTTTTGTACATAGCACCATGTTTTAGAATAGCCAAAATAAATTCAGTGCTGTTGTTATTAAGTGTAGCTATCCTGATTAATATCAATTTATATTAAAATCATAGCCAAAACAAAACAAAAAACAAACAAAATTCCATGCTAAAAAGCTACATTTCCAGTAAGCATTTCAGTATACCATCAATTGAGCACCTAGCAGAATCTTCCATTTTCTGCAGAAGAAATACTACAGTTTTTTCACCATCAGAAAACAAAAACACTCTCTTGCATGATCTGCTCTTGAGCAAAATGGTTACAGATGTACAATTTTAAAATTATGGTCATTCTTTTTACCAGTAGTAATAGCAGTATTTCAGTCCTAGTTGGTTGTTAAGTCTTCTTAATTTTGCATAGCATACTTTGGTTTTAGTTTCGAATTGTTACTTGTGACAGCTCTCCAAATATATGCAGTGGTAAAATTACTTATTTTGCTGGGATGGAGAAGATTTCTTCAATGACAAGTGAAAAAGAAAAATACTGTATCTTGCTCTGACTCTATCTAATAATTACTAATAATTACTAATTCTTTTTAAAAAGATGAGGTAACAAACAAAAGTGACTTTTATATATATCTGTTATAAGGCCCTGTAACCCGTGTAAAGGCATATGGAGATGTGGTTACTGTGGAATTTGTAGTAAGAGACGTCGTCCTTTGTGCAAGGGACCTGATAAATCTAAAATAGGTTGGTTCCAGGTTCTCATTTAATTCAGCAGGCTCCCGTTTTACTTTTTTGCCATGTACTTTCTGAGGCACATAATCTGGACCATACCTCTCACAGTCCTCTTCTTTTTCTCTTGCCTTCTCAGCCATTTTTGCCTCCCACAAAGCCAGACCATGCTTTGGCTCATTCATACTTTTGTGTTGGTAGAAGACAAGCGATATCCTTGTAGGGTGATTCCTGTTAGGATTTTTCAATGGGGTTGTAGCATGGAGTTCACGTTTAGCACACTCTATGAGGATCGATCCATGGGATGGAGCCACTGCAACACCACCTATTTCAGGATCCAGAAAACTTTGCTCATTGTCTGACCAGACATCCTCAGGGTCCTCTGCATTGAGCATCTCTGTTTTATTTGTACCAATTTCGGAAGCAGTTCTATCATGGTTAAAATCTGGAAAGAGGTTTGACAGTCCATTAGCTGCCTGACTATTCTTGTTCTGGAGATGGAGTGAATGAGAAGAGCCATTGAACATGTTATGATAGTCATGGGCAAGTTGTGCTGAGGGATACAGATGATCACCATTTTTATTCATGAAGTCCACACCTGGATTATTCAGATTTGATTTCAGCCTGGAGGTGATGTCTATAAAAGGGTTATCAGTCTCGTGCTGGGAATAAGATGGGAAAGAACCTGCATGATGAACATTTGGTCTAAAGGTGCATTTGTTGAAAGCATCTACTGGCACATTTTGGTTTCCATAATTCAAGTACCTGTGCCCAAAATTCTGATTATTTGCAATCCTATGCTGATACAATGTATGTATTGGAGGTAGACTTAGTTTAGACAGAGAATCTTGACTCTGATACCTAAACAAGTCCATATGCTGAGTCTGAGCAGAATAGGAATTGTAATAAGAACAATTGTCTATTGATAAGCTTCCATTGAATGGATAATGAGGGTACTGGTTATTTTGACCTAAATGAATAGAATAGGGATTTATGAGACTGGAAGAATTCAAATAAGTTCCCGCAGGTTGTGATGACGTTTGGTAGATATTCATTGGATTGGATCCTCCATAAGAATTGGAAGGATGTGTAGAGTTTGAATATGAATTAGTTGGATTAGACAGACTCATGTAGAGATTGGTAGGTTCAGAAGCAGAATATAAATTGCCATGGTTTGATTGAGGTGTAGAAGGGAGACTCTGGCATGGATGTTGGTAAAATTGTTGTTGTGACACAACTGGTCCTGAAAGATGCAAAAGATCTGTGAACAAGAAAGAGAAGGGAAAAAAAACACATTTATTTTTTGTATAGAATTAATTCAATTATGGAAAGATGTTGCCCATTCTAGTTTTCATGGAAGAGGTTTGTACAATTGTACAATTGAATTAAGCCACAAATACAAGATATGGGAAATGAGATCAGATATGAATGTTACAGGAATCTTTTTTCTCTGAAAATAAAAATATCCTTGATGAATTAGGCCAAGGCCCAAACATTGCTACTTTTTTGTTTCCCAGATATCTTAGGAGGGCTTGGAAACAGGTGTGAAAACTAACATGGATACCCATCTGACATATATATTCAAAGCCCTTCTAGAGTTGTGTAATATTTGAAATCTGATGTAATCAAAATACATCAAATCTGATGTATTTCAAATCTGGCATGAGTATTCTCCTTGTACCTGTTGGCAATTTCTTAAAGACAACCTCTCTTTCCTTGGGTTTATAGTCAAGCAGGCTCAGAAAAAGTATCTAAGGAAGTTTAATGAAGTAGTAATGGGATGCAATCAAACTTTTGCACTCCCTTGTTACTTCTTTAACTCAGCCACATGTTTTCTGGAGCCTGCACAACTACTTGGTGCTCTAAGAGCCCAGGTAAACATTTGACCTCTTTAAGCTTCTGAAGGTACCAAATACCAAATCTGAAGCACCTTTGTACATTTTGTTCCAAGTATTGAACGTTTCTATTTTCATCTTTAAAAGGCATCCAATGATCAGTCACCACTATGCCTAATGAATTCTGAATGGTTAACTATACTAAAAAGCATTTTTTTAAATTGTAAATTCCCATGCCACTCAGCTATATTAAATGAGTTTTGTGAAAATGAAAAAAAACAAAATAAAAAATTCCTTTTCTACTTTCTCAGTGCCATATATAATTTACACATATTGACATGTCCCCTTTCAATAACCTTTTGTCCCAACCAAAGGGTTTCAAATATTCTAGTCTTTTCTCATAAAAAGGTTCTTTGAGTATCTTGATGGTTTTGATTGGTCCCTTCTGCATCTCCCCACAAATATATACTTTTTCAATTATGAATGACAAATTTATAAATGTACTATGTGGTTGGCTGTCAGTCATTTTCATGATAATCCCCAGCATAATTTTTCCTCCAAAAGCGGCTACATATTGTGTCAACATCTTCATTCAGCTATCAAGAGTGATTCCAAAATCTTTTTTCTTGATTAGTTTGGACCCCGTCAGTATATATACTGTAAAGTTTTGGTCAAATATGCATCATTTGTCACCTATTTAAACTACATTGGTCAAGTGTTTGTTCACCCAAAGGATATCCTTCTTAAACTCTTAATAGACACTTTGTTGGAAGACTTAATCCCTCAGCATCTCATGATCTATTTATTGAATATAGAAGGGATACGGTGCAGAAAGAAAGTTAAGAATTTGCTTTCTGTCCCTTCTTTGTCTTTTATGTATCCTATACCTAAAATGATTGCTGATCTAAGGAGTTCTTTCTCTTCTTTCAGCCATGTTTTCCAATCATGGAGGAAATATGGATTCTCCTTTTGGTAGAATGTAGGTGATAGGCTTTCCCTGTAAATAGATCTCCTTTCTGTTTTAGAAATAAATCTTCTAATTTCTTTCTCTAATTATTGTTGAGATCAAAGTCCTGCTATAAGGAAGAAACAACCAGCTCACTTTTCTAAAAACCTCGAGTGGTTCAGCAAACTTGACTACCTCACTGCTTATTTAAATGAATCATTTGAAAGTTAAAAAGTATCAGTTCCAACATATATCCCAGAGACATTTCTACTTTCGTAGATTTACTGGCTGAGGAATAATGGGAGTTGAAGTCCACAAGTCTTAAAGTTGCCCAGTTTAGAGACCTCCGTGCTAAGACATGCCATTTTCATACAATTTTATTTCAATGTGATCCTGTCCCATATGTCTCATGTTCAAAATACAAATAGCCCATATGGTTCATGTGACAGAGCTGAAATCATAGCTAATGCCTTCTAAAAATGTACCTGCTAATTGCTTGCCATGAGCTGATACTTCTGCATTGATCAGCTTTTGACGTGCTGAGACTGGTTTTTCTCTCTCATGTTTGTTAGACCCATTCTCCATGGAAGCCAGTTTCTCTGTTGCTGCTTTCTTGGCTTCCAACTTTTTTTGCCGACAGGTTTTCACAGGTTCAGCCAGCATCCTTACTTTTCGTCGAAAAGAACTAAGAACCTGGATGCTACCATTTTGCTTTTTTTCTTCCTGACCTTCTTTGCTTCCAAACTCATCTACATTGGATATTTTATACAAGGGTAACACGTGCAATTGTTCATCTTCTGGTGTTTGGCCAATTTCACGATTGTCTTCTCTAGTTAGTGTGCAGACCTGTTAAAATAATGATGGAAGACACATTTGGACCGACAAATGATGCAAGGTTGAACTTGGCCTGCAAACAATTATGATCATGACCTGAAAGCCACACTGCTAATTTTTCCTGAGAGGCAACTTGTCAAATTAAATTAAACATGAATTATTTTTAACCACAAATATTCTATTTTTCAATAGTTTCCCCAGGACTCAGTAACCCATTAAAAACAAAAAAACCCCACACTTTAAAAATATAACAATTTAAAATTATCTAGACCATGCAAAAATGTTTGTGAGATTTGTTCTCTAGAACAGGGTCTCCAACCTTGGCCACTTTAAGACTTGTGGAGTTACATTTCCAGAATTCTGAGAGTTTAAGTCCACAAGTCTTAAAGTGACCAAGGTTGCAGACCCTGTTCTAGAACATTCCATCATTTTCATTACTTTTCTCCTTTAAAAAAACAACAAAACATTTAGACGCCAGTGAGCGCCACCTAGGGGCACTATGGACTCCATTTTGTCAACATCTTTATTCCTGTATTCACTACTATTTGTACAAACATATTATGTATGTTTGTACAAAATGAAGGCTTTGGCATCTTTTTCACGTTCAGAGCACCTAGTATTCCTGAGAAATAAAAGTTCCAGTGATTAAATCCATGAACTAATGACACAGGTTTGGGAAAATATTGGTGAGTAGATCCACAAGGAATGGCTGAAAAGAAGAGAAATGGAGTATTCTGGTATGGGCAAGCCAAGGCCCGGATTTAAATTTCTTTAATATGCTGTGAGGTGATTTGAAATGGGATGTACATGCAAGAAGTCCCTCAAATATTGCACAATGGAACATTTGTGCATGGAGAAACAGAAATCCCTTCCTCAGTTGATGTCATAAATTTGTCATTTATTAAAAAACCCTGCAACTTGGGGTTGTTTCTTCCAGATATCAGGTATTAGAGCTAACTTAGTTCTTCTACAGAAGTAAATGGAATTATCTTTTTGTTGAATAAATAATTGCAAACAATAAATTTAATAAATAATAAAGTCAAATTTTCATATGTTTTTGTTCAGTTGTGTCACCTTTATTTTTATATGATACTTGAATGAAGATAAAATATTGATAAGTCCACACATGTTAAGATTGAAAAAATTTTTTTTACATGAGGTTTACTTCTTCACATACACATTCGCACCAGCATACAAGGTTGCTAATCGTTGCTGAAGAAGAAATTGTCTTTTTGGTTTAATCCTATTAAACTTCTGTTAATACAAAACAAAAGTTAAAATATGTCAATTAATAAGGGAATGATTGATTGCAGTATTTCAGATTTGTTGATCAATCGAAAAGTAGCACTTTGGGAATATATCTAGTAACCAAACTTCATTGGCACTCATGCCCAAGAAATCAGTATTGTATTCCTTTTACATTGCCTTGAGAAATGACTAATTTCACCTTAGCAAATGAATGGATTTCTCAGCTCTTTTCTGTCAGGCCATCTAAGAGAAGGAACTTAAAACAAAGCTGAAAGAAGAAAGTTGCAAACCACTTCTGTATGACTTTTGAGAAAAATTGGGTACCGTATAATGAAATAGTCACATCAGAAGAATTCCTTAATGTGAAGAATAAAGTTTCATGAATAGGTTTAGAAATGACAACATAGCCATACCAAGGAAATCTGTTTATCTCAAGTGCTGGTACTGAGTTCCTCTTTTTAGAATGACTTTTTAGAATGGAATATATAACAAAAGAAGCATAAACTGAGGAAATCTTGTAGAATTGCCGAAGTGGAAATAAGCATATCTAATTTGATATTTTAGAAATGTGAAATTTGTGGATCAGAATGGGCCTTATTAATACTTAATTAAATTTGTGTTTACTACAAACACAATGATAGAAGGCACTAAAAAATCTGTATCAAATACAAAATGTCTTAAATGCTGATCTAATACATATGATAATATGCTGGTTCATAAAGCAGTCCTTTCATTAGAGATTGTAGTTTGCATGTAGTAGAATGAGCAGGCTTGGGTTACAAAAGGGTTTCAGTTATACTAATCACATATTGGCCAAAACTGATTAATTCTGTCCATTACCATCAGTAGAAAATGCTGTACAAGAAATAGGTAAAGGCAAAAGTCCCCTCGCACATATGTGCTAGTCGTTCCCTACACTAGGGGATGGTGCTCATCTCCATTTCAAAGCCGAAGAGCCAGCGTTCTCCGAAGACATCTATGTGGTCATGTGGCCGGCATGACTAAATGTCAAAGGCGTTTCCCACCAAAATGGCCCCTATTTTTCTTCTTGCATTTTTACATGCTTTCAAACTGCTCGGTTGACAGGAGCTGGGATAAGTAATGGGAGCTCACTCCGTTACGAGGTGCTAGGGATTCGAACCACTGAACTGCCAACCTTTCGATCGACAAGCTCAGCGTCTTACCCACTGAGCCACTGTGTACAAGAAATAGATATGACTAAAATAACCTTGAAGTCTGTAGAGATTCTTAGACATCCAGGTCATGACTGAAAAAGCACCTTTGGGACAGCCATGACCTGGATGACTGAGAATCTCTACAGACTTTTTTAGCTATACAATTTGGGATGAAAACACTTTGAATAGTGTGGGAATAGGCACGGATTTCCAGAGGAAAAAATTGCAGATTACAGGAACCAGGATCACTACTCAGGTGACCCTGAGGACACAGATAAACCTCCAAGTGCTTCAATGATCTTCTAGGGATGCAAATGACCATCTGTCTGCAAGGAATATAAATCCTTCAATTCCCCACTATTCTGTCAGAGCTGCAGAAACTTCTTGGATGAGAAACAAAACTTCTTCAAAAGGAAAAAGTAAGTAAGTCAAGTTGCCTTCTGAAAAAGCACCTTTGGGACAAAATAACCTTGACTATACATTCTTTGTTTAACTAAAAGTGTTTTGTGGAAGTTTTAATTAAGGACCAGATGGCAGTGAAGAATCTATTATCCCAACAAATAATAACTCTGGTATAGTTATATTGCGTGTCTATAAATCTGTGAAAAAAAGGGAGAATGTAATTGATCTGAAAGAAGAAAGTTTGATTTTGTTGATCAAAGTTATATATGCAGACAAAGGAAGCCATAGACTTAACTAGGAATGAAAGAACAAAATTTGTATCGAAATATAATTCATCTAGATTGTTGTATATATGGAAATATGAATCTATAGATTGGTGACAACAAATGATAGTAGTGGAAGAATCAATTATGGGGTTTTTTTTTGGGGGGGGGGGAATTCAACATTTTTGATAAATAGAATCCAGAAGAAATTGGTGAGGAATAAATGGATAGTATAAGATAAGAAAGTATAGAAAAAAATATACTGTGATTCAGTATATGGGTGATTCAGAATGGGTGATTCAGAGACTCAGAAATAAATAATAGTGTATATTTGATGAGTATGAGCTTTTAAAGACGTAGAGAAATGCATGTAAATCTAAAATAGTCATTGAGGCTATTGTTTATGATTAAAAATTGAGTAAGAAAAGGATATAAGACTGATAAAAAGTTCTAAATGTGGGATGAACCCAAATGTTGACAATGTCAAGAATAGATAATAGGACAAATAGGTATGGAAGAAAAAGAAGACATGAAATTAAAATGAAAGTAGAATGACTTTAGGAAAAGAAAGTATTATGTGTACTTAATATATCAGAAGATGAGTAGAGTAGAAGAGAAAAAGGAAATATGTATATGAAAGGATGATTGCTGAAAAAATTAGGACAAAAGAAATGTGCTGAATAATATAGAAAAAAGATGAGAATATATGTCTGCTGGAATAAAAATTGGTGATAAAAACTACTTGAGAAATGCAGATGATAGCACTTTATCAGCCCAAGTAAGAAAGATGGGGAAGAGTCCATTATGAAACAAAAAGTAGAAAGTGAAACATCTGAGTTAATGTTAAATATTGGAAAAGCAAAAATAGTGTTAATCAGAATGCTAAGTGAACTTACAGTTGATGGTGAAGAAGTGAAGATGGTAGATAGTTTTGTTTTCTTGGGTTCAAGAATAGATAGAGATGTACAGTGCAGTGAAGAAGTAAAGAGGATATTAATCCTAAGGAGGAAGGTAATTATAAATTTAGACATGGTTATGAATGATAAGACTGTTTGCATGACAACAAAGATGAGAATAGGTCTAACATAATGTATGACTCTGAAAGATGAACAGGAAGAAACAGGAAGCAAAATCCTTTGGATTGTGGATTTGGAGATTGTAAAAAGAACAAATCAACTCTTGAGAAAATAGATCTTGATTGCTCTCTTGAGGCAATCATCAGCAAACAGAAAGTCACAAATTCTAGGCATGAGATATAAAGAGATCATGAACTTGCAAAAAAGGATCAAGCGTGGCAACATTGAGGGGAAAAGGAGAAGGAAAGACAACAGATAAAACAGACTCTTATTTTCTTCTATCCAAGCATGTATTTTGGAGATTGCCTAGATAAGTTCCTGCAGTTTTCTTAACAAGATTTTTCAGAAGTGGCTTGCCATTGCCTCCTTTCTAGGCTGAAAGTGATGAGCCAAGGATCACTGATCTGGCTTTGTGCCTAAAATGAAACTACAACTGGATCTCCAAAGGGAAGTATCAGAAATGGGATGAACACATGACTGTAGAGAACGTATCTTTTATGAGCTCATGGAACTTCTTTCAAAGAGCTTACATCTTATAAGTCTGAAAAAAATGCACTAACTTTACAGCAAAATTTCTGTGGACTCCAAGGCATACATTGAGGCTTACATTTCTAAAACTGTTTCTTCAACACACAAGGCAATCAAAACTGTATATTTTAAAGTTTCCAAGCATTACTTTATTTCACTATGCTAAAAAAAAAAAAGAGCAAGAAGGCAAACAAGAACAAGGAATTTAAGAATTAACCTTGAGAATCTCATTTTTTAAAAAAAACTAAAGACCTAGAGCAGAGGTTTCATTGAGGCCACATCAATGTTGTGTTTGACCTTGGGGGGGGGGGCATGGGTAGCACCCCAGTAAATGTGTCAGGGGGTGCCTGTGGTGACCCAAGTGCTCTACTAGTAAAAACGGGCTCCTAAGCTCTGTTTTTGGCTGGGACAGCCTCCTGCAACCCTCTGTCAGCGAAAATGGAGCTGGGGAGAGCCACATGCGGAGACCCTGTGGACCGGTCCTTCATTGTTTCTAGAACAGTCCTATGGGCCAGATCTAAACACCCCGCAGACCGGATCTGGCTCCCGGGCCTTGAATTTAACACCCCTGGCCTAGAGGATTTGCATTCATAATGATGCAAAATTTCACAATTTTCCTTGGTAGCCATCATGTGCCAGTTTAACAGAAATAGAGATTATGAAAAGTAAGAAGTTTGTTGTGCATGAGTAATGGCTTGGTGAACCACTGACTTACCAATGTACTACCATTCTGCATATTGTGCAGGTCTCTATGAGCATGAGCACAAAAATCCAGGCAGGCGGTGACCCCTGAGAATGGACGACCTTCTTTTAAACCCAGACGGCATTCAGGAGCTCTGTGTTCATATTCAATCTAGACACAAATATAATTATATAGATTAACTCCAAGGTTAACTTCAGACCAACAATCAAATAAGCAATATCCCAATCAAGCAACTGTCAAAGAGCCATCAGTAATCAGCCCAACCAAAACATCTCTAAAACAGCCCCCATCCACACAGACAAGCAAGTCACCAGAATATAAACTGACAGCAAACAGTACTCCTTACCAGCACTGATGTTGTTACCTAGTTAGGGTAATGAAATGCCTGCAAGAAAACAAGCAAGCTCAGAGAGCACCAAGGACCCCTTGTATTTATATTATTTAATTCACCAATTTTGTGTTACCAAATTGCTCTTGCAAACAGACTTTTTAAGCTTTGAAGTTGTAGCACCACAGGGTTATATCCAAGCTGGGAACCATACAATAGTTTGAAATTAGCGATGCTCATTGGTGTAAAATTATTAGCGGAGATTAATAGGCTGTAGTATGTCTATTTATTTCTCTCCCTTTCATAATGACAGATGCTTTCCACCAACAATGGTCAGATAGACATCCCCCCAAAATTCATAAAATAAGATATTGGAAGGAATTCCTCTATTTGTTCTCAGCATTTCACAATAAAAAATTCCACTTTGCAAACAGGGTTTTTTGGGAAATCCAATTTCAACATATTTTCAAGAATCAAAGTTGTCAGAAACTGTGGAGACATACAATGTGCTTAGCCTGTGTTCTTATATGCCTGAAAGGCTCGATTTGAAGTGCCCTCAGAAACAAAAGTAGAGCAATAGTATATTTCATCCATTCCTAATCATAGTGATGCCAAAATGATGAATTATTGTTACGTTATTAAGGAGAAGAGCTTGGATTATCATGTGGTGATGCATATTCTGTTACTTGCCCTTCCCACTTTGCAAAAGTCTGTTTCAAATTCTCCCTTCAGTTCAGAACTGTGGAAAGTCTTCACTCTTTGATTGTTATGTACCAAGGAAGACCAACCCAATGTTCCTTTCTCCAGTTCCAATGATAGCAAACCAATCATGCAGTGTCAATTTGATTATAAGTGCTAGATCATAGAATTATAGAGTTGCATGTATGAATATTTTAAATTTTTATCATTTGGGAGATTTGGCCTAAGACAATCATTTACTTAGTTCTGGTATAAACCCAGACCTTGTGACTTGAAAATAATGGTTTTATTATATGTACAACAGGCTACTGTGCTTCTTTAACAAGCCCTGGTTCATCAGTGTGAATTCCATCATAAAAACTGAAGAGAAACATAATTTTTTTAGTTCTCTGACATAACAGTGTATTTTCAGAGACACCATAGTAGGCAGAAACAATTTTTGTTCTGATTTTGAATCGTTTCATCATCTTCAATTGTTAATTTTTAATTGTTTCATCATCTTCATTTAATGACCCCATAATCCCTTGCGGGGTGGAGTCTGGGCAACTGAATGGAGCTAGCAGAGTGTTTTAATGGCCGGATGCCCTTCTTGTCACCAATGCAGAGTTTTGTTCAGCATATATATTCTCAGTGTGCCCAGAGAGAGAAATAACTGTCTCTACCTAGGATCGAACTCACAGCCTCCTGATTGTGAGGCAAGAGCACCACCTCTAGTCCACTGTACCACTCCATTTCTAATTATTTCATATTAATGTAAAATAATAAATATGTAGCCTCATAAATGAATTCTACCTTCTAAGTGTGGTAGTTTCTTTTAAACTCTTAGGAGACTTATACGTTGGTAAAATAATGCAATGAATCTTAGTATTGTTATCAAACATTTCTGTTTTTCTTTACTCACCTGGTTGTTATATGCATCAGGTGCCAGTTTCTTGTAGGTGGGTGCCATCAGAGTTGACAAAGTTTGCAGATTGGATTCTAGCTTTTCTTCCTATTTTTTTTTTTAAAAAACTTCACTCATTAATAGTTAATTACTACTTTTAGTTAATAGCTTTAATTCTGAAAACACTTATGGTTATTTCATTTAGTGTTAATGTGATTCAACAGATCATAAAATTATTTCCCAAGAAGAGCATGGAGCAAAATGATAGCTATTTTCAAATATCTGAAGGACTTTTGTGTAGATAATGAAGGCTGTTGTTGTCCTCTGTTCCCAAAAAGCAATAGAAACAGTGAATAAAAACTGCAGGAAAGTAGATTCTGGCTTAAAATTAGAAAAAATGTTCAGTATGACAAATTGACTTGGGTAATAATGGGATATCCACTAGTAGTATTTAAGCTAGGTATGAACTGGCATCTGTCAGGAATGGAAAAACTGAAAATACCTGCACTGGAAGTGGGTTTTAATATGTTTATTTGAATTCTAAATAATATGACTCCATATTAAAGCAAACTGATCCAACTGATGTATTGTTTCAGTTCTTGGAATTCTTTATATAGAAGAGCAGTGTTTAAAACTTACAAATAAAAACAACAAAAAATGCAGTGTTGAAGCTGAATACCCAGACTAAATAAAACAAAAATGGACTGTTGACATTGCTAGTCTTTTTGTACTGAATATCATTACTATAACTTATCTCTTTCTTTCTTTCTTTCTTTCTTTCTTTCTTTCTTTCTTTCTTTCT